>CM070039.1:91956119-91973227 GCA_036250615.1 Ptychadena robeensis
ACCTCCTGAATAAAGTACCCCTCCTGGCCCCTTCTATTATCTCTTATACACCACCCCTAGATACAGTACCCCTCCTGGCCCCTTGTACTATCTCTTATATACCCCTGCTGGATACAGTTCCCCTCCTGTCCCCTTCTATTATCTTATATATACCCTTCCTGGTCCCTTCTACAATCTCTTACATACACCTGCTGTATACAATACCCCTCCTGGCCCTTCTATTATCTCTTATATACCCCTCCTGGATACAGTACCCCTCCTGGCCCCTTCTACTATCCCTTATATACCCTTGCTGGATACAGTACCCCTCCTGGCCTCTTCTATCATCTCTTATATACCCCTCCTGGGTACAGCTCCTCCTATATTTCTGGGCAGCAACAAGTACAGTGCTGAAAATTCCACTAACTGTTTGATTACTGTTCCTCTGCACTAAACTGTATGTGGCTGGAGCATTACAAAAACTCTTACTGACATAAAAGCTAAATTATAGATCTTGAAAAGTTGTAATGGCAAAGTATCGGAGTTCACTGATAAAGCATGACTATGAGAATGTTGGAACTTACAATTTTTCCACTTGCTAGAGTGCCCGGTGCATATAGAGGAAAATTTACGCTGCATTTGTTTTACAATGTCAATGATGAGCAGTGATGGCCGAACGGACAGTTTGGTGAGAACATTGAATGTTCACTCTTCTTCTTGCTGCCGAACAGTATGGGTGTTCGACCCGCCCCCTTCGCTGGCGAGAAGAAGTCTATAATTCTTCCTCCCAGGGCTTTTTTTCTGGGGGAACGCACCAGAACGGCGTTTCCCCACCTATTTTTAGACTGGCCCCGCAGCTTCTGACCCGTGCTCCCTGCACAGCCAGAAAGAAAAGACTCACATTCCCCTCACCACCCTCCTTCTCTCCGATGTGAGTGTGACAGGCAGCGGATTCTGTGCTTCTTCATCAGATACTGCTTCCTGTAGCTCCTCCCACAGATATGTCCTCCCCAGCCAATCAAAACACCGGACAGGACACACCCTCTCCCTCTGCAGCTCTGCTGTAGAAACTAAACTAAGGGAAACATTAATAACTATGAAAGGTTGCAGATAGTGGTGTCACATTGTAAATTACTAATCCAAAAAATTAGACCCAAAGCCAGCTGGTGACCTGTGGTGGAGGGAGACCTCCCTACATATGGGGTGCGTACCAAACAAAATCTCCTGGTACTCTGATCTGAGGAGCTCACTAAAAAGTTATGTGCACCCCTAGATAGGCATTCTCTGGAGGCCTCAGGCCGGGTGGAAAGGGAGTGCTAGTGGTAGGGGGCCCCGAAAAATTATCTAGTATGGGGCCCCGATATTTCTGATGGCCCCCTGCCTAAGAACTCCTGCAGCAGGTCTCGCGCGCTGACCGGTGAGCAGCAGCAGGTGCCAGAGTGAGTAGCTCTCTCTGTTGGCAGGGGGGGGGTGATGTTTTTAAAAGTCCTATCCGCCTGTTCGTAGATAGACACGGTCATCACTAATGATGAGGGACTGTTATGTGTAGGTGCCTGGGTGGGAATAACCCTGGTCTTTACTGTGTATCTTATGATTAAAAGACAGCTTCATAGTTCGTTCCATGACTCAAAAAAAAAGTTCGCCCGACGGACAGTTCGCGGTGAACATGACATGTTCGCAGTTCGCAATGCCTGCGAACATTATGGGTGTTCTACCCGCCCCCTATACCTTAACATGGAGACAAAGTATTACCCCTCACCCTATAGTCAGGTGGGACAGTACAGCCAATAACACATTTTTCGCTCCTGGAAGACACCCCCCACCGATAGAAGAAGCAGCCCGGCGGCCATTTTACATTTCTCCTGTGTCTCCAGTACTAGATAGATAGGGAGAGCTGCTGCTGATTGAGGGATAGCTGAGCTACTTTGCTATTACACTCCATCCAGTGATCTGTAGCTATAGCTAAGGTGTTCTGTTACATGTAGTTTATCATTACTGAATCACAAACGTCCTTCTCTGGGGGTGGGGTATGCTGGATTATGCATTGCAGAGAGATCTGACTAAATGTGATGCGCTGCAGAAGGTGCTGTCAGGTAACTTTTGGCAAAATCTTTAATCTAGATGTGATTTCCGGCCATTAGACCTGAAGAAAATAGAATTTAAAAAATCCATATTTTGGGGGAGAAGTTCAGCCATTGATCCCCCTCTGGCATGACACTGTCCAGGTGGTCACACCCTTTTGACTTTTTTTATTGATATTTTGGCTACAAATATGACCTGAAGGTTTGAGAAGTTCCCTCTATTAAAGTCAATGGAGGTTTGCCGTTCGCATGTTCGCAGCGGATATTTGCAGAAGTTCGATTTGCCTGTTCGCGAACAGCTGCAGCAGATGTTCGGCCATCACTACTCAAAAGTAAGCCACTTGATCAGGAAAACGATTGTGGACATGAATAGTGATGAGCGAGCATGCTCGGCTGAATACGTGTTCGGCTCAAGTATTGCTATGCTTCAAAACCAATTCAATTAAAAGCCACCAATAAAAGAACACAACTCACAACATAAAATCAAAGTTGAAATAAATACATTAAATACATAAATCAAAAAATAGAGCAATAATAATCTTTCAAATAACCTGAAATAGGCCATTCCAACACATGAACCCCCCTATCTTACACCGACCAATAATTCATGCCACTAGCACACAAAGCTTCAATACATTCCACAAATCAATGTTACATGTCATCATTACATACATGATCACATATAACATACAACCCAAGCCAACCGTGCATTTATTAACAAATATACATACACGGACAATACAATACATAGAACATACAAACTAACCCCACAATTATTATTACCCAATATACATATATTTACATCTCCATACCGACTACGTGTGATTATAACATTACCTATTACATGTAGCCGATAGTTACATGACATAAAACATACATGCATAAAATAAATTAACAAACCCCCCGAAATTTATGTATATTTACTAACAGTTAATGTCCACTCTAGCCCTATAATCCAATCACGATAAAATCCAACAAAGCAAATCTTGATTTTACAAAAAAAAACATAAAAAAATCCAATCAGAATGAAAAATAATCCAACTTCCATCCGATCAGCCAGTAAAAAAAAAATCCATAAAAAAATCCACTGTGATGGCCCCAAATAAATCCATTCTTGTACATGAAGTTGTAAAGAAAAAAAAATCTTCTGTGCTCTGCTGGCGAGATCCTCGGAGTTCCATGAAGAATGAGGTTTGATTTCCGGTCTTGCGCAGTAAGTATTTTCACACACTCCGGCCCATGACGTCACGGGGAGACATTATTGATAAACAAATGACCATGTGATGTCTCCAAGGGTCATGACTCCCCGTGACATCACGGGCCGGAGTGTGGGAAAATAGTTACTGGGCTATGTCTCGTAACGGAGGCTTCAGAAGACAGTGGAGCCTAAGGGTTAGTTTCCACTGCGTCAAAATCTGTAGCCCATTATATCAAATGAGCCTGTCCCAACATCCGTCAGTGCAATCCGCTGGTCTCTGTTGCGTTAAAATTGACATAGATCACTACGTCTATTATGACACATTGGAGGGGTGTAATCTGTCACTGACGGATGCACTGAAGAAAAACATTTCCTGTATGTCCTGACGGATGCCTTACGGATGCACTGACGAATGCACTTACGAATGCCTGACGGATGCACTGACGGATGCACCCTTCCGTTGACGGAGGGACCTTGACGGATTGAAAAACGCAGTGGAAACAAGCCTTAAGCCAAACAGTCATAAAATAGACTTTTTAAGGGCTTGTTTCCATTATATGTCGGGACCCCTACGCTAAGCGTATACGCTTAGCAGGGGTCCCGACGTATCCCAGAGACTTTGCCTGCTGGCGGATGGTCTGTTTACACATCCGCCGGTGTAAAGCCTGAACGTACTCGACTACGTTCAGCCTTACACCTGCGGATCGGCTCGGCGCAATGAAGACAGACCCTCCGCCGAGCAGGTAAGTCTATCTGTTACGTTGGGACCTCCCGCTAAGCGTGTACGCTTAGCGGAGGGGTCCCAACGTAATGGAAACAAAGCCTTAGTCTATTACTTTCAGGAAGTTGTTACAACAATTTTGTTTTGCCTAAATTAACTGGTGTCAGTGGCAGCTAGTGGAAAGTTCAGCTGCGAACATAAAATTTTCTTCCCCCGGTGAACAGTACGCAAGAAGGTGACTATTCTTGATGAGAAGAGAAGCCGGTCTTTCGTCAAAGAAACCCGGCTTAAACCGGAAGTGACATCAGTGACTTCACGTCCGGATAGAGAAACTGGGAACTGTGTGTTCCATGTTTTTTTTTTTATTCAAATTCCTCGTGAATAGGCGGGTAATTTGAACAGGCGGACATCAGACTTTTTTAATGGTCAGATCCCCCTGTCCGATGGACCTGGCAGAAGTTTGGCCATCCCTAGTGGCAGCCATATCACTTCAAAGTGAAAATGGATGATGTCCAAACCTATTACTAGATACCACAACCTGCAGCCAGTACTGTTAATAAAACCTTCTTCCATCTTCCTATCTACTAACTACATCTCATGTAAGCATAAGTATTTTTATGTTCCTTTTCCCTCCTTGAGAATTCTCTTCCAACACACATTGGTCATATTCCAACATCTGATATAATCAAGCAAACCCATGTGAGGATAAGCCCTCATGGCGCCTCTTCACAGAAGCATACAATCAAATCTTGTCCCTAATCCTCATCAGCCAATGGCCATGCTCCACCATGCAGCGTATCTCACTCTCCACCACCACCTGTTGGCACCGAATTGCCTTTTTCCTTGTTTATGTGCCCCTCCTCCCTCATTTAACTTCTAATGTCAAGTCTAGTTTTAAGACTGTATGGGTCCCCATACACCTTAAGATTTCTCTGTCAGATTTCCTTTAGATCTCTTTTTGTTCTCTCAAAACCATGTAATATGAAGACCTTTCTTATCCTTCCAATCACTGTGTATTCTATTGGGGAGGACCCGGCACTACATTGCTGTTGGTAAATCTAAAGAACATTGTATGGAGTGATCTAAAGGTGTATGGGAGGCTTAACTCCTTAAGGTGTTTAGATTAGAGCACAATCGAGCAACGTGCTAGTTCACCTGGCTCGTTTGTGTTCTAATCTTTTAACAAATCTAGCGGCAGATGCCTGTCTTCGAGCGGGATCAACCAGGTCTCTTAAGCAGGTAGTGGACATGTCCGTAAATCCTGCTCAAAAGTAATTCCTTTGGATGGGGAGCAGTTTCCCCAAAGGATTGACCAGAAATCGGGCACATAAAGTGGTGCTCCTCTTGTCCAATCGACGGGTGCCCGAGTGTAGCGTCGCTCGATCATGTCATGTCAGGACGCAGGTCAGGAAGTGGATGGACCCCTTTTTTGTTTCTTTATCTATTTGTTTAACTTCATTACACATTGCCACAGATAAGCAATATAAAAAATTTATAATTACTACTAATGTAATGTTGAAAACTAACTCTTACATTACAATATGACTTACTAACCAGCTAACTAGATTATTTTTGTCTCGATGGAACAGAACCTGGGTTTAGATTTTCATATTTTCCCCCAGCAGAGTCCGGACTTTATTTGAATAAAGTGTATGTTCCTACTTTGCATGCAAATAGTATATCCTCGCCATGAAATGAGTGCAGATCTGAGTGATATCTCTGTATGTGATATTTGTCTAGTCGTTGGATTGCTTGTCAAGTGAGGATAAGTGTCTCCTGAACAGGTAAACATTTGGGATAGACATCTACAAAGTTACCGTTGGCCTTTCTGACATCCTTCCCACACACCGAGGCTCTCAGGATGGTCGCCCCAAATACAGAAGCTTGTCTCGCTGTATTAGTACTGGAGGCCATGGCTGGACTGTGCTCTAGTGTCTTCATCATCATTTCTTTGATCGTTACCAGTTTGAAGGATAGAAGAATCTCCTCCTGCAACCTTATCCTGATATCTCTCAGCATTTCCAATGTCTGCTTCAGCGTTACTTCATCCGCAAACTTATTTATTGGCTTATTTTGGTCACAGTTATTTAATTTACTCATCTTATACTCCCTATACCTGTGCACCATCTCATCCAGCTGGTGGCTTACCGCTCTCCTCTGCTTCTTCTATTTCATCAAAATCTGTCAGTTTCAGTCCAGAGTCCTGGCATGGGTGAAGGTGAAGATCGACACGATGGTCCCTTGGATGATACTGACTCTGCTCCTTGGGAGTCTGCTTGCCAATTACTTATCAACATTCATTTTCAATTCATCATTACCTAACAACTCAACCAACGCCACGGCTGGTCTAAGTTCAGAAAACCAGAAGCTGAAGCGGAATCTGATGCTCCCCGTTCAAGTGTTCAATACTCTTCCGTTTATTGTGTCATTGTTGTCCACATCCACCACAGCATGTTTCCTAAAGAGGCAGAAAAGTGCCGGAACATTCGGCAACACCAAAGTAAAAGATTACCAGAGTGCCGTGCACATGATGATCGGCCTGACCTCTTACTACGTCTTCATTTACCTGAATCTTTTCATCTTCAGACTGCAGATATTTGAGTTTAAGAGTTGGGGGTACTGGATGTGTCTAATAATAGGTTCATCTTTCAATGTGGTCCAGTCGAGTCTCATAATCAGCAATAACCCTAAACTTAGAGAAGCCTGGAGACAACTGTTTGTTGCTGACTGTGCTATGAATCATCAAGATTGCTAAGTTCATACCTCTCCACTTTAATCGGAAAAAAATTAGGAAAATACAAGAAGTGACGTCACTGACATCACTTCCTGTATTTAAATAGAGATGGTCGAATTTTTCGACTTGCTAAATTTGTGAGCTAACTGCAAAGCCCCTGAACAAGAGACGTAGAGAAGGATTGTGGGAACATTTGGAAAAAAAAAAGCTTTGCTCTGTCACATGTAGTTTTTGCATAAATTAAGTTAAAAAATAAAGTCAAAATTCCGAAATTTGGACTTGACTTTGAACCTCATTTGTGCAAAAACTATTTGTGTTAGAGATATACTTTCTTTTTTGGAGTATACCCCCAACCCTTCTCTACATCTCCATACCATATTCAGGGGCTTTGCAATTAACTTGAAATCTTCTAAATAAATTCGACCATCTCTATATTTAAAATGTGGTTATTCTGTGTTCCAAATGCCGGAAGTGACGTTGCTGACTGTACTCAGCTGATTTGTCAGGGAGAGGGATTTACTCTCCCTGCTAATGTCCCACCCCACTTGTGCTGGGTGGGACATTAGCAGGGAGAGTAACACCATCTTTCTGCTACACTCCCCCGATTTAAAAAATCCTGAAAAAAATGGATTTATTGAAGATTTGGCCGGGAAAGTCATGTTATTTATAAAACAAACTTGACTTTCCCCGCCAAAATGGGAAAGTTGACAGATATGGCCAAGTTACCTATTTTTCCTGCAGTTCTTGCGTTGTACCTTCCATTGTACTGTGAATATTGTCATGCATCAGTTCCGGTGAATATTGTCATGCATCAGTTCCTGTGAATATTGTCATATGTCACTTCCTGTGAATATTACCATGCATAACTTCCTGTGAATACCGTATATGCTCGAGTATAAGCTGAGGTACCTAATTTTATCTGCAAAAATTGGAAAAAAGTATTGGCTCAAGTATAAGCCGAGGATGAGAAATGCAAAGTCAGATAGTGGAGTTTTCTAAATGAGGAAAATATAGAGAAAGCCCCATTGCCCCTAGGAATGAATCAAACAGGATTCATCTTAGTGCCGCATATTCAATAAATTTAAGAGAACACAGGATTATTATTATTATTTGAATTGTATTTGAACTAGTAACCAGCCACAGGTAGCAGTGGGGAGTTTGTTGACATCGATCAGCTGTAAGTCGGCAATCACGGAGAGCTGAGGGAAGATATGCAGTGAAGAGGGAAGCTGCCTGCCTGAAATTCAGCACGGTCATTCAGCTTAGGTGAGTGGACAGTCGGCTGACTTGAGTATAAGCCGAGGGGAGCATTTTCTGCCAATTTTTTTGGGCAGAAAAACTCAGCTTATATACGAGTATATACGGTATTTTATATACGTTAATACCACAATATCAAAGCTGTATGGCCGGCATCCCAAACAAATATTCCAATAGATAATGGTTAGGGTAACCAGAGAACACTAGTGTCCCTCACCATTGCCGGAACCAGGGAGCATTTTTATATCTTTAATACAGACCTATGATTTAAATCCCCCACAGGGGGAATGGTAATAAAAATTAGGGAGGCCCTAAAGTCCCCTTGTCTTTACATTTTGTAAAGAAAATAAACAATGGTGAGGGACACTAGTATTCTCTGGTTACCCTAACCATTATCTTTTGGAATTCCTGTGAGTATTGTCACGCATTACTTCCTGTGAATATTGTCATTCATCACTTCCTGTGAATCCTGTCATGCATTACTTCCTGTGAATATTGTCATACATCACTTCATGTGAATATTGTCATATGCCACTTCATGTGAATATTGTCATATGCCACTTCATGTGAATATTGTCATATGTCACTTCATGTGAATATTACCATGTATCACTTCCTGTGAATATTACCAGACATCACTTCCTGTAAATGTTGTCATACATCACTTCCTGTGAATAATATCATGCATTATACATCCGCGCCCATTCTGTTCAATGGGCTAGTCCCCGGTCAGGGGGCGGCCGCTGCCTAAAAACTCGGTCGACCGAGTTTTTAGGCGGCGGTCCGCTCTATTCCGCGGCTGCCCAGCACTGACCGCGGCCATAGAGATAAATGGCCGCCGCTAAAAACAGCATGAGATGCGGTTCTTAGCGGCGGTGGTTCTTAGCGGCGGTGGTTCTTAGCGGCGGTGGTTCTTAGCGGCGGTGGTTCTTAGCGGCGGTGGTTCTTAGCGGCGGCAATCGCGCCGCCGGCTTCCACACAAGTGGAAACAAGCCCTTACTTTCTGTGAATATTGTCATACATCATTTCCTGTGAATATTATCATGCATTTCTTCGTGTGTATATTGTCGTGCATCACTTCCTGTTAATATTATCATGCATTTCTTCCTGTGAATATTGTTGTGCATCACTTCCTGTGAATATTATCATGCATTTCTTCGTGTGTATATTGTCGTGCATCACTTCCTGTGAATATTATCATGCATTTCTTCCTGTGAATATTGTTGTGCACCACTTCCTGTGAATATTATCATCTATCACACCCTGTTAATATTGTCATGCGTCACTTCCTCTCTGTGCTGGATTTCAATATAGCTGACTTTGCATCTGGCTATTACCAGTAAATACATGCCTATTTATATGGACAAGTTGCCTTTTACTTTAGCTAGTATAGATGTGTGTATTTCCTTATGCTGCATATATGTACATAGTGCTGTGTTGTGATAATGCATTATTCTTTAGAGAAACCTGTACTCATAGTAAATGTGAGAACTTTGTGAGAAATTATGTATAACAATAAATCATTTTATCAATGTTCCATCCATTTCGATGCAGTATCTTTTTATGTGATACCTTGCTTCTCATATGTACATCCTGGTTTAATTGCCCCTAAGAGGAAATAGAGGAGGTGGTAATGATGGGAAGAAGAGCATAAAAAAGAGAAGGGAATGATGGCAAATGTGGGGGAGAGACAAGGCAGGAGGATAGAAGAAAATGGGACAGAGGGCTATTGGATTACCTGGGCTACAAATGGTCCCGTACTCATCAGCCTATCATGGGGAAATGTTAAGAAGACTTCATGGACTATAGGTAAGATGTATTATATTCATCTAGAATGGAAGTCAAAAATCAAGGCAGTTGAATGAATCAGGAGGTCTTCTACAGATGAGTAAAGCCCTCCCATACACGCTTAGATTTCCACCTGATTTTTCGGCCAATCGACTGCTGTGCGCTCACGGCAGTCGGTCTCAGCTATTATGGGCATGTCCGTAATTCTTAAATCTGTCTAATATTTTAGACGGGGACACTTAAGTACGGTTATGTCTCCTCAGCTCCAAGGGAGCTGAGATCCGTCTGGGCTGAGGACACAGCCTGTCTGCCTCCTTCTCTCCCTAGAAGCAAGCAGGCTGTGAGGGGGGTGCTAGCAGCTCCTCCCTCTCCCTATGTGCAAGGCTGGCAGCTGACTGTTTTCACAGCCCGTGGCGCTGTCTGCTGTCTGCCGGGTCTCCATAGCTGTTGGCTAGCTGTTGGCTAGGGGGTCCCGACGGACAGTACTCGCACCCGATGTTTTGGCCGATTGACCGTACGTGATGGTGTCATCACGCACGGTCGATCATCCAAAACATCTAAAAAAAACGGTCACAATCTAAACGTGTATGGGGGCTTAAAAATGGTGGACTATTAAAATTCCTTTTTCTTATCATTCAGCTGATCACCCTTTAGCATGGCTATGAATGGAATGGGAATTATAGGTTTGCAGGTCTGCTTTAATTTCTCACAAATATCTAATAAAGACAACCCAAATATCTATAGGTTTCCATTTGTTATATGCTTTGTAATGTCCTTTTAGTAATGGGCTATGGTTCATGACAGACTCACTGTTGGAGTCGCAAACAGGGCACCTACATGACTTTGGTTACCTTCAGAAGTGGACAAAGTAGCCTACCTGACAGCAGAGACTGATGAAACACCCCAGAGACCCCCTAGGTGGAGGTCATTCACATTAAGTCAGTACAACAAATGCAATAGCCAAAGGGTTAACCCTCTGGGCGTTACAAGCTTTCCACGCCATTTTTTATGGCACGAAAAGCCGTTTCCCCCACAATTGCGGCGGAGTACACTGTGCTCCGCCGTGATTGCCGGCTCTCCGCCAAGCCCTCTACACAACGCCGGTGTCAAACAGGCGCCAGCGGTGTGTGGAGAGAAGAGCAGCGTCCCCTCCATTAACATGGAGGTCTATGATGCCAAAAACACGGGGCCGGAAGGGCTCCGTGTGTCTGCGGCTCTTCTTCAGCGATCAAACTGAGTTCGTGCATACCGCCCAGAGGGTTAAACAAAAGATTGATCCAGGTACAAAGCAGGGGTCATACACAGCAGATCAGTCCAACAAATGCAACAGCCACAGGGTTAAGCAGAGGAGTAGTCCGGATACACAGCAGATTTGTCCAATAAACAGAGCAACAATGCAAAAAGTAAATGACTTGCAGTACACATGAATAAACACTATCACAGAGCCTCACCCGGTGGAGATAAATATCTTGATCCCTGGCCAATCCTGAGACACAGCCAATCTCCAACAGACGCCCATAGAGTAATTTAAAAAGGATCCACAGATCACACAGGAAAGCGAAGGACTACATCATCCATCCACCACTGGGTAGCAGCAATGCAGCTCCACCATCTCTGCTAGACAGGAAAGCCCTTGACAGCCCTCACATAAACTCTCTCAAATTCATGGGAGAACATTTTTCTCTGACTGAATGCTCCTATAGTATACACAGCACTGAGAGAATACCAGTTCCATGATCACAGCTGGAATACAGAGTACAGGGAACGTTCTCCTGCAGATCCTCAAATGTGGTATACTTGATATTGTGCAATAAATGCCCTACAGGACTCTGTGTTGGGGAAACGGACCAAACCCTGCGCCAGAGAATAAACCTGCATAATGTGTCTTTTATATTAGTGAGGATCGAGCACCAAAGTATTCGGGTGTTCGGGCGTTCGGCCCGAGCACATCGCCATGCTCGAGTGTTCTACCGAACACCCGAGCCCAATGTAAGTCAATGGGAGGCGACCAGACACCCCCTACTCGGATGAGGGGAGGGTGTCTGGTTCATGGAAAAAGTTGAGAAAGTGATTGAAAGTCATTGGGAACTGCATGGGGACCGTGTATACATGCATCTAGGACAAGTCGGTGTTGGGAACCATTTTCTCCTGGTTGTATGCCACTTTTACACACTGACAAAAAACACACCCAATATCCCCCAAAACTATGTATCTTTGGGGGTGCCTTATTTTCGGGAGGATGTTTTATACTTCAGCATGAGGCAAAAATGTAAGGGTGACTTATTGTCAGGGAAACAGGGTAGTGTGTCTCGACTCCTTATCTTTGATTATTTAAGGTGCCCATACACGGGCGGATTCTCCCTCTATAGATAAGGAACAGACTTCAACGTGATGATGTCATCGCGCTGCAGCCGGACCCTCAGAGGATCAGCGGGCACCCTTTGTGTGCTGTCCCATACAATTTGAGGCCGAGCCACTGTGGGAATGCGCACTGTGATCGATCGGCTGAAAAATCGTGCGGAAATCGACCCTTGTATGGCTACCTATACTATGCACATTGTTATCTAGGTTTCTGCAAAAAAACTGCTGAATCAGTAGTATTTCATAGCGTCTTAAAGCCTGCCATACACCCACAGACTGGGTGCCAACAGACGAGTGCTGATGAGCTCTTGAATGCAGCGTGATAACATCATCACGCTGCATTCCCGGGCTGACTTAATCGGCGTGCACTCTTTGTGTGCCGGCCATTACCTTCAATGAAGACGCCGGTCTTCATTAAAGTTAATGGCATCGGCCTGCATCGGCCAGATAACATCGGACATGATAACATCGGACATGTCTATTCTGTGGCCGGCCGAGCTGTGGGACGACAGGGATCTTTCGCCCCATGTGGGCACACGCCGATTGGCGGCAGATTTGACCGCCGACCGACGGCGCTAGCGCGCACGCCCATCGGTCAGCGGCAAAATCGGCCACTGATCGGCGTGTGTCATCAATGTCTTTTTGTGTGCCGCCACCCCTATATTACATGTAGAAAACCAACTCGGACATGGATGGGGGACGGGAAGGCACAACACGGATTTTCTAATACTTTTAAAATACATTCTTTATTATCAAATACATTAATTACATTAAAACCATGAACAAAGGCATCATACAGTATTGGACTAGGTACAGACAAAGAAACTCATCGTATCCCCCTGATTGAGGACCCCTGGTCCTGCCCCTTCACCACCGTCAAACCACATAGATGGAGAAGTGCAGTTCCTAGTTGGTCCAGGCAGGGTTTTAAGTGTTGAAAAGTTCTGTGTATCTCAACGCGTTTCTCCCCTATCCGACTGGGGCTTCCTCAGGAGATAATATTGTTAGGACTTTATTCTAAAAGAAATCATAACCATTTTTAATGGTCTACATCTACATAAATAAACATATAAAAAGCGCAGAAAACATACATATACATGGTATTCTGACGGTGTTCAAAATCAAGCGCCTCTCAAATGGTACAAGCCATCCAGTGGTACTCAATCTTAATCACTTAAAGCGGACCTACCACCAGGAATCTATGTTTTCATTAATGGCACCTGAAGTGCCAATAATAGGGAGGAATGCAGTGAAAAACCCCAAAAACGTACTTGTAATGAGCAATTTAGTAATATAATCAGGCATTCCTGTTCACTTCCTGGTTAATGGAGAAAGCAGGACCCGGCAGAACGTCACAGCAGCACGTGATTTTTCAGTGTAAATCCAACACATGGTGGTGCAATATCGCGGGTGGCCACTGATGGCATGGTGGCCACGCCCCGTTCAGTGATATTCTATGGCAAAGTAGCTCACTGAAAAATCACGTGTTGTGACATGCTGCCAGGTCCTGCTTTCTCCATTAACCAGGAAGTGAACAGGAATGCCTGATTATATTACTAAATTGCTCATTACAGGTACGTTTTTAGGGTTTTTCACTGCATTCCTCCCTATTATTGGCACTTCAGGTGCCATTCATGAAAACATAGATTCCTGGTGGTAGGTCCGCTTTAAGTGTTTTTGGCATGAAGTTATATGCATTTATGTGATCTATACTTTGTACCCAACTAGTGGATTAGAATTTGTCACAACCCTATGTCTCTATATTATACTCAGGGCACATTTGCTATACTGAACTTAGGTTTGCGCGCTATGCCATCTGTCGCCAAGTTCGATATGGGGGGTGGTAACCGCCTGATGTTTTGGGGATGGTGGCACACATCCACGATATACCCTGCCCTCGGGCATGGAACGTGGAAGGTTTTGCCCTATGCACTTTTTGCATGGGGAAAATGGGAGATAGCTACCCGTAATACCCTTTAACAAGGGTATAGGTGACATCTCAGACCCCACCCCTTCGTCCTCCTGTCGCCTCTCTCTCCTCCATGCCCTCCAGTTTACCATCTCTTAGTCTGGTATTGCCCCGCTCCCTATTTTGGGATTTGTCGGATATCGCCCCCCCATTCCTCTCTATTGCGCCCTCAGGGGGCTGGACGCGGTCGGGGGGGTCCTGGGGAGTGACCGATGGGTACAGTGCCAGTAGGAGGCGCACAGGCTGCCATCTTCCAAGATGGTGACTTGGGTGTCTCGCCAGTAGTGAGTGGCTGGGGGAGGAGTGAGGGGCAATTTCGGGGGAGGAGTTGGGTGACATGGATTGGTCTGGGCGGCGCAATCTCCTGGTGCCCGTACACCGGTCGCAGGGCGCGCCCACTTCCCCACCGTCATGCCGGCGCGCCGGCGTCCATGTGTTTGCATGGTTACCCCGGTGCCTCTATGCTGGCCGATGGGTAGGGGGGAGGGTTTGGCACGCCTTGCTTCCGGTGGCGGGGGGTTAATAAGGAGGAGCAGTCGTGCTCTCTCCATGGGGATCGGAAGTCTCGACAACATACTGCTTGTAAGTGGATTTACTTTATTCCGTCATGGCATGGATGCATACTGAGCATTAGTCACCGGTATATTCATTATCCCACAGAAGCACTTAGTGTTCCCAATACTGCGTGGAGTCTGACTGTGACCTGACTACTCGCCTGCCTACTAGGTACATGCGTATATCTGGATCTCCTTTGCTGTATATGTTATCACAGGGTGGGTGCTTTCACAGGGCGCTGTGGGTAGAGTTTATTTACTTTATACTTCTTTCTGTGAACTTGGAATACAAATATGGTGACTGCACTGACCAGAGCACTCCTATCACATTTATCTCCATTCTATGTACTTTTCCTTTCCTTTTTCACTGGTGTGTGGGGGATGGGAGGAACGGGCAGCAACTTTTCTTGGAGATGGATTTTCTGTGCGGTTTTGTCTTGACTTCTCTTTTTTTCTTTACGGGGCTTCTGTAGTGGTGGTAGATTTAGTGGGTTGTCTATTTTTTACTTCAATCACGGCCAACAATATGATACACTCCTTTTGCCATATCAGATAGCATCACTTAAATCACCATTTGAGTCACAAACATATACCCACATACACACACATACACACACATACACACACATACACACACATACACACACATACACACATACACTCTGGCCAATGCTAACACGTCTCATTGTCACCATCACCTTATATGTCACTTAATTAGACACATATGGATAGTCTGGTAGCCTAAAGGGGGCACGGACACAACCCCCTTTTCGCAGTTACACTACAAATACACAAAAAACCTTATGTTTTTCCTCCCTACACCTTTATAGCACAATTAGACTCACGCCAATATGCTCCATGAATCCACTTTAGGATTTTTTGGACAGGTTGGATGGATCCCACTTAACACTAGTACACGCATGGTCAATCTTCACTTTCACACATACTTCACTGGTCTGGAGGTGCACTCCATTGTTGTCACACATCAATGTGGGGAATGTTATATACAATAACACTCACGTTTACGCAAAAATTACTGATAGGTAAAATTGGCGGTCAGTTTTGTCGAAAAAACTTCTGGACTCATAAAAAAAAAACCCGTTCCCCAGCATAGGCGTATTTGGACCTCCCCCCATGCATTGGTGACTGCACCGAACCCTCGTATGGGATACCCAGAGGGTAAATATTTGCCCTCCAATTTTACCTACATTGAACACATAAACTTCCTTTGAGACATAGATTGATTGTGATTTTCTTTATCTTATAGCTGGGCTAAACGTAATTTTCTTTTAGCGGTTTGAAATATCATCTCCTGAAGAAGCGGCAGGTGTCGCGAAACGCGTCGAGATTATGATATATGTTTTTTGTTGCTACATGTATATGAATAGACTATATGGAGTCTTCTGACCAATGTACACTGCCAATGTATACATGCTGTATAAATTTGACTTGATTTGTACGAATTTCTGTATTTGAATACTATATATTACTAGCTACCGTTAAAGTCCATTGTGACCGGGATCAGAGCTTTTTTGCCCTGTCTCCGGTAGGGTGCCGCATTTTTTGTCCTCAATATTTAATTATTTGGATGTTGGTAGCTTATACTGTGGTGAGGACGTACCTATCCTTATCTTCTCTGTTATTACTAATACTAGTTCTAGCGGCGGCCAATCTCCACCGCTCTCCCCCTACTTACCGCTGCGGTCCTGGGCACCATGTTAAACAATAATTATGGTTGTGTTGGGATCTGTCACAACATGCTGTGTCTGCAGTACTTCATAGGGAATCAGTGTGTGTCACTTCCTGCGATTTAGAACATTGGTCATGTGTCCTGGCTGGCCAATCGTGGTCCTCCTGCATGTATATAAGGGATCCAGCCCTTTTCTACTATTCCTCAGTGTCCAACGTCTCTCTGCCTAGTGCTTGAGTGTGCTTGCTATCTGTGTTCCTGTGTTGCTGATTCCTGCCTAAGCTCTAAAGGTCCCCATACACGGGTCCGTTTCTCAGCGGATTCCGGGACGATTGATTCCGGGCGCGTGCACGCCAAAAGATCGTGCCGGAATCGCGTGAAGCCCACCTTGTCCGATCGCGTCCGATCGATCAGGGGCCCAGAATCGGATCGGACAGAGAACCAACATGTTGGTTTCATCAGATTGATTCAGGGCCGATCGGGCACGTTGGTGGTGGACAACGGATCGATCACCAGGAGATCTGCACAGAGGACCACATCCCACATCATGTCCTGGCAGCCCTTGCACGTTCTACCACTGGGGAAGAAATACACACCCTCCACCATTCCCACCCCTGCGCTGCAGTAAAAAGACAACACACACGAGAATGCAGGGCAACGGATTTTTACTATAAAAATAATAAAAAAGACATCGATGGCCCTCGCTCCATCCACATATCATAAAACACTATATACAAAATATACATAAAGGTCAACATGACCAGGGGGGGGGGGGC
>CM070039.1:91977475-91994897 GCA_036250615.1 Ptychadena robeensis
CACTAGCTCTATTTGATGAACGGTGGCTTGATGGGAAGTGGGGTGGAAGGTGGCTTTTAGCTTGGAGGGGGTTGTGGCTGGAAGGGCATACATTCATTCACATTGTTAACATACCTTGATGTACGCGGCTAGCTCATCCACGATGGCCTGGCAGGTCTCCGGCACAATTCGCCCCAGGGCCTGTGCAGAGATGGCACAGGAGAACTTCAGGTCCTCATAGGAGCGTCCTGTTGCCAGGAAGCGCAGGGTGGCTACCAGGCATTCCTCCACGGGGATGGCCTTCCGCATAGCTGTGTCCCTCTTCGTCAGCCTGGGCCACAGACGCTTTAGGAGCATGTGGAAGTTGGCTTCAGTCATCCGCAGGTAGTTCCTGTAGTCATCAGGGTGGTTATCCCTGAGATGTCTGAGGAGGGGCATGGTGGAATAGGTGTCCCTCCTGAGAAGCCAGGACTTGGCCCATAGCCTTCTCCTCCTCCTCCTCCTGCTCTCCTTCTCCTCAGATTCCCACAGCAGGAGTGCTGCCAGCAGTTGTGTCCTCCACTCAGGCATGGTGTCCACGTGGGTTTGCAAGGTGCAGCAAAGTGATGGGAGAGCCACACACCCTCTTTATGGACTTCTGCTGGGAAATCACTCCCATCCTGATGAGGTCATGGCCGATCGACTGATGGTGGGGATTCCGATCGATCGGACACGGAATCGTCCAGGAATCCGTGGGACAAGGTGGTATGTTGCGATCGGACACACTTAATTGGCCGATCGATCGGACCTCCGGAATCGACAGATGGGTGATCGATCGGCCATGGAATCGGAACGTGTATGGCTAGCTTAAGACTTTACTATGTTTAACCCTTGTCTGCCTGGATTGACTCTTCTGTTGTCAACCCAGACTGCCTGACCTCTACCTCGGCTGCCAGCCCTGATGGCCTGCCTGACGATGCTATTGCCTCATCCCTTGGTCCTGCGCTGTTGCCCCTGGTTATGACCTGGCCTGCTGATATTGCCTGTGTCTCTGGAACCTTTCCCTGATGCCCTCTGAACTAGCTGCCTCGTGTGCCTACCCTCCCTCCAGAGGTAGTGACCTGGTGTTCCCCTGAGCAAAGTCTATTCCCACCATCAGGAAAATTGTGAAGAAGGAGTTGGTTCACTTAGACAACACCCTAAGAGGAGTTAGGACTTGTGGCCCAGTGGGTCCACACCCGCTGGTTTGTGACACTAGTCAACTTCTGCAATTAATGAGGAAATTAAGACAATATGAGAATATATTTGTGAGCAGTTTTTACTTTCATGGGTTCTACCTCCTGATCCAATTGCCTTTTGAGGACGTTACTGTCTTTGGACTTCTATGTGCAATGCAGGGAGGTTATAGCTGGTTGAATGGACCATCTGGACCAAACTTATTTACTTTGGATAAGCTCTAGACACACAAACATGAATGTGACAATTATTTTATCATCCACATCAATATTTCTACTCTTATCCACCCCATTCTATGGCAAAGCCACCATCAACTGTATATGTAACCGTGTCCTGCCAACCCAGGGAAAAACCTGGAGCTGCCCAAGTTTTAGGAGAGGCCATGATTTGGTATTTGTTTAATCATACATACAAAATTTACTTTTGTGAAAAGAGTTAAAAACGATCCAAAGCAATTTGATTTTTAAACACAACACATGAGTTTGCATGTTCTATTTGAATCACGTGATCTCTGAACTTCGATACTCACATTTTGCATGAATTCAAATTTAGAACACAAGGTGACTTCTACAGATGAATTTCACACAGAAGACTTGAAGGGTCGCTGTGTATACTAGAGGTGGACCTTCTCCATATAGCGACCATGTAACGGCAGCTGCCGTACGCCACCCCAGCCTCTCTACTTACCGTTGCAGATCTGGGCGCCCTGTTCCGCGGTGATTCTGTTATTTCTACATATATCCTATAACACCAACCCGTGTCATTTCCTGGATTTAAGGTATTCATCATGTGACCTGGCTGACCAATAGTGGACCTCCTGCAGCTATATAAGGAACCCTGCCCTTTCAGCCTTGCCTCAGTATTAAGATCTCTGTGTTATGCTAAGCACTGCCTTCCAGTGCTGTTCCTGTGATAAAGAATCCTGCCTGTGTTCTGAGACTGATACCTGTTAACCCTTACCTGCCTGCTGCACTCTCCTGCTACCTGATCTGTACCTACGCTGCCTGTCCTGTCATACGGTCTGGCTGACGACACCTGCGTCCCTGGAGCCTACCCTGCTGTCCCCTGGACCAACTGCCTTGTGGTCCTACCATCCCTCTAGAGGTAGCGACCTGGTGATCCCCTTGGGAAAGTCTATCCCCACCAACAGGGGTATTGTGAAGAACGAGTGGGTTCACTTAGACAACGCCCTCAGAGGAGGTAGGACACGTGGCACAGTGGGTCCACACCTGCTGCTCTGTGACAGACCATTACCAGAAGTTTATAGACCTTCTTCGCAGAGAACACCCAAGATGGTCAGCCCCACCACAGTGGTCAGTCTCCTTGTCATAGCACTTGAGGCCATTACAGGTTTGTGCGGTAACATCTTTATAATATTTACTTTCATAATTTCTCGTTACAAAGAGAAATACTCTGCACCCTACACCAACATCCTCACTGCTCTGTGCGCTTCCAATGTTGGGTACACCCTGGTGATGTTTGCAAGCACTTTAATAACCTATGTTTGGCCGTCACTATATCTTCAACCTTACTTCACAAAGATCATCAACTACCTGGCCCTATACACCATAACCTCCAGCGCATGGCTCACATGCAGTCTGTGCTTCTTCTATTTCATGAAAATCGTCCAGTTCCAGCGTGGATTCCTCGCTTGGGTGAAGATGAACATAGAATCTCTGGTACCTTGGATGATCCTAGCCGTGGAACTCATCTCTATGTCTGAGAGCTCCCTTGGTTTGCTGGCTTATTTTCAAGCATCATCTTATAACTCAACGGTCAGTGCGGCCGACTTACTCTTAGAGTTTGAGAAGCGGAGACTGAAGTTTACAACTTTAGTTCTAATTCTATCTTCTCTGCCTCTGTTCATTTCAACAATAACTATGGCTGCCAGTGCTTGGTTCCTGAACAGACACAGTCATCGAATGAGGAGCAATGTGAGGACATCTCAAGCTGGGGAGAGTGATTACCGGAAAACCATCGTGACCATGTCATACCTCATAGTTTTCTATGTATTTATATTATTTGTTGTACTTTTTTTTAGTCTAAAGATATTTGAAAGACAGAGCTGGGGTTACTGGATGTGTTTTATGGCGATCTTTTCATTTGCTCTTGTTCATTCCAGTCTCCTGATCGCTGGAAATACCAAACTCAAAGAAGCTTGGAAAGGAATGTTTACCCGTACATAAACCATAGGAGAAGGCAGCATGGGGTCATATGTAGAGGAATGGGTTATTCATATTGCCTATGATGTTTCTCCATTCATCCAACCCAATCCACAATTGGCTATTGTCACAGAGAAGACTTTAATATTCCCTTTGCTGTGCCTCACCTGCTAATGTAACACATTACAACGTGTAAAACAACGTGTTCGGGGCGGTCCCACAACCCCAGTAATGCTGCAGTAATTTAGAGAAACGCTGAAGCTTTCCGAGGGTATATTGGGTTCTCCAGATCTCCACTCCTCTAGCATTTGGGATGAACCCAAACAGTGAACGAACTCGATATAACCTTAGAAAGCTTCAGCGATTCTCTAAATTACTGCAGCATTTCCGGGGTTGCGGGACCGCCGGATTGTGTCACGGTGACGCTGAAGGGGCGAGAGGGGCACGCCTTGTTACGCAGTGTACAATGTATACTGCTGCAATTGCCTGTACCACAGAATGCTAAGGGGTGGAACCCCCATCCCTGTCCAACCAGGCCCCATGGCATACATCAGCATGGGGGAGACCCCTCATTAAGGTAAGATGGTCTCTGGGTGTGCATACTGACAATTTTCTTCTTTACCGCAGTTCAGTCAGGTCTAATAAACTACGGCAATCCCAAAAAAAGCCTGGAGACAATTATTTGGTATGAAATATACTCTGAATCATCAAGCTGCTGAACGTGTGTTCTAGATATAGTAGCCAAACGACAATGCTTTACCAGGACACTGGGAAGCAAGTCAAACATTTGAAACATCTGTAAAATGTCAACAATAAAGTTTTTTTTTTTTTTTTTTTAACTGTTCTGGTTAGCATGCTACTATCTGACCGCACATAACATACAACTGTTGGGACTTGACCAATAAATGAGTGCCCAAAGCTGGACTGAAAGCTTAGGTGGGAGAGCAGCTTGACTAGGGAACTGGTTTTGAAAAAGTGAGGATTTAATTGGTAGAAGGGCAGAGCTGGATGGGAAGAAAGGGAGGAAGCAAAAATTTCATATGCAAGGGGAAGGGGAGGAGCAACTTTGTTGCTGATTTGTTATATTGTCTTTTTTAAGGTTCATAAAATATATTTTCTTGTTTTGTCACAGCGTGATAGAAACAAAAAAGGTGTGGTGACATGTTGGTATGATAGGACAGTGAGTACTGGTTTAATATGTCACTAATGTGGGGTTAAGCCCCACCCATTTTCTATATGGTATGTTATTGAAGTCTTTGATAAGGTGCCTATTGAGCTTGTTAACATAATGGACTGGTGGCTGGTACGGTTGGTGGAAGGAGTATGGAGATTTAGAGGTACTTTTGAAGGATCCCATTGCTTATTCATGATGTTTAATGTAAAGCTGTGGCTATTATATATATTAAACATAAATACGTATATACATTTCCAATGAAAGATTCTGGTTTGTTGCAATTATTTCATAGTTATACTTCTTCTATATCTCTTTTATATCTCTTCATCTGTTCATCACAATGATGTTTCATAATTTTCCATCTAATAATTGTTTACTTTTATTTATATAGCGCCAACATACTACTTTGCGCTGTACATTAAAGTACATGTACCAGATGAACCAAGGGTCAGGGTCTGGCATCTTCCAGCACCTCTCATTGTCTGGCCCTTCTCAGCAGACTGTTGCTCCTGGCGTCTGATTACCACTCCACCTGTTAGATGTCCGAACACAGGCCTTTGCACAAGTCTGCAGACTCTGCCATTTGTAGTAAGAACTGGTAACTTTTATTGATGTTCCACAGGAACAGCCATTAGTTCTATGCCAGCCATGTGGAAACAGCCATTGCCAATTTGGTCAGTTTCTGGCCTAGCCCTCATTACAGCCAATAAGAACTCCTGAGGGCCAGGGCGCCCTTTCCCCTAGCTGGGGGACAAGAGGGATGGCTTCAGCTAGATATCGGCAAAAAACTGGTCCTCCACCCCCCCCCCAGACCAACGGTGTCCACCTCCCACAGGGGCTAGTGTCTGACACAACACTCCAGACCACAATAGGTCTCTAGCTCAGGCACCCAGGAACAGACCCCTCCTACCTAGTAATTGGCCCTTAAATAACCTCTCCTATGGCAGGGCACTGGTTAAATCATTTAGAGGGTTCTAGCATCTTTTTAACCTTTACAAAAAGAAAAACAGGTATTTTTCAGATGCCTATGTTCAGATCATTGTTTTTCACACAGTAATTGAATGCCCACACAGCTGGTTAGAGGGTTTACTTTTTACTATAGTGTAGTATACTTTGTACAGTATAGTTCACCATCACCAAGATGGCAGATATGGGGTCTAAGCATAGGGTCTATGTTTTCAACACACTCTAACCAGCTGCTAAAAGGAGTTGAGGCTTATGGCTCTTACCCAGAATCAGTAGTACAGGCAGTCCAGTGCATGTAGAGAAGAGAAGTATGCTTCTTCTCACCCTGTCCGCTTAGGCACCTCTTGGATTCCGTTTCCATGCAATCAGGCAAGATGAGGGAGAGACTACCCTGGTGCAAAGGGGACCTCTGTATGCCTGCAGCACTGGCTGAGGTCATGGCGCTGGGGAACTCAGAAGAAGATGGGAGCACCTTGCTCCAAGGTAAGCTGTGGCTTGCAGCCAGGAAACCCAGAATAGACCCAGGAAAATAGCTCACTACAAAATATATAATCTATGCCCAGAAGGAGGGGATCTAAAGTCACTGGGTAGAAAACTAAACCAAAAGAGATAAAAAAAAACATAACCTAAGCTCATCCTCCAGCAGATGCTCTACAGAAGATGTAACTAAATCTTAAAGACATATACACATACATTTACAAGGGTCATGTCTAGATACATATACACAGAATACGTACACAGAAGTGTAAAACTACAGTAAAGCGCACTTAACTCTTTATGCACAGGTTCCACATACAATGCACATTATACACAAGATACAACACAACATAACACACAGGTACAGGTTATGACACAGAAGGAGTTGAGGACCCAGCCCGATCGGGCTTATATTCTAATAGGTTTTTACACGTTCAGTTTATTTTTAGACAGGGAATTTTATAAAATAAGACATGAGTTATACAGTCCTTAGGTACCCCAGTTCCAAAATAACATTTCTTAATTGAACATACCAGTATATAACATGATTTAGGTAGGAACAACCTATAATAAATTGTTTATATATACTACATCAATATACCTGCAGCAAAAAAACAATCCCCCCGCTACTCTGATTCATACTTGAATAGATGATCCTAACCTGAGTTACTGCAGTCAGAGATGAACTCACAGGTAATCACAGAGTTTTCTCATTTGCATTTGCTATATGGATACCTTTCATGATGAATTCTGTTTATCGAATAGAGGAGTCAGGACCTCCTTCCTGATTCCACAAGAACACTGCCTTGGTGTCACCTTTGACTCTGTTTTCTCCTTTACTCCCCACATACAGAACATTGCTAAATCCTGCCTTTTTAATCTCCACAACATCTCCAAAATCCGGCCCTCCCTATCCCCAGAGATCACCAAAGTCCTGGTACATGCTCTCATCATTTCTCACCAGAACTACTGCAACATCATCCTCTGTTGCTTTACTAGACTGTCACCCCTAAGTCCATTATGAATGGTGCTGCTAGACTCATTTACTCCTCTATCTGCTCCTCATCTGCTGCTCCTCTCCGCAAATCTCTGTGACTTGCTTTTACATCACTCCTCACCTCCTGTCTCACATATATCACCAACCTGTTACATAAACATATTCCAACCTACTAATGAATCCCACTCAAAATATCATCACATGCGCAGCTTCAAGACTTCTCTAGGGACGCTCCTACACTTTGGAATTCTTTACCTTATCCCATTAGACTTTTTCCCACCTCTAACACTTTCAAAAAAGCCTTGAAATCTCACCTCTTTAGTTTGACCCCCATCTTCTCATTCCCACCATGACAGTCCTATCCCCCCACCTATTGTACACTTGTTCCCCAACCTCAATCAGGCCGGGTCCTCCTCATGTGTCCTAACCTGTACCTGTGTGTTATCTTGTGTTGTGTGTTTTAACTAATGTACAGTGCTGCATTAGCACTATATGAATAAAATATTACTTTTATATATATGACTTTAGTCTCTATGGTATACTTTATAGACATTCCACCTACAGGAGCGTTAATTACAGAGACACTTGAATTCAGGGTTAAGGGATGTATTCCAATACTCTTATCTATATAATGTAGGCCCAGGGTATAGATAAGTGTTGATTGTGAATATTCTAATCTAATTCTAATTCTATTTGAAATCTATTTTGAATATCGTCACTTTGTGAATTGGGGAAGGTCTTGAATACAGTGTTATATACTCATAATCGCAAATATTCAAGATTTGCACATGTAAAATAATTGCGCAATATGTGCGTGAAAGAGTTGAGGATTTGCACAATGAATATGAATATATATATATATATATATATATATATTTCAGTAATTATGTTGGCATATATTAAAGCCATATTATGTTAATTTTTTTATTTGTTCGTATTATATAAAGTCTTTATAAAGGTCAGGCAAAGAATAAGCATAGGTTTTGTTTCTCGAAATATCCAACTTAAAAACATGAGGCCTCCTTGTTTTCACATAACAGGAGATAAAGAAAGTTATTGCATCAGTCCTTGGTACATCATGGAATGAATCAATGTTATCTATACACTTGATATAATATACAACAGTCAGGATTAATCCTTCATACCTAGTTTATGACTCTAGAGATTAGATTTATATAGAAATTTAAGAATCATAATTTTGAAGTTTAATTTTCTTAACAAGGTGTTCATAAATTGTACCATATTGACACCAAGCTGAATAAGCGTAACATTACACTCACAATACTTTAGACTCAAGTGGGTTAATCTCTAAGCCCCTCACTACGTCTTATCTAACTTACACCCATTTGTTTGAAAATTGTGAGAGAGTTTAAAGTTGCACATCAGAATGTTACTCATAGTAAGTCAAATTTGATAAAGTTCGATTAAACTTTATGAAATTTGACTAAACATGAGTAACATTCTGATGTGCCACTTTAAACCCTCTCGCAATGTGCTCCTTTGCAGGAGGAAATAGTTAAATTTGCCCAAATGGGGTGTGGCAAGTATTGGATCTATACCAGTTATGGGTCTCCCTTGTTTTGTAATTTGTTTAAAAATGATTAGAAAGTTCTAAGCTAGAGGGATGTGTATGACAGATAAGATTTTTGTTGAAAAGTTACGTACGGGGCAGAGAGGAAACGGAGAACTGAACTAAAACAACACTAAATGAAAACTGAACAAAAGAAAGAGAGCTGAATCCGGGATATCTCTCATAGCCGACACCCTTTCCTTCTACAAAACCATCTGCATTCTTGGTAAAGTATATGATTTTTGTTTATACATCAAATTAGCTGGCTTGTTATCTAGTTAAAGCACTGCTTTTGTAGAAGCATTGTTAGAGATAGCACAACAGCAGTATCATATCTTTGGTAAAAATGCATATTACCTAAAATAAGGTCAATACCACATCAGTTAAATTGTAATGTGCAGAGACCCTACCCTTATACAATAATTGGCATAGATTTTGCAGAATTTTAATATTGTATTGTATTATCCTTGAGTCATATTTTGTTGCACAAAATTTTGTGGGACATTCTTGATATTGTTTATATGTGTTAGAGTATAATGGTTACACCTTGTGGTGATTTTTTGCCATTAATTTCTTTTATATTTGATCAGATTTTTAATATAATTACATATCTCTGTATATTATTAAATAAACGTATATTTTAGCATAATTGCTTGTGTCCTGTTTTATTTACTGCACAATACGACTATGTTACCAATCAGATTTGATATATCAGAGTTGATATTCTGACCATCTCTGGGATCATGAGTGTTTCCTTTAATCCCTATATGTTTATAAAGCTTTTGCTTTTTAAACCCTGCCAATGCTCCAAAACATAGGATATGGCATTCCTTGCACTACTTATTGAGGAATCATAGCATTATGGGATTAAAGGCCCCCATACACATAATGAGTTGTGACCGTTTTTGCCGCCGACTGATGTGCATGCACACTCGCTGCCATCGGTCGGCGGCAAAATGGGACGCGGATCGTGGTTGCCCACATGGGGTGACAGATCCTTGTTGCCCCAATGCTCGGTCGGCCAAAGAATGGACATGTCCGTAAATCTCTGGTCGATACCATTAGTTTGAATGGGGACCAGCGTTCCCTTTTAAACTAACAGCTGGCACACAAAGGGTGCCTGCCGATACTCGACAGGATGCATCATGCTGCACTCCCCCGCTCATCTATCGGCCCCCACTCGCTATGTGTGTGGGGGCCTTAAGGACTCCACATTTTCTCCTTTTGTAGAACCACATTTCCCTCGGGTCATGTTTGTTTTAGTATGGAAACATTTTAGAGCTTGAGCTTTAAGGGTTAGGGAAAATAATTTATCAATGCAACACAATCCAGTGCTGCAGTATCACTTTCCATGTTCAATTTCTAGTGCATGTTCTTGTTTTGCATGAAGATAACATTTCATAGGCTCCATAATTAACTTGAACTCATTGAAATCCTTCATGTTTTTAGAAGATGAACATTAAATGAGATATCTGCAGGGAATAAACCTTGTTACCAAAGTGAGGACAGGTGGAACTTATTTATGGGACAGACATCTACAAAGACCCCAAGACCTTCTGTATTCAGGACATCTATCTCTTTCTAACACGGTTCTGATTTCTAACCTCTCAGGATGATTGACCTAGTTACTGTTGCCTGCCATGTCATTTCAGGACTCGAGTTCATGTCCGGAGTGTGCTCTAGTGCCTTCATAATAGTTTATCTTCTACTTACCAGTTTCAAAGAGAGAAAAGTCTCCTCCTGCAACTGTATCCTGATATCTATAAGCATATACAATGCAGTCTTCACTGTTTTATCATCTACTAACTATATACTTACGTTTGTTTGGCCGTGGTTTTTCAGTACCTCAAATAGTTTTTTAATGTTTTATATGATCTTAGGCAGCATGTCTTCAAACATATGGCTTACATCTATCCTCTGTTTCTTCTATTTTATAAAAATCCGACAGTTTCCACCTGGATTTCTTGCATGGGTAAAGTTGAAGATTGATATCATCATCCCTTGGTTGATACTCATTGTGGTCCTTATGTCTGCCTTTGGCGGTTACTTGCTAGTACTCGTTTATAATCCAGAATTACCTAAAAACTCAAGCAGCCTCACAGTTGGCTTCAAGTCAGAACTCCGCAACATGAAGATGAATCCTATGAAACCCAGCCTAATCATTAATTCCATACCATTGATAGTGTCATTATTGTCAATATCTGGCAGTGCATGGTTCCTGAAGCAAATGAGTGGTTCCAGAAAATTCAGTAGCACAGGTGTTAAAGATTATCAGAGCATAGTCTACAACATGGTCTTCCTGTTCTTCATCTACATTTTAATTTACATGGCTTTTATTTTCTATGGGCTGCAAATATTTCCTTATCGAAGTTTAGGGAACTGGATGTGCCTGATGATAATCTTCTCTTTCGCTTCGGTTCAGTCTGGTCTCATTATCAGTGGAAACCCCAAACTCAGAGAAGCTTGCAGAGTTTTTTTTTTAACTTGTGTGATATCTTCTTAAAAAATCACTTTATTACCAAATTTGGGGCATAGCAGATCTACATGGTATTGGCAACATCCCTAATATGCACACTCAAAACAAGATTGGTTAGTCATAGACTAGCCAACACATGGGGTGGCTAATCCCTGGAACTTTGAGGCAAAAAGTCCCTGGGATTAGCCACCCAATTTGTTGGGCAGTATATGACTAACTCATTCACCTAGCTCAGGCTAGTAAAAGCTGAAATGTTGTCTTGTCAATGTCTTCGTCATGTGCCTTTTTTAACTCCTGATAATGTCACCATAGATTTAAGGTCAAAGCTCATGTCATGGAAGGAGCCAAAGATACAACAGAAACTAATAGTAACATATGATCCTTTCTGATTGACCAAATGGAAATCCATTGATTCAAAGAGGCAAGACCAGATACAGTCAGGCTAATACCTAGATGATGATGGACGTCAGCCAGCCAGGAAATGTGGAGGCTCTATTACTTGATCCAGTTTCTAACACAGTACAAGTGTGGAACATGATGAACTGTAGAAGACTGAAGGTAAATCTGGAGTTCAGCAAACATCATATATTGATATTAAAATTAAAACATAAATTGCATTGATTGCAATGTATAACAACTTGCCCACATACCATATCTGTATACTCAATCCATCTGCTCAGTCATGGATGGTGTCACTTGAGCTTGGGCCATCAGTTTTGATCTTATTAGGAGACTAATACTAAACATAATCCAAAGACCTGCCCGGCATCTTCATAAATGGCTGATTTGGCAAAAGGAACTACATTTCTTTTTTTTTATTATTAAAACGTTTTATTGAACATTTTGTCAGGACAATAATAAGACATAATAGGAGATAGGACTAATACAACATATGTGGGGGGGGGGGGGGGTTAATCGCATTTGTACATGTGTTGGAGCTTTCTCACGGGCCGAAGGGACCCGCATCTCTGGCAATCAGAGGTTCCCGCTTGAGGGCCATAGTAGTGCGAGGCCTGTGCGGTAAAGGCGAGGGGGGGGGGTGTATGGGGGAGTGTTGTGGGATCGGCTGTCATTGTATGCATAGGTTTGACCACGATTGAGGCGGTGGGGCAAAAGAGGAAGGGGGCAAAAGAGAGGAACATTTCTAAATGTTTTATACAATTTGTTTAAACCTAAACTCCTGCCTAAAACTCGTGACTATATTGAGTATATTTAAGTATCTGTACATCCTACAGATCTGTGCAGTAATCTGATGTTAAACTGTCTCTGTGTAACTGTGTACTCAGTTACTGTGGTTCTTCCTCCTTGCTCAATGACTTGTCTTGTATAGACCCCCCTCCCTCCATCATCTTTCATATACTTTCTATAGTGTAAGATCTGTGTTGACCCTGCCCACAACTCTGCCTTCTGAAAAGACTTAATCATAGTGAGAATGGCACTACTGGGATTTTGGCATATTTTAATCCTGAAATGCTCCTGGATCAGGAATATATTAAAATGGACTAATAAATGGCATTAAAAGTACTGACATTAATTGTGTCCCTACAATGACCTATCATGTGTTATGTCCCCTGTGAACAGTCAGTTGTTGAAAGTGAGGTGTTGGATGATGATTAAATGGTAATGCAGAGACTCGTTCATTGTAATGATGTTGAGGTACATCAATGGATTGGGACATACATTTTTCTCCTGTTTCAATTTTTTCGACTAGCTGATGTTGTGAGCTGATTGCAATGCCTCTGAACATGATATCATCACCAAAATTGCCGGAGATATGGAGAAGGCTTGAGGGAACATTTAAAAAAAACTTTTTGCTCTAGCACATGTAGTTTCTGCATAAATAAAGTTCAAAATCAAAGTCGAAATTCCAATTTTCAAAATGTTGACTTTACTTTGAACTTAATTTGTGCAAAAACTTTTTGTGCTAGAGCCATACTTTTTTTGTAGTGTACCCCCCACCCTTCTCTACATCTCCAGCAAGTTTTGTGATGATACCTTGTTCAGGGGCTTTGCAATTAACTCAAAATCGTCGAAATGGTAGAATTTTTGAAAAAAAATTCGACCTTCTCTAATTTCTACCAGGATCTAACCCGAAGATAGAAAATGTTGGGTCATCAGTAAATGTTCCTTTTGGATTTAATTTAGCTATTGATAACTTATATTTTTTATAGATCTAACATAGCGCAAAGTACATAGTCATGTCGCTATGATTTCGAAAAAGACGTGCCCTCAAAATGTGTTAGTTATTTCTTCACATTATTATAATTCGTTTCAAATGTACTCCACTATGCCAGCACACTCACACTGTGTGTTTTCATTTGAGGTTCCCTGCTCAGGAATAGTGATGAGCAGCATAGGCAATGTTCGTATTCCCAAATATTGCAAATCGCCTATTATTCTCAATAAATTTAAGAATTTGTGATCTGCAGTCATTATTACCTCACTGCAAAAAAGATTATCGCAATAAAAAGTGCTGATATTCACATATTTTCAAGACTAACACTACTGATGTAAAAATCTTGAATATTTGAGATTTTCACGAATTCATGAAGGGACGATATTCACAATAAAAATTTTCTTTGAGAATTTTCCTGATCAACACTACCTTAGGTATAAAGAGCAGAGAGGCATTTTACTGTGGTGTTGACTTAAAGAGAGCTCTGAGGTATAAAGTATAACATAATGTAGCGTGGTCAACGATGTCAAGCAATGTGATAAATTCAGTATTCGACACTGAGGGAAATCCAGTTACCGTTATGGAGATTATGAAAATTTTTACTTATTTTGAATTAGAGTGTGATAAAACTCCTATACCTATTTTTGTATCTTACTGATCCCAAATGTCTTTCTATAAAAGATGATTAAAAGGAAAAAAAACCTTTTGAACAAACTGAAAAATTTGGGATTCTTTCTTAAATGAATAGGGGGGCTCTTTTTAATATTTAGTAGACTCTGGCTGAGCGCTACACATTCCGACTCAAGATTCCTCGTATGGGATATGACCAGTTACTTACATCAGAGGAATCTCTTGGAATCCCTTGAGAAGTTGGGGCAGTCTATTGTGCCCTATTAGGGCCCTTCTATGTATATTTAAGATTCAGGAAGTAGAAGCAACTAAGGAGATCAATAATTAAGGACATAAAAAGTGCCAGTTCTTTTATCACCACCTCCCTCAGCATGTGTCCTCTAGGCACTCATGAGTTTTGCCCTATGCCTGCCTATCAATGGGGATGCTATCTGACCGCACTGGTTGTTGTCAACAACAAAATCTTTTTTACAGATGGAAGAAAAATTTGATTATCGAATTTTTAAGTGGAAATTCTTAATATTTTATTGAAATTTTAAAAGGTAGAAATTCCACAGGCGGATTTAGACTTTTTGGGTGAAAATCAAACAAAATTCACATATAAATGTGTATGGGGGGATTTTTTTTTAAGTTGGAATTTCTACTGTAAAATTACAACTTAAAAAAAAATCCACATTTAAGAAATTAGTACATATAATATGAATTTATTTTTGTTTAAAATGTTAAGTGTAGGGGTAATTATAATTGTCTGCTTTATTGTTTTAGTTTGGCAGGTGCTTTTATATGTAATAATTTATTATTTTTGTTATTGGATTTTTAAAGTTTTTTTGAAATCAGAAACTATTTTCAGTTAGGGGTTAACCCTCTGGGAATAAGTAAGGCAGTGGTTCCCAAACTTTCCTTGCAGGCCCCGCCCCCTTTTCTATTAAGGAACATTATCGGGCCCCCCTCCCTATTCAAACACATGTTAAGAATGAGGGCCGGTGGTCCCCTGGAATGCCTTTGAGCCCCTCAGTTTGGGAACCAATGGACTAAGGGGTCAATACAACCCCTAAACTCATTCCATGTTATCTGTTCTAATTTCTTGAATTATTACATATAAATGTGTGTGGGGGGATGTTTTTAATGTTGTAATTTTGCGGTGACAATGGGGGTATTTTTTTTTATCAAAATTTTTACTTTACTTTTTTACTAGAATTTTCACAGGAGAATTTTTACTTTTCACCATAAAAGTCAAAATCAACCTGTGGAGTTTCTACCTATCGAAATACTTAATGTTCAAAATTTCAATTGTACAATTTATTTGTCCATCACTAAAAACTCTACCCTGGTGGACAACAACCAGATTGGTTAGATAGCATCCCCATAAACAGTAAAAATAATATATTTAATTATTACATATAAATGTGTATGGGGGTTTTGCGGTCCAAATTCCGACTTTATTGTGATGTGGTGCTTGATATTTCGCGGACTTCAACCATCTAACTTTTTTAAATGTGTTCTGAGGAAGTGTAGACAGTACAATAAAATTTATATTGGGAATGATATAACCTTGGTATGGGAGCTAAATTGTGGCGTATTTTACAATTTTATAATGTTTTTTTTGTACAATAATACAAATATAATGTATATAAAATATAAATGAACATCTAGATATTTATTTTGTTGATTGCTTATAGGGTTATAGGGTTTTTTTTTATATCTTTTTAGCATGTAGAAAGAATGAAGCAGTATGTAAAGTGCCCTAGCCCTTTAAATATTTGCTTGTTAAATCTTCCTTTCGTGCATCAGCTCAAAACAGTATTCACGTATCAAGTGTGAATTACGGAAACAAGTAACCTAAATCTGGAGACATAATTTGCATCTGTCAATTGGAGCAACTAGTTGTGCTCTTCACAGGACACGGCATCACAGATGCTCTATTGCTGAATAAGTCAACAACAACCATGTCTTCTATACTGGAGATCCTAATGACCGCCATCACCACCATTGAAACCGGTATCGGCATCACCGTAAACGCTTTTATTCTAACTTATAGCTTTAAAAGCATGAAGACACGATCAAGTTCAAATCCAATTCATGTCATCCACTTCACCATGGGTCTGGTCAATGTCTTAATGCAGCTGCTCCATACTTCACAGAATTTATTCCTTTGTTTTTGGATTCAGATGCTAATTATCAGAGAAGTACAGTTAACATTAATCTTTCTGATGTTGGGTCCGACTTGTTGCACCTATTGGCTTACCGGCTGGTTGTGTGTTTACTATTGTATCACCATCAACAACTTTACCCATCAACTCATCATCAGGTTTAAAAAGATCCTTTTGTCTTTCCTGCCCCATATTCTTCTGCTATCAATCACTGGCTCCCTCATCATATGTGTTCTCTCCGTACTGGTGGTTGATGTGGTAATCTTGGTGCAAAACAGTACAGAGGACTTCTCCACCTTCGCTGTAGATATTGTAATGCCTAGATGGTTCATGCTGACAACCACATGTCTAGGCTGCTGTCTTCCTTTTGCTATAACACTGATCTCCACGGGAGTTACAACTTCATCTCTTATAAAACATCTCCTGACAATGAAACGTAATATTTCAGAGAAGTCTTCTCCGAACCTCCAAGCACTGATCAATGCCACGAGAACCATGACCTTATTCATTATACTTTCTGTAATCTACTATTTAGCTTCCATCCTGCTTTCTTCAACAAACAGACGTTCCTTCTCAGATCCCATAACCATTATTGCTTGGATAATAACTGCATTTTTTCCATCGGCTGAGGGGGCTATTATTATTCAGGCCACCCCAAGGCTTAGGAAGATGATTCAGGAGAAGTGTTGTGCCAAGAGACAGACCAGCAATGTGATAAACTGAAATAAGTCCATATGATAAATGTATAATGAAATAATCTGGATATCAGATGAAACTTCTAAACATACAACTTTTTCATCCAATATATCAATAAACCCAAATATCCTTCTTGGAAATGTATAATAAGGGCGTATTTGGTGAAATATATTTATGCTTTCAGCATAAGGTGGGGAACTGGCATCCCAAAATAACTCTATAGAAGGAAAATACCAGGGGTGTTGAGGAGACAGACACTCAAGACCCCGAGTAAGGAATGTCCTCCGATTAAACAGAGGCTAGGGGACTTTAAAGGTTCCAAAGATGTATACAGGTAGGTCATAAATTAAATAAGTCCAAAAATTTTAAGTAAAACAGAAAGAGGATTTAATGGCCATAAAAACAAAGGTATGTCTTGATATGAATGTTGCACTTGACACGATGCTTAACCTTCTGGGTGTTTAGCCCGAGTTAATTCGGGCTAAATAAAGTTGCTGAAATGGTTTAGCCCGAATTAACTCGGGCTGCTGTTACCTGCATTGAGATGGCTTGCAGGCAGCCCAGGAGACTTGCTGCTTCTCTCCCCGTGTCCCCCGATGTCTGAACTTTAGATCCCGGTGTCCGTGATCGCGCCGGAAGCGCGATGACATCATCGGGAGGGGGAGGGGCGGGAAGTTCAAAATGTGAAAAGAAATTTTGTCCTGTATGGTTCTCCTTTCATTCTGACATTGATCGGGGCGATTCTTTTCGCTCC
>CM070039.1:91999753-92010477 GCA_036250615.1 Ptychadena robeensis
TTGGTGAAGTCACTTGAATGTATCAAAATCCTTTACAAATCAAGCTTATATGTCAGTACTATTTTTAGGTATTTAACCGTGTAAATTAATGTACAAGCAATTTCAGTTGGGCTACCTATATGGAAGTCCAAAATTAATAAAGACTTTTTTTATATAGAACATCTAATGCTAATCCTTTGTGCCTGCAATGCTATCAGCTTAGTTTCCTGTTCTTTAAGGTAGCAAATACCTATGTTTTAGGGTTCATTCTTTATAAACATTGTAACCATATTGCGCAGGCAACCTCCTGTTGCCTGAAACTTCCTAAATAGGGCTAGAAGGAGGAGCATCTGACAATGTACAGGCTATTTTTTTTTCTTAAATATGATTCAAAATATGATTTTTTTTTAATGAAATGTAAATCTTATTTTTTTTATTGAAATACAAATACGTAATTGGCTGTTCTGCACCTTCTGACTGTGGGGTGAGGGGTCAAAATTTGCCTTCATGTTAAGAATGGGAGGCGGATTAAACATTGGAAGATGCCGGACTGCCGAACACACAATGTTTGTGGTGGCCACAAGACAAACTGTTTGGCCACCTCTTGCCACCACTAAGGTTTAGCTATCGTAGTAGAGTCCTAGCCTAAAGGACAATTTTTGCCCAATAGATCACCATGCTTTCGCACCAATCTATCAGCCACGAATCAAGTTCTGCCCACCCTGAGGGATCGACCAAAAATATGATTGAACCTTGATCTGACACATCTGGTTTTTTTGGGTTGGTTGTTTTTTTGGCAATCAAAGTACATTGATGGAGACCCTCGATCACTTCCTGTGTGATTGACCCATAGCTCCCTATGCTGCAGCCATTCTAATTGATTTTGAGGAATCAACCTATTTGGTGATTGGCTTGTGTCAAAATCAACCCCAAATAATCGAATCATGAAACAATCGTAGACAAATCAAGGCGTCTGTGGCAACTTATGAGATATTTTATATGGTATATTTCAGCATGGTGCCAAAACGAATACCTTAGTGGCTCCCTAGGAAGACTGGAATATATTTTGGTGTTGGATTTGCATATTCCTTTTGCATCATTAGCCATTCCATTTATTGTGGACTAATGTTGAGCGAGAATACTCGAAATAGAATATATTCAACGAATATCCGTCATTCAAGAATTTGAAATATTTCACGAATGTGCGCTCGGATATTCGCAATGGCGGATATTCGTCATATTATGCTTCATCATTGTTTACCGCCATACATCGCGCATATGTGTGCGCATTGTGAACGGATACACAATACACACAGAATGAAGAAGAGAAGCTGTAAAGCTGCATCGCAAATCTTTGCCAATTTCAAATGTTGCTTTGTATATTCGCAAAATTACGCAAATTTGAATATATCATAAGCCACTCAACACTATTGTGGACTACTATGTGGATATAATGTATAATGCTTGTGGAAGACTCGACCTTAAGTACACAGAACATCCGATGTATTTCAGAGGACCCAGTTATACTGGAGGTGATGTGAGGGCCAATTGCAATTGGGTAACCAGAGTTGGATAATATAAACTTCTGGACTCTGGGTAGTCATGTGGTTAGGAAAGATAATAAATAGTTGCGCACAACCTTCAGCAGTGATTACACAGCTACAGTGATATCAGTGGCCAGAAAGGCCCTCAGTGGGTATAATGGGGCCTGAGCAAAGATTGCAGAGTGAAATAGAGTCAGTATGAGGGGTGGGTGTTTAAGTTGTGTAAGGTGTGCAGCTCTCAAAATGGAGGAGTGTGGCCCCCTGTAACAGACAAATAAGAACAAGGACAGAGGCGCACAACCTAGTACAACAAAGTAAGGTACTGTAAATGGTGAAAAAGAGCCTCCGCTCGAAACGCGTCCCATTGTTCCTGTTGAGCCCCCCAGCATCTGTAAGCAGGAAGTGATCTTATCCCCAACCAGGAAGTGAGGTCATCCTGGAAAACACATGGCCCTGAGAGATCATACCTTGTAAACCTCCTTTAATGTGAGTATCTTGTCTATTGTTTTGTCTCATTTTAACCCATACCATATTATTGAACCATTTACAGAACCTTTCTTTGTTGTACTAGGTTGTGCGCCTCTGTCCTTGTTCTTATTAGTCATGTGTTTAGCCATGTGATAGTTTATGAAACATAAATGGTAGAACCCAGTTTTCCTCAGTGTTATCACCCATGTCCCGTCCTGTATTACTCGATGTCTATGTACTGTCCTCACAGCACTGTGCGATGTGTGTGCCACTAGAAAGCTAGCTAAATACTTGTAGGATGTATAAAGGAAAGGAGACGCTTTCTCGTGTGCATGTTGAGAAAGTCTATCTTTATCCAATATATTCAATCGAGTACAACTGTGAAAACTGTAATGCAGATTTTTATTCCTAGACTTGGAGTCACACAGCCAAATCTCTCACAGGAGAAATCCGAAATGGAGGTCACCACAGAGAGCCTCCTGAGGTAATGTTTACTACCTGGTAACCATGGCAACCTTTCACTCTGCAACTACAAATACGTGCTACACCACTAACGACCAGTAGATGGCGAACAGTGATACAAACACCACATAAAGAAATGACCATATCACCATATGGGCAGAACCGTCTATATTTCTGGCTTTCCTCCTCAGATATTATCACATGGTTTATCTGCAAGTATTTCATTTCTATTTTGTATCCTTGATTTAGAAGATTCCCTCGATGGGACTTTAAGTGAACAGACAGGTATGTTTTAATTAACACACACCTGTCTGTTCATTTAAGGTCACATCGAGGGAATCCCCTATTTCGATTTGTAATCTTAGGAATGGAACAGATCAGGACACAGAGCGGTTAAATTCAATCACCCCCTCTCTATATTTTGTATCCTTTATATTTTATGTGTATTAATGTGTAGTGTTGTTATGACTTATGGAAAAAGTGTTGCAGCAAAATTCCAACACAATTTTTCCTAAATGGTGTTACCTTTTCTTTGTTCAGGTTGTTTGATAAGAGATAGATTCAAGTTCCCTCCGTGGGCCTTTAAATGGACGATGGACTTATTTATCAACACATGAATTTCTTATCTTTGTAAAAACTTTATTCGACAAATTTGCATACACATCAAAATATTAAAAAGACGTTCCCGTGGTTTGAGTCCTAAGCGTGTCCCCCCCGGTAGCCTGGACTACTCCGCCCATGTAGGCCCCCCCCCCTTGAAGTACGTACCGTCCAGGCGAGGCGAGATAGAGTGGAGTCTAAACCTGGACCAGGACACCAAAGCCTGAGTACAGGCGTGCCCCCCTTCAGACCCGCCTGCAGCGGGGGTACCTCTCCCTGGTGGGACCCCCCAGGACTCAAATCATGGGCCAGTTGACACAATTTAATCATATCTAGCTTCTCCTCCATTCTATTGCCTGAAAACCACCAAGAGGCTGACCTTCGTTTGGTTGAGAGACCCCTGTGTGTGCGTGTCCTAGGGAATGCTGGTTATTTATATTCACACCTGCTTTGTGACTTAAATCTGTACAAGCCTGATGAAGCCCTTCTCAGGGCGCAACATGTAGCACAGAGTACATCATACGTCATATTACGAAGAAGTTGTAACGTCTTTTTAATATTTTGTTGTGTATACAAATTTGTCGAATAAAGTTTTTGCAAAGATAAGAAATTCATGTATTGATAAATGAGTCCATCGTCCATTTAAAGTCCCACGGAGGGAACTTGAACCTATCTCTTATCAATGAACTTTTGGGATGGGAACAATGGACTCATTATATACCTAGTTCTGGGATCTTTTTTGCTTTGTCTGATTTGTTCAGGTTGTTAGAATGGGTGAATATTACATGTATACGGATCCTTTAATGTTTAGACCTTCATTGGGTTTTATTTTTTGTGTTTTTTTGTATTTGCCATTCCCTTAATAAATCTGCCAGCATGCAAGGTTAGTCAGTGTTGTAGGACACAGAAGCATAGGTAGCTTCCATCTCAGTGTATCACCAGCAAAGATGTCCTCGGCTCTGACAATCGTAATGGCCGCCATCACCATCATACAAGCCGTGACTGGTATCACCTTAAACACTTTCATTCTGTCTTTTAGCTTTGAGAACATGAAGAAACAACCCACTTTGAACCCATCCAACGTCATCTACTTCACCATGGGTCTGGTCAATAGTGATGGCCCGAACTGTTCGCGCACGAACTATCCGTGGCGAACATCGCATGTTCGCATTCGCGCATTTTTGCGAACATATGGCGCGTTAGACTCGCCCCCTATCTTTTTACATTGAAGAAACTTTGACCCTGTGAGTCACAGTCAGCAGACATAATCCAGCCAATGAGCACCCACCACCTCACGGACCATCCCACCCCTATAACATAGCAAGTACAGGACGCCATTTCACATGCTGCTGGAGAAGGAGAGAGTTAGAACAGAGAGCTGCTGCTGCTGCATAGGGAACCATTAGCTAGGGCAGTGTTCAGTGTTATCTACAGTCTACTCTTCTTCAGTGCTTCTTAGTCTGCTGTCAGGACAGAGTCCTGAAAAGACCCCAAAAGCCCTTTTTAGGGCTTTTTTTTGTTACCCTGTTGCATGCTGGCTGGCATGCCAGGCTGCTGCCAGTGATTTTGCAAGCCACATATTACACAGTGCCTACTGCCAGTGCTCATATCTGGTGGCACTTAGTTACCCCAGGGGATTTTTTCACCCTATTGTAGGGTATTAATATATATTGCATGGCTTTCCATCCATTACAGCCTTGTGCCAACTGTCTGTGCCCAGCCACAGTTATCTGGTGGAAGGATAATACCCAGCAATTTTTTTGTACCCTATTCATAAAGGGTATTACTACATAGTGCACGGCTTTCCATCCATTACAGCCTTGTGCCAACTCCAAGACCCCCCTCTAGGGAGTGAGTTCAGAAACAGTGACAGATGCAAAGTCCAGGTTTGTGGCAGGGGTCATACAAAGGAGATCAGTCCAATCAAACACGGTCTAAGGGTAATCACTCATTCCACTTTATTTTCCCATTGACTATCATTGTAGAAATCCTTCGTGCGTATTTATTGCATGAAAAAAAAATTCTAGGGAGTTTTGCCATGGATTCCCCTCTGTCATATCATTGTCCAGGTGTTAGACCCCTTAAAATAAATTTCCCAACACTATTGTGGCCAGAAAGGGGTCCCTTTGTTTTTTAAAGTTCGCCTAGCCACTGAAGTCTATGGCGCGTTCGCGCGTTCGCGAACTTTTGCGACTGTTCGCGCTCGCCGTTCGCGAATGGCAAAATCCGGGTTTGCGCCATCACTACTGGTCAATGTCTTCATGCAGATGGTGCACACAGTACAGAATGTCGTTCTTTGCATCTGGCATGAGCTGTTTCATAGAAGAGAGACAAGTATAACTTTGGTGTTTCTGATGCTGGGTCTGGCTTATTGTACCTTTTGGCTCACCGGCTGGCTGTGTGTCTACTATTGCGTCAACATCAACAACTTTACCCATCAACTAATCATTGGATTAAAAAGGATTTTATCATCATTCCTGATTCAGGTTCTTCTACTCTCAATGGTTGGTTCTTTCACTTTAAGTGGCGTGATGATTTTATTTTTTCAGCTTGCGTCAATGATTCCACCTTTTACAAATGGTACAGAGGACTCCTCTCGTGCAAATATTGAGATTCTTATAGGATACAGGGTGGTCGCCACTTTTCTAGGGTGTTGTCTTCCCTTTGTGATAGCACTCATCTCCACTGGAGTCACAGCTTTGTCTCTTATAAGACATATCATTACAATGAAGCAGAACATCTCAGCACAAAGTCCTAATCTACAGGTCCTCACCAACGCCACAAGGACCATGGTCCTCTTCCTTACTCTTTCTGTAATTTTCTATATCGGAGAGAACTTGTCCTTTGCAGCAAGTGACTTTTCCCCCTCAGATGTGAAACAGATTATTGGCTTGATCGTGATTGTGTCCAACAGCGGAGGGTGTTATCATCATTCAGGCCACCCCAAAGCTGAAGAAGAAGATTCTGTACATGTTCTGTACAGCCGCCATGTGATAGACTAATATCGGACAGCCAGTTACTCCTCTTCCTGGAACTCTAAAGGTAGCCATACACAAGGTGATTCTGCCTCGATAGATGAGGTATTTACCTCAGTGGGATGGCGTCATCCCGCTCCAGCCGGCTTCTCAGCTGATCGGTGGGCACCCTTTGTGTGCCGGCCATTAATTTGAATGGGGACTGCTGGCCCCATTCAAAGTAATGGGATTGGACAGCAATTTACTGGAATTTAGGATCCCTGTGCGATCCCAAATGCAGGAGATTCCTGGTCTATCTCACCAGGTGGGGCCACCCAATTTTCAACTGCCGTGCGCACTCCTACCAATCGGCTGGTGATCGGCCAAAACATTTGGCGCAAATTGGGCCGTGTATGGCTACCTTGACATTAAGGTGACACAAGTAATGTCTTAAGGTAGCCAAACACGTTTAGATTCTCCCTCGATAGATGAGGGACAGACTGCAGCGTGATGATGCTACCACGCTGCAGCTGGTCCCTCAGAGGATCGTGGCCACCCTTTGTACTGCCATTTTCTGGTCGATCTCACCAGGTGGGCGCACCCAATTTTCCGCCAAGTGACCACCGGCTGATTGGCGGAAACTAGCACAGCGGTCGATGGGACGAAAAATCAGGAAGGAAGCTATGGCTACCTTTAGATTCAAACCAGGAACATTGGATGCTCTGAATTAAAACCCATCTGGTTTACGTAAGCCATTATGTTAGCATTATAGATATAGTGGAGTATAAGGGTTTATGATACAATTATATTTCAGTTACTCAGTTGCATGTTTAGATATTTTTAATAAGAAAACAAGGTGTGCATTTTTAGACTTAAGCTAGCCATACACGTTCCGATTCCATGGCCGATCAATCACCCATCCGATCGATTCCGGCGATGCCAGAGGGAATCGGAGGTCCGATCGATCGGCCAATTAAGTCCGTCCGATCGCTACATACCACCTTGTCCCACGGATTCCTGGACGGTTCCGTATCCGATCGCTTACTTCCCAAATGGCAACTCCCCCTGATGTGTGCTGAATCGGATCAGAAAGACCAACATGTTGGTTCTCTGTCGGATCCGATTCTGGGCCCCCGATCGATCGGACGTGATCGATCGGACAAGGTGGGCTGCACGCGATTCCGGCACGATCGTTTCGCGTGCACGCGCCCGGTATCGATCGTCCCGGAATCCGTTGGGAAACGGACCCGTGTATGGGGAACTTTAGACACAGAGGGTATGAGTAAGATAACTCCATAGATATGGAACATATTTTCTCTTATCAACCAATACATATTAGTATCTCCTTACACTTGTACAGATTAATTTTAGTCACTGTGAACAAGTACAGATGGTCAAATTTTTTTTTTTAAGAATTTTTCAGAGATTCAACGATTTCGAGTTAATTGCAAAGCCCCTGAACATGGTATCATCACCAAACGTGCTGGAGTTGTAGAGAAGGGTTGGGGGAACATTTGACAGAAAAACGTATGTCTCTAACACAAATAGTTTTTGCAAAAATTCAAAGTTCAAATTCAAGTCAAAATGTCGAAAATTCGACTTTAATTTTGAACGTAATCTATTCAAAAACTATTTGTGTTAGAGACATACGTTTTTCTGTCAAATGTTCCCCCAACCCTTCTCTACATCTCCAGCAAGTTTAGTGATGATACCATGTTCAGGGGCTTTGCAATCAGCTCTAAAAGTAAGCAAGTATAACCTGTGTTGCTTATGTACTGTATTACTTCTGATCATCATGCAATGCCTGTATTTTTTGAAAAATGTTAAATCTATGCTACTCATTTATAGACTTGCATCCTCCCTGAAGAAGCCCAGTTGGGGCGAATCATGTCGGGGGTAGTCCGCCAATATCTGTAGCATCAACGCTTATAGCAAGTACTCTTGTTGTCCTTTTTTCTAATTAGTGTGGTTTTGTTGTATTAACATTAAGGTCATCCCAATGTGTGGCGTGGCTCTGACCTTACTTGTTTACCTGTATCTGTTCAGATCAAAAAATTTTAATGTTTAAATAAATTATGGTTTTTAATTAATCTAGTTGTGTGCCTCTAAAGCCCCATACACTCCACTTGGTCCTAACAAAGATAGAAGACCTGTTGTATACGCATCGCTCATTCTGTTCTACTGTTAGATACATCATTTGGACAGAGATGACTTTTTTCTAATCTTGGTTCTGTATATTGTTCCCTTAGGTGGCAGTGGGGTTTGGGTGCTTTCCCTGCTCCCTTCTCAGAGTCACTGTTCTGGTACTTTACACCACAATTTCTACAGATTCTCTAAGTACACTCTTTAACCCCCCTTTGGGAAAGGTTTAGTCTCAGTGTAGCATTCTCTATAGCACACTGTCTAGGGCCACCCCACTTCCAGGCCTGCACAGTGTTTGCAGGTCCGGTACTGCACAGGTCCCCGGTCACAAATAAGTCCAATGTCCACACACACTTGCAGATGAAACAATAACTGGGGCTTTAGTGAAGGAGGTTATTGGCTTGGCAGAAGTAGGGTAGATTTTAAAGAGAAAATATTATAATGATAACAAAAAAAAAGAAAATTTTACAATTATCAAGCCTGTGCCCAGTCCAAGTGGCATTGTACTTGCCTACACATCTCTCTATAGGCCCCTGTATTGATAACAGGGACTATTGGTTACCCTCCACCCTAGTCTTGATGAAGGGCGTCAGGCTCACTGACATGCTGCTCTTTGTGTTTCTGTCCGGCGGACAAGCCTTCTTTCTGTTTTACTGGAACAGAAAAACCTAAAGTACTATTTATAAACTCTGTTTCCAGAGGCATTTCTTGCTTTTGGGGGCCCTATGCAAAGGGGGGGGGGGGGGGGGGGGGGGGGGGGTGGTGCTAGCAGAATGAAGTTGTTGAGCGAGGGAGGGTGATTGCTAGCAGAAAAGTTGGTGGCTGGGAGGGTTGCTAGCAGAAAAGCTGTTGAGCGGGGGAGGTGCTAGTAGAAATATGTGCCCCAATAATTTTGCGCGGACTTATGCATCCAATATTTTTTGTACACGTCGGGGGAACCTCGGGGTTGTGGGACAATATTCACTCGCATAGTGGGAGAAATGTCCCTGTTCGTTTCTTTATGAAAGAACCAATGCTCTCCTTCCATTTGCTGTACAATATGCTAAGCTCAGTTGAACCAACATCTATTCTATATAAGAGACTTTTCCACACTATATGTGTCTTTGCTGATGTTCCATTGTGTCAGTGTGGTGCTGTTTTTTTCTGTGAACCTTTCAACCAATAGCTGTCCAGTATCAGCCGTGTCTCTGCCAATATACTTCTGACAGTGAGGCTTATCCTTTTCCAAACATATTTCTGTACTTATTAATAAAATTCAGATTGTGATTCTCCAGGCGTGTTGGTGTTTGTGTCATTGTTGTATGGATTATGTCTCTGCTGACACGTTTTGGAGGTGTCGAGCAAATACTAAACATCAAATTTGGATATGATTATGTGCCCAATCCCACTTTTCCTTTCATCAGAGATAATGACTAGAGATAGACGAACTGTCCGCAAAACGGATAGTTTGTTGCAAACATTAAATGCCAACGGTCAACCCGCCACTTTCTCTTCAATTCCAGCGGTTGGATCATACGCGGAAAGATCCGGCTGGAGGAATAATTTTTTCACCAGAGACTGGGTAGAGACCGCGGTCTCCAGTGAAAAATCACTGACCTCACTTCCTGTTTCACCCGATTTCAAGTTCCCCACGAACAGGGGGACGTCTAAAAGGTATATCAAAGATTTCTGCCGAGCTCTTTCAATCCAGGCCATAAACTCCCCAGGATCTCACACCTTTCATTTATAACCCCCACTGTGAAAGCTAGTCTGAGTGTCTGCAGTCTCGGGGGGGGGGGTCACCTCAGTCAAATAAGGCAATTAAGATAAGCTATCTGAAACCCATTCCCCTATAAATATAAAGTTTCAAATATAACAGCAGATAACTGATTTGGATGTGTTACTCTTACCTGCATATCAGGAAAGTCTAGAAATCATAATGCACAGTTTCTGGTGAACTATACGTCATAGCCATATCCTGCTTGGACTCTATGGACTCCATATTTGACAGTGATGAATAATCTTATGGTGGGTTTTCTGTAAAATGTATACTTGTGGAATTATGAAATAATGATGCAAACCCAGGAGTAATTTGAGAGATTCCACCAAGGTCATAATTCCTGTAAATTCAACCCCCTAACCCGGCTATCATTGGACAAGGTCTGGTAGTCCCATCTCTGTGGCTGACATAGAAAAAGCCATGTCAGCTAGCAGATAGAGCTCTCATTGATACTATCTTGTAACTAAGAACAACGCACAGATATTTGAGCACCGCAAAGGAGCAAAGTGACTCTGGTGGATAATTTGGACTTTACTTGCAATCTGGACCAAGGCAGTCTGATTGACTTAAGTATCCTTTCACATTTTTGATTTTATGCTGTTGCTAATACTCCATTGAACTTTTGTTTCACCAACCCGAAACGCTACTTGAACTCTCAAACTTGATTTCTGAGATATTCCTGTCTGAAAGTGACAGCGGGTGACTCAATAAAGCAGAAATACAACTGCGTTTGTCAAGGGTAATGGTGTGTTCTTCTGTCTACTAGAGATGGTCGAATTTTTTTTCAAAAATTCGACCATTTCGCCGATTTCGAGT
>CM070039.1:92093220-92103370 GCA_036250615.1 Ptychadena robeensis
TGCGTAATATGCTGGCGCTATATAAATAAATGTTAATAATAATAATAATAATAATATATCTTACAATTGGGCTATGTATGTATCAGATCGATGGTAACGCCAACAAGACTCCGGTTAGTATTGTCATGCCTTTTATAAGGGGTATACCGTTTCATATATATCCTTATTTCTAATATCTATCGGCATACACATATATATATATATAAGCCATTTTGTTGTGTTGTCTCCATTTTGTAAATTGTAGGAGAATTACGTGTTTTCAGGTGGTCAATGTGAGAACAATAGATGTTCTTATAATATTATCAGGCCTGTCCTTGGAACATTTTAGATGGTTGGGAAAGGCCGGTGATATCTGTCTGGGCTGTGTAACATTGTCTGCAGGAACATTTAAAAACAGGCATGTGAATTATCCTAAAATCAAGCAGGCATTGTTCATGGCATTCTTATTTTGAATCATTTTAGTGAACACCTCTTTTTGAATTTCTAATATTACAGATATAGTTTTTACTGTATAGTTTATACCATACTGCCATCCAGCAACCTAATGGTAACATTTAATATGGAAATTAGTTCAATGCGGTTGGACGATCTAAATGTTTTTGGGGTGTGTCAGTTAGGTAAAGTGGGGAATGGGCATACTAAAAAAAATGTCGGCCATCCAAGGGGAGATCCTGTCATTAATATACCAAAGACAGTTCCAGCCATCACAACCAGGGGGATCCAGCCATTGAAACACGAGGTCTCATTGTCCACTATCTTGGTAAAATATATGTTTTATATTATGTTTCTCAACAAGCTGACGTGATACTTAGAAGTTCTCTGTTAGTTTGCAGAGGTTATAGCTAGTATTATTTATGATTAGTGAGACCTCTTGGTGAAATGCATACACCAACCAGGCTACTTCCATAGATTTATAGCAAAACTCTGGCTATTTGCCATTAGTCTGTATCACAACCATAGCTTGTTACCTTGGAGAAATAATCGCCTTTATCTGGCATGTTGGCATAGACCTTGCAGAGTTTAAGTTTCATGTGTTCCCTGCGTGTGTGATCTGTCACATAACTGAGAGTTTTTAATGCCTCGCCCACATTCAGCCATTTCACCATGTACTGTATGTTGAGTTATTACATGTTGATGTTGTCATTCTGATATCTGACTTGCTGGTCATATATATCTTGCGGTATTATTATCTTTTATTATATGTGTATATATCTCAGTGTATGCTAAATAAATGTATAGTTCTGTGTGATTATTCCCGCTCTGTTTTGTTGATTGCACAACCTAAATCATATTCACTATAACTGAATTCTGTGAGGTGAATATATTTTCCATCTCAGGAACAATTCTTATGGTTCCTAAAGGTTATAAAGCTGTTGCTAACATAACCCTGACAGTATCCCTTCTGGGACAATCTACTCATTAATTCATTCATCAATATAATAATTGGGTTTTGTAAATAAAGATGGTCGAATTTTTCGACTTGCTAACTTTGTGAGCTGATTGCAGAGCCACTGAACATGTTATCGTCACCAAATTTGCTGGAGATGTAGAGAAGGGTTAGCGGTATACTTCAAAAAAAAGTATGGCTATAAAAAAAAGGTTTTTGCATTTCGACTTTGATTTTGAACTTATTAATGCAAAAACTACAAAGATGTTTTTTTCAAATGTTCCCACAACCCTTCTCTACATCTCCAGCAATGTTGGTGATGATACCATGTTCAGGGGCTTTGCAATCAGCTCACAGATTCAAAAATTCAACCATCTCTAATGACAATAGCTTTCAAAGCCTCCAGAAACAGTCCAGGTCATGTACTTTGCCATGGCTCTGATCAACGTCTTCCTGCCGCTGGTCTACGCTGCACAGAATGTCATTTAATATTTTTGGAATACGCTGTTTTTACATAACATGAAACTTTCTTATGCTGGGTCTGTTTTCTTGTAACTGTTAGCTTAGCTCACTGCTACTGCCTGTCCACTATTGTATCACCATCCAAAACTTCACCCAGCAGCTTATCTTTGGGTTTAAAATAATTCTTTCATCTAACTTGCCACGGCCAATGTTTCTAGTTTCCAATAGAAGATCCAAGCTATGGAAGAAAAACACCTAAAGCCCCCCATACACCACATACAACTACCATGCAATTTCTGTACAATCAACTTTTCTTCTACCAAAACTATATAATATGAGGACCTTTCTACACCTTCCAATCACTATGTATTCTATCAGGGAGGTCACTATACCACATAGTTGTTGGTAGATCTGATGGAAATTGTATGGAGGAATCTAAAGGTGTATGGGGGGCTTTAGGCTCTGCAGTATTTGACTAAAAGAATAAATGATCATAATTCAGGTTCAGGTAACTTATCTTAGGACCCCCATACACCTTCAGATTTCTCTGTCAGATTCTTTAGATCTCCTTTTGTTTTGCCAAAACCATGTAATATGATGGACTTTCTAATCCATCAAGTCTACCTGTGTTCAATCGCAAAGGACCCTATACTTCATAGTTGTTGGTAGATCTAAAGGATATCTGACAGAGAGATCTAAGGGTATATGGACAGCTTTAAGCCCCCCATACACCTTTAGATCGCTCCATACAATTTCCATTAGATCTACCAACAACTATGTAGTATAGTGGCCTTCCTGCTATAATACATAGTGATTGTAGGGTTTAGAAAGGTTCTCATATTACATGGTTTTTGTAGAAGGAAAGTGGATTGTACAGAAATTGTATGGAAAAATTGTAAGTTGTATGGGGGCCTTTACTCGGACTGTGAAGTTTATTCAACAGCAGCCTGCAGGAGCAGTTATTGTATGAGCCGAGGAGCTTTTGTAAATTAAACTAAAGCCCCCCATACACCTTTAGATTCCTCCATACAATTTCCATCAGATCTACCAACAACTATGTAGTGCCGGGTCCTCCCTGATAGAATACATAGTGATTGGAAGGTATATATCACTGCTATGTAGTGCCGGGTCCTCCCTGATAGAATACATAGTGATTGGAAGGTGTAGAAAGGTCCTCATATTACATGGTTTTGGTAGAAGAAAAGTTGATTGTACAGAAATTGCATGGTAATTGTATGTGGTGTATGGGGGGCTTAATCTTAAAATCACAAAAAATAACAGCCCGGAAGGTACGGATCTAACTTTAACTCTTCCATGCAGGTCCTACATATGTATCCTTATATATCTATATATATAAGCCCTAAAATGTTGTGTTTCCTACCCTCATCACACATAAAGCCCCCCATAGACGGGCCGATTCACGGCCATAGTTGTAGCAGACCAACCTGCGTGCTCGCTCCCGCCAAGCACATAAAGGTTGGTCGACCGCAACTATGAGGAAGCCCACCTTGAGTTTTGTAGAAAAAAAGCCGGCAGGTCGGATCGCACACAGATCCATCCTGCTGGTTTTTTTGCTGCCCGTCTGTGCTGCAGGCTGTTAACTTGAAAGGGAAGTCTCCTCCCCCTCCGAGTTAATTGACTACAGTCTGACAGGAATCGCGTGTGTTAGTGGAACACACAGGTTTCCTGTCCTCTCTGTAGCAGACTGCTCACAGCGTGGTGACATCACCACGCTATGAAGAGTCTGCTAAATGATGTTCATACCACAAAATATATTTATAGCATAGACGTCCGGATCTATGGCTGGCTTAAACTGCTAGGATCACCAGAAGGTCACCAACTCCCTATTCAAAACAGGTAAATAATATGCTATAAATATATTTTGTGGTATGAACATCATGTCCTGCAATCGAATTCAAGTCTCGGGGTCTATTTGCATTGGCCAAACTCCAAACACTGGTTCATAAACATCACATACACAGTCTTTGGAAGGACAGACAGCGGGGCAGCAGCACCACAAAATGTCTCCTTTGTTGATTTCATTGTTGGTTGTCTGTCTTGTGAAGTCTTCGTGTTCCCTCATATTAAATATATTCATCGCACTGGTAACTGGAAAGGATCTCCGTAACATCTTGTTCACCTGTCTACTGACGGCTGATAACATTTCCTTGTGGTTCCCTGAGTTCTTTATTTCAGATGTTTATCTTGTTGTGATTCTTCCTCTTCTGTTTTTGAACCGCTTCATCTATTGGCTGATGGCCTTGCTCAGCGCCTGTTACTGCACAAGTATTACCAGGTACAATCACAGAGTCTTTATCAGCATAAAGAAGATTCTATCAGACTTCTTGCCCCATCTGCTCTTCCTGGCCGGCATTGGATGCGTTGTCCTTACTCTTGTCTCCTGTAGACATGACATGTGTAGTCAATCCGATTATATGAACGGTACATTTAATTCCACAGAAATTCCTGAGATAGATATTTTTGCTGTTTTTCTAGACTTTTTTCTTCCATTTACTATAATTATCACTTCTCTGGTGGTCACGATGTCCTCCCTCCTAACCCACATGTGTAACATAGACAAGACTGGCTTCGGACAGAACATTCAGGCACACGTCAATGCAGCAAGAACAATGGTGCTGCTTCTATTATTGTCCATCACCTTCTTCATCTCAATAACCATTGTTTCCATTGTGAACTACAGTCTTGATAACCCACTGAGTGTGACCTGCTGGATTGTGGTAACCATCTTCCCAGAAGCTGAAGGTGCTATTCTCATCCAGGGCAGTCCCAAGCTGAGGAACATGTTTCTTACATGGTTATCTGACAGAGGAACTGTTGGGTTTGGGAACTGAGCTTCATAGATAAGACAATGTTCTAAAGCTATAACATACTCTATTTGTCGCCTGTAGTACACTTTTGCACCATGTGTGTGAATCAGCTCAAAGGGTGCTCCAAAACATCAATCCACAAGATTGTTATCCTCTTAAGGGCTCCTGCCCATGTTTATTTGAGCACACAGTCCAAATAATGGGTTACCCTTGCAGGGGTTCATAGACATCCAAATGAAACAAAGTCACTCAAAAATGCCAAGCCTCCTGGCTTGGCACCTATAAAACCACAGTTTCTTCCTTTAGGAATTCTTAATGGCCTGTCTCCTAGCAGGGGGCCACACACTCCTTGTGTGCCCTGTGTTTGCTGCACCCAGCAGCGCTGTCTCCAACCTCATCTGGGAGACCCCACTGAGTCCCAGCTCCTTTTGTGGAGACACACCCGGCCATCTCATTAGGGTCCAGCAGGTGTATCTTGGTGGATACACACCAGCAGACCCCTACACTGCCGCATATGGACCACTTCCACATGACAGACCACTGGTCTGTCACACATGGTAAAATAGAGGTGTTTCATTGGTGTTCACCTTTAACCTACCTAGCGCTTCTGACGGCACTATCTCGTCCTGCACTTGCTTATGCAGTATTGCAGTTGACGAGATAGAGCCGTCCAGCTTAGCTCAGATCTCCCGACAGCAGCACATACTCTCTGCTCTGTGCTGTCCGAGATCTGAAGCTTGCCGGCATGTCTCTCCCAGCCTAATTTGCATATGAATGTCCCGCGCCCCGGGACATTTGTATGCAAATTAGGATATCTTCAAAGAGCACACCTGGAATATCACCCCCATTGTCATTTCCAGATGTGATCTTTGAAGTTAACCCTTTCAGAGGGTTCCAAATGCCATTGTATTAGATAGATTAGTGTCACCTCACCAAGAATATCCCGTTCTAAGAAGATGTGTGCCTATGCTCCCACTATTCTACCAACAAACGGGGGATAATTGTATGAGGCACATAACCTGAGAACAGAGGCACATAACCTTTGATGATAGATATGACACAAAATGTGCATTATCGCACTACAGTGTTCCTTAATGCTTGAAGTATCATTAAAAACAAGTTTTCGTGCTTATGCAAGTCAGTATAGATTGAAAATGTAGATTAGTAATGCCAAGGGCCGCACTTGTGGCCCTCCATATCAACTCAGTTGCCCACCACTGACATAGATGTATGCCTAAAATAGTATGTTAGTAGTCTATATTAATGGGACCATTGCCTATAGGAAATAAGGATCAAGGAATAAAAAGAAGAAGAAGACGAAGAAGAAGAAGAAGAAGATGAAGAATAAGAAACTTTTAGAGAGAAAATAAGACAAAACACTAAGGAGGAAAACCTACCATAAAATGGGTTCAAATAAATAAATAAAAACTAAATATGTGTTTTTTGAGTTTTGTTCATGTATACTATGAGCATCTGTATATGTGTAGTGTGTATGTTTGTGTCTAAGAATTAATTAGTGTCTCTACGTACAATTGTGTATGTGTGTATGTGTGTTTCACATATTATTGTATAGCACAGTTTCGATATATATACAAATATATATATATATATACAATGGACATGCACATATACTCACGCACATACACACATTCCTTAACAGTCCCAGAGGGTGTCCAAAGGAGTGGGGGTACCAAGTGGACCAGCTCCACCCACATAACAATGGGGAATCAACTCATCCATTTGGTCCACTGAAGCAGGTATCCCATGTCTCTCTATCTCGACGCGTTTCGCCCCGGTCCTGGGGCTTCCTCAGGAGAGAGTGATGGTATGTAAATATTGTGCAATATAGGGTGACTCCTCAGTACCGCAGGGACCCCTTAAGCTTGTATTCTTGTCCCCAATTTAGGATAACCTATGCCACAATCTGCGGCTTGTTTCCACTATACGTCAGGACCCCCTCCACTAAGCGTATTGCGGAGCACATAGACTTTGCCTGCTCAGCGGTTGCTCTGTTTAGACATCCGCCGATTTAGAGGTTTAACATACTCGACTACTTTCAGCCCTCCATATCAAATCTCAAGCTATGGGGTTAGGGAGGTATCCTCTCTTGTTTAAATTTTTCCCTTTGCCGGAGTCTCCAGCCCCCTCCCCTTACTGGATAAACTCCCTGGGGTATTTAATCCAAAAAATCAATGCACAAAAAAAAGTTGTCTTGTCATCGCAAGACAACCAGGGTTTGTCAAGGGAAAGTAACCAAAAAGTCATTCAATAAGATCCTTGGATAGTCTATGTATCAAAAAATAATTTTATATGTTTTATTAGAAAAAATCAATAAAAACAGATTGCATTTTCATCTGGCCATCCCCAAAGGTAATAGTGAGTAGAGATGGTCAAATTTTTTTCAAATATCAACCATTTCGACGATTTCAGGTTAATTGCAAAGCCCCTGAACATGGTATCAACACCAAACTTGCTAGAGATGTAGAGAAGGGTTGGGGTTATACCTAAAAAAAATAAAGTGTGTGTCTTACACAAATAGTTTTTGCACAAATTAAGTTCAAATTCAAGTAAAAATTCCGAAAATCTGAATTTAGACTTTCTTTTTGAAGTTAATTTATGCAAAAACTCCATGTGCTAGAGCAAAACAAATGTTCCCACAACCCTTCTCTACATCTACAGATAATTTGGTGATGATACTATGTTCAGGGGCTTTGCAATCAGCTGAAAAAGTTAGCAAGTCGAAAAATTCAACCATCTCTATATGGGAGTTATATATGTCATGTGTACATTTGTATATAATTTATGCTAAGTAACAAATGGCTAATGGGCTTTATCAGGTTTCTGTGTATAGGGATGATCAACTAGATTTCTTAAGATATTTATATGTGGTCAGCACTTATAAAGACCATTTTGAGTTTTTGTTCTGGATTTTCAATTTGCCTATAAAAGCCCCACTTTTGCCCCGATATCACTTGTGTCACTGGGCACAGTGCTGGATGGGAGATATGTGGGACCCCGGTATCTCAGATTCCAATTCTGAGGTGAGACCAGCAATCTCTGTATTTGCAGGGAACTTTTCATGTTCCTCTGCTGGTATTTTGTAAGTTCTGTTCTGGGGCTGGTTTTACTGGGAATCTGCAAGAGCAGGGTGGGACAGATTCCCAATCCAGGGTCCAGGATCTCCAGAGGCTCAGGATGCCATTAGAGCACCTGGTGCTCAGAATCAGAGGCTGGTGTGTGTCAGAACAGTCTCTGCTCTGAAAAGGAGAGGATTATGTTTTGTGCAGCAGCCAGCAGGCTGTGGAACTAAATTGTGGGATTTTCTGTGGCTTTACCTAAAGACTGTGTTTGGATTGCCATTTACCCCCTGCGAGGGTGAGTGTTTGTTTTTCATTTGCCAATAAACACGGGCAGGAGCCCTGAAGGAAAGGACTGTCTGTGTGGAGTCGCCTCATTGGGAGCACCATTTGTAGCTGAACCCAGACAGTATATAACAATATTCAATTTACATCAACAAACTGTCAACATACACATACAAGATAATCATAGTGGAAACAGACATGTGGGTGGGTTAATTATCACCCTGATACATAAAATTTGTTACCACCAATGTTTAAGATGGAAAGGCCATACTTTTTTTTCAACATGTTTCGCCCTTATAGGGCTTCTTCAGGAAAAAAAAAACAAAAAAAAGTATGGGATGAAATTTCTAGAATTAAATACAGTTAAAAATAATTATGATCATGTACAGGAAATGTATATACAATCATATGGCATCTCAGCTGTACCCCCCTCTTAATGCCCCACTGTAGGCTACCAGAACACAATTTTTTCAAAAGAGCCTAGATTAGGTTAGGAAATATAAGTCAGGAACCTACCCAGCAGTTGATGTTATCAGGAAGCAGAGGTGGTCATTAAAACCAAGTACCCAATGCTTGTGGGTTTATATCGATCGATTCCTGTGTTATGGTCCAATATTCTACCTCAATGTTCACAGGTTTCATTTTGGAAGTCTAGCTCAATGCCCAAAAAATATGGTTTCCAATAGTGATGGCACGGCAGACAGTTCAGCGCGAACATTAAATAACCCACCCTCTTTGCGAGAAGAAATCGATAATTATTCCCTCTGCTGGACCAGGTGCGGAAAGGTCTGGCTGGAGGAAGAAATATTTTCACATGAGATGTCCGATCAACGTCACTTCCGGTTTAGAAACCATATGTGCGTTCCATATACCGGAAGTGACTTGGCAGCGTCATTTACGTTATAATTCCGATTCAAATCCCTTGACAAGGCAGGAAATTTAAAGTTCTCTGCAAACAAGCGAACGTCACACTTTTTTAAAAGTCGGATCCACCTGTTCGTGGATAGACACACCCAATGTTTCTAGTTTCCAATAGAAGATCCCAGCTATGGAAGAAAAACACCTAAAGGGAGGACATTTCTCCAGATCTCCCATTAAGGCTCTGCAGTATTTCACTAAAAGAATAAATGATCATAATTCAGGTTCAGGTAATCTTACTCGGACTGTGAAGTTTATTCAACAGCAGCCGGCAGGAGCAGTTATTATATGAGCCGAGGAGCTTCTGTAGATTAAACTAAGCTTATAATCACAACAGCCTGGCAGGTACGGATCTAACTTTAACTCTTCCATGCAGGTCCTACATATGTATCCTTATTTCTATATAAATAAGCCTTAAAATGTTGTGTTTGCTTCCCTCAGTCACACATAAACTGCTAGGATCACCAGAAGGTCACCAACTCCCTATTCAAAACAGGTAAATAATATGCTATAAATATATTTTGTGGTATGAACATCATATCCTGCAATCGAATCCAAGTCTCGAGGTCTATTTGCATTGGCCACACTCCAAACATTGGTTCATGAACATCACATACACAGTCTTTGGAAGGACAGACAGCGGGGCAGCAGCACCACAAAATGTCTTCTTTGTTGATTACATTGATGGTCGTTGGTCTTGTGAAGTCTTCATGTTCCTTCTTATTAAATATATTCGTTGCGCTGGAAACTGGAAAGGATCTCCGTAACACCAAGGCCAGCCGAGTCGATCTCATTCAACTTGTCATGGCGATCACCAACATCTTGTTCACCTGTCTAGTGATGGCTGATAACCTTTCCTTGTGGTTCCCTGAGTTCTTTATTTCAGATGTTTATCTTGTTGTGATTGTTCCTCTCATGTTTTTGATCAACTTCAGCTATTGGCTGATGGCCTTGCTCTGCGCCTCTTACTGCACGAGTATTACCAGGTACAATCACAGAGTCTTTATCAGCATAAAGAATATTCTATCAAACTTCTTACCCCATCTGCTCTTCCTGGCCGGCATTGGATCCATTGTCCTTACTCTTGTCTACTGTAGACATGACATGTGTAGGCAATCCGATTATATGAACGTTACATTTAATTCCACAGAAATTCCTGAGATAGATGTTCTCGCTATTTTTCTAGACTTTTT
>CM070039.1:92103470-92114623 GCA_036250615.1 Ptychadena robeensis
TTTTTATTTTGTATGTGTTTTTTTCATTTTGAATTGAATTAGAGCGAAAAGAATCGTTCCGATCAATGTCAGAATGAAAGGAGAACCATACAGGAAAAAAATAAATAAAAAATAAATAAATATTTTTTTCACATTTTGAACTTCCCACCCCTCCCCCTCCCGATGACGTCATCGCGCTCCCGCCGGCGGGATTACGGACACCAGGAAATGAAGTTCAGACATCGGGGGACACGGGGAGAGATCAGCAAGTCTCCTGGGCTGCCTGCAAGCAGGTAATGCAGGTAACAGCAGCCCGAGTTAATTCGGGCTAAACCATTTAAGCAACTTTATTTACCCCGAATTAACTCGGGCTAAACACCCAGAAGGTTAAAAGAAAAGAGAGGGCCCTGCTAGGAACGTTTGGGAACCACTGCCCTAAAGCATACCAGACCCCCTGCTGGCATAGGGGCAGACCACAAACAATCTGGGGTGTCTCCCTCCAGGGCATACCAGACCCCTTTTGTCAAGCCTGGAAGGATATGAAAGGGGTCACTCAAAGTTCCACCACCACCTCAATGAGGGGGTATCTTCCCTACAACAATGTTCTGTTGTTTGGGGCCACAGATGGGGGCTTTTTAAGTATAAATCGGTTCCCCTTTAACAAAGGGACGTCCAAATCCCACTCTTCACCCTTTTGAATAAGAACAAAAGCACCAAGGACTTCTTACTTATTCTGAGGGCATTTAAAGGTTAAGTAATAGAAATAAGAGCTGAGACAAACAATAAAAATATATTTATTATTACTTCCACATACCTATCTGCACAGTGTATACTCCACTGTTATAAATACTCCCCATCCCAATAATACAAGACCCCAGAGTGTAGAGAAAACACTCTCACCCCAGGTATTGATATTCACTGACTGAGCAGAGGCAAGGGGACTTTTAACCTCCTGAGCGTTTGGCCCTTGGCACGGTTTTTTCATTACCGTGCCACGGGCAATATTGTGCTCCGCCGCGACTTCCTGCTCAGCTGGAGGACGTACACGTAAGTCCGGCGTCACTGGAGACACCGGACTTACGCTGAGGAAAAGCGACGCCCCTCCAGTTACACGGAGGTCTATGGCGCCACCTACCCCCGCGATCGGGGACGGACCCGGAAGCATCGGCATACATGCCGATGCTCCCGACCGCCATAAGCAAATGGCGAGACCCTGAGCGCGGCTCTAGTTAACTGGGGCTGAGTTTTATGATGCATAAAACTCAGCCCGAGTTAATTCGGGCTAAACGCTCAGAAGGTTAAGGCTTAAAAATCAAAAGAAGTATATCCACAATTAAGTAAAATGAAAAACAAAGTCATTTAATTGTCCATAAAAACAATTCCAGAATCCAATCGAGGTACAAAATTGTAAAGTTGACATGGCGCCTGGAGATCACCAGATGGTATTCATCATCACCTCTCCATGTGGACAGGGGATACAATACGGTGATCAACTCCAGTCGGGCCACCCCAACGTACGTTTAGTCTATAACGACTTCATCAGCGGGTAATGCTAAGGCAAATATGTCTCTGATTGAGGCAAAGGGGATTCAAAGAGAACTATATTAATTAGAGCCAGTAACCAATTTGTTAAAAATACCCATCCAATTCCTTTGTACCCAAAAGTATATATACTCACTTATAGCAAGTAGCACAACAAGATATCTTAAAAAGGCAGCGGCATCAGCCAAGGGTTGCCTAGAGAACGGAGAGCCCATGGAATATAGACCAACCCGACCATTAGAGGACGGCCATCTGATAATCATAATAGAAATTTCTCAGTAATCAATTATATGTAACTAGACATTAAGCCCGTTAAATTAACGGGCGCTAGAACATATGTCAAGCTGACCGAGCGGCTCTCGCCTGACATCGCAGTTCGCTCACCGGCAAACAGTACGGATGTTCGACCCGTCCCCTAAATTCTTTAACTCTTCCTTTGGCTAGACCTTTCAGCGCCTGGTCCAGCCGGTGGAAGAAATATTTTCACTAGAGACCGGGTAGAGACACCCGATCTCTGGTACTATACCGGGCATCACTCTGGTTTAGGAACAAGGAACTTTGCGTTCCATATACCAGAAGGGATTGGCGGCATCATTTCCAGTATAGTTCTGATTCAAATTCCCTTCCAACAGGCGGGGCATTTGAAGTTCTCCGCAAACAGGCGGACGTTGCCACGGGTGATGTTCGTCCATCACTAGTTTCCAATAGAAGATCCCAGCTATGCAAGAAAAACACCTAAAGGGAGGACATTTCTCCAGATCTCCCTTTTAGGCTCTGCAGTATTTCACTAAAAGAATAAATGATCATAATTCAGGTTCAGGTAATCTTACTCGGACTGTGAAGTGTATTCAACAGCAGCCGGCAGGAGCAGTTATTATATGAGCCGAGGAGCTTCTGTAAATTAAACTAAGTTATAATCACACCAGCCTGGCAGGTACAGATCTAATTTTAACTCTTTCACGCTGGTCCTACATATGTATCTGTATATCTATATAAATAAGCCCTTAAAATGTTGTGTTTCCTTCCCTCAGTCACACATAAACTGCTAGGATCACCAGAAGGTCACCAACTCTCTATTCAAAACAGGTAAATAATATGCTATAAATATATTTTGTGGTATGAACATCATATCCTGCAATCGAATTCAAGTCTCGGGGTCTATTTGCATTGGCCAAACTCCAAACATTGGTTCATGAACTCTTTGGAAGGACAGACAGCGGGGCAGCAGCACCACAAAATGTCTCCTTTGTTAATTACACTGTTGGTCGTCGGTCTTGTGAAGTCTTCATGTTCCTTCTTATTTAATATATTCATCGCACTGGAAACTGGAAAAGATCTCCGTAACAACAAGGCCAGCCAAGTCGATCTCATTCAACTTGTCATGGCGATCACCAACATCTTGTTCACCTGTCTAGTGATGGCTGAAAACGTTTCCTTGTGGTTCCCTGAATTCTATATTTCAGATGTTTATCTTGTTGTGTTTTTTCCTCTTCTGTTTTTGAATGGCTTCATCTATTGGCTGATGGCCTTGCTCTGCGCCTGTTACTGCACGAGTATTACCAGGTACAATCACAGAGTCTTTATCAGCATAAAGAAGATTCTATCAAACTTCTTGCCCCATCTGCTCTTCCTGGCCGGCATTGGATGCGTTGTCCTTACTCTTGTCTCCTTTAGACATGGCATGTGTGGAGCATCCGATTATATGAATGGTACATTTAATTCCACAGAAATTCCTGAGATAGATGTTCTCGCTATTTTTCTAGACTTTTTTCTTCCATTTACTATAATTATGACTTCTCTGGTGGTCACGATGTCCTCCCTCCTAACCCACATGTGGAACATAGGCAAGGCTGGCTTTGGACAGAACATTCAGGCGCACGTCAATGCAGCAAGAACAATGGCGCTGCTTCTATTATTGTCTATCGCCTTCTTCATCTTAATGACCATTGTTTCCATACTGGACTTCAGACTTGATAACCCACTGAGTGTGACCTGCTGGATTGTGGTGACCATCTTCCCAGAAGCTGAAGGTGCTATTCTTATCCAGGGCAGTCCCAAGCTGAGGAACATGTTTTCTTCATGGTTATCTGTCAGAGGATCCGTTGGCTTTGGGAACTAAGCTTCATAGATAAGACAATGTTCTAAAGCTATAACATACTCTATTGGTAGCCTGTAGTACACTCTTGCTTGCTTGCTTGTGTTTCATTGGTGTTCACCTTTTAATCCTCAAAATCAAGGTTCTCTTGCCTTCATGGTAATTATTTAATAATTAACTTAATTACTAGTAATTTACCAATCTTAGGTCAGTTGGGGGGGGGGGGGAAATCTTATGTCACCTGCTGCCAGTCAGCTGTGGATGTCTGCTACTACACGGGCAGCTAATAGGGCTTCCTCTTCTCTAGATTTCATTTAATGTTTACAACTAGTGAATTGACACTTTATAGTTGGGATATAGTGTGGTGTATATGAATAGGCCAGTCTATATATATTATTGAATGTCAGCTTTACATTTTGTCCATCTTAAGGGGTCCATACAGGTGTATAAGCAATTAAATAGTAATGTGATGCTTTCACAGCATGGTTGGGTTCAGACTTCATTGGTGGAAATGAAAGTGGTACCATGGAGGGTCAGGTAATGGCAGACTTAGATACAATAAAGGGGGATTTTTCTATTTCTTAAATACATGTGGTGAGGAAAAGAGGATTGGATGGGTGGCGGGTTCTGATGGTACACCAGACCAGCAAACCATCCGTTTTTTTCTCTCTGTCCAAAGGGCAGAGACCCGGGGACTTTCAAGTCGGCCACCCCAGCTCTACAAAGGGACCCCAGGTGGGGATTTACACCGTTTAAATAGGTTAGAGATAAAAGGTTGATAAGCAATAGTACAATAGTGTTTGTATATTCACTTGACAATGATAGAGTCCATATGTTCATTAAAACGTAAAGGTCTTTAATGTTCTTTTTCGGCGGTATAAGTTCCGGGCAATCCTGGATGTTGTGGTTGATCCACCGAGCACACTAGGCAACTTATATATCCCACCCGGTTTAGGAGGAGTTGGTTTCCACTGCCTCGACGTGCGTTTCTAGCGATTTTCCTCAGGAGGCGTGGTTGGGTCCAGTTGGTGGGGTTGTTGATGGATAGTGGCTCAAGCTGCCCATGGAGGAGGAGAGTCTTGGTAAACCTGTCAATGGTAAAGGTAGTCTTCGTTGTACGTGTGGCCTGAATGGTGCCAGGAAGGGGTATACGGGTTATATAGTTTATCTCCAAGGTTTCCTCCGCGCCTGTGGCTACATACATGTGGCTGAGGGGTGGAGTTGGGGGTGAGCATTTTGAGGAGTTATCTATTTTGCTCCATTCTTAAGGGTGACCCTAAACGTCTAAATGTAGTGTGGAATCATTTATTCTTTTCTTTGGGTCCTAGCTAGCTTCTGAAATATTGGGGAGCTGATTCTATTTTGAGCATATGCTGTACATTGTAACTGTTAATGGGTAATAACTTTGGTTCACCATTTGATGATGTGGGAGTTTGCATGACTGTATTGTTCATGTATTTCAAAATGTAATAGAATATCTACCAACATTTATATTGCAGGTCAAAGCTAGGAATATATTTATAGTTCAATTGCAGGTCATATCTTCCCTAGAGGTTCTACATATTGTAAGTGTCCTATCTGGCTCACTTGAGTGGGAGGACACCAGGCTGGAAGGTGGAGTGGAGTCCAGTGGCAAGGGCCGCAGGAGGCGTAGTAGTGGGAGAACAAGCAGAGAGTTGAAGCGGGAGGCAAGCAGAGTAGTGAGACAGTCCGGGTCGGAATAGGTAGTCATTTAGATAAGCGGAAGAATGGTTGGTAGGCGGTTCAGGGTGGGCAGTGGGAGTAGGGTAGTAGTAGAGAGGATGCAGGAGATGAAGCTAGATCAGAGCTCAAGAGCACAATAATCAGCAAGGACTGGGTGCAGGAAGCTGGATATAAATAAAGGAAGTAGCAGGTGCAGGAGATCATGACAATTAGCAAGGCAAGGCTGGAGCAAGGGAGAGGAATGAGTTTAGTAGCAAGGAAAGTCCAGGAGGGCAGACAACATAGTGGGAAAGACTACTGTCCAGAATGGGTCTATGCACAAGGTGATCAATAAGCCTTGTGCATAGACCCATATCATTCCATTCAGGAACCAGCGCAATGTGGTAAAAAAAACCAACACACGTGGTATCTGCCACTGTATAGAACCGAGTCCAGTACTAGCCGGACCTGTGTGCTGCATCGGGATATTCTGCCTTGAACAACTCATTGCAGTCCTGAAGAAGCCCTTATCAGCGGGTGCAATGTGTCCTCTATAATAGTTTCTTATTTATCTATTCATTGATTGCTTCATGACAAAAAACATTTTTACCTGTGATGTTGTCCTAATTTAGTGAATTTAATGGATTTTACATATATTTAAATAGATTTGATGATGACTATTGATTTGTTTTTGGCTCCTTAAAAATCCTAATGAAAGTAGGTAAATGTAGTTACTGGGTTGACTATTAACTAAGGGTATTGGAGAATATTCTCTAGAGGATTGATTTAGAAATATCTTTTTTATTGTAATAAAATATGAAGATAATATGACAACGGCGCTCAGTTTTTATGCTTTCTTATCGCTCTATTCTCTCAGTTATTTAAATGTAAATTAAATGACCCCAATGTTGGAAGTTCAGATGTCAGACTTCTGCGCTCACGGCCATCAGTCTTGCCCATTTAATATGTGGCCATCAATCACGCTCGAAAACAGCCATCAGACATGACCCTTAAATACGGCTGATATCCGTTGATGTACATGGAAACCGCAGGTCTCCATACAAAGCATCAGCTGAGCTGGAGAGAGAGCAGAGCTGTCTCCAACAGCTCCACCCATATCTGACAGCAGCGTGATTATGTCATCACTCTGCTGCAGGGAACATTGGACAGCTCAAATTTTGAGCTGTCTGTTCCCTGTTTTATGTCTCTGCTTTAGGCTATGATAAAAGTTGTTGGCCAAGTTCAACCATCACTACGTACTGCACTATGTTGACCTTACGGTCATTTTTACTGACAGAAATTACATGCAAAAAAAGTATGTCCATCCACAGAACATACCAGACCCCCTTTTAACCTCCCTAGCAGTCAGCTCCTATGGGCAATTGCAGCAGATAGTGATGGCAAGGCGGACAGTTCGGCCGCGAACAAGCATGTTCGCCCTCCTTCCCGCCGGCGGACAGTACGGGTGTTCGACCCGCCCTGTCCGCCGGCGTGAAGGAGCCCTCTATTCTTCCTCCGGTGGGATCATACGCAGCGAGATCCCGCCGCAGGAAGAATGTTTCCACTGAAGACCGGGTAGAGAACCCAGTCTTTCAGTGGAAAGCCGGCTCGCACACCCGGATGTGACGTCAGTGATGTCACATCCGGTAAGCACACCAGGAACTATGCGTTCCAGGTGCCGGATGTGACGTCACTGACGTCACATCCGGGTTTTCAGATTCTAATTCCCCGCCTAGCAGCGGGGAATTTGAATCTGTCCGCGAACGGGCGGACGGCGGACTTTTTTAAAAGTCCGCTCCGCCCGTCCGCGGACGAACATGCCAGAGGTTCGGCCATCACTAGCAGCAGAGTACATAGTGCTATGCTTGAATTTCCCACCCTCCCCCTGCCCCTGTCCACATGGGCTGGAAAACCAATGCCCCTCCATTACAATGGAGACCTATGGTGCCTCGCTCTTCCGAATCATCGATGCCGCCAAGGGGGCTGTTCCACAACCCTGGAAATGCTGCAAAGATGTAGAGAATAGCTGCAGCTTTCTCTGGATATATCGGGTTTTCCTGACCCCTGCTCCATTAGTGGTTGGGACGAACAGCTGGAAAAGGGGAACCCCAACCAGACATAGGGTGGCATAGGGTCTGGTAAGCATTGGAAAAGGGGGGATACCCCTTTTGGCCAGTCTGGAAGGACAGTAAGGGGGGTCCAGTGACCGTAGAAACCACCAGCCAGATATTAATCCACCCGATAACTGTGCATGTACAATGTCCTCATTGAGCTTGTGTATATAAACAATGAGGACATTGCCTATGCCCAGAGATTGTAGGAACCGTCCGGCCGATATCAATCCGCTCGGCATCTGAAATTTAATTCAGTCACCAAATTTTAGGGGCATAGTTGCTGGAGCTTCAGGGAAGAGAGCCCCCCCCCCCCCCCCCCCCCCCCCCCCCCCCCCCCCCCCCCCCCCCCCCCCACCCTTCGTCAGACACCTGACCCTCCCATTGTAAGCAATAGAGTTATAATTGTGGAGAATACACTTTTTAGCAAAATATGCTGAATTGAAGAAATGTTAATGAAATTTTCTCAGTCTCTTATCCTATTTCTAGGACCTAGGCCCTGTGAATGGGTAAGAACTACAAACAAGTTGGGAATTAAAACTGTATAAAGAAGAGAACACACTCATACAGTACTGCTCCCTGGCTTACTAGCATATTGGGATGTCTGATGGCTCACATTTGGTCTCCTTTAGTGATCGCAGGGCGGACAGTTCGGCTGCGAACATGGATGTTTGCACTCCTTCTAGCCGGCAAGCAGTACGGGTGTTCGACCCGCCTCGTTCACCGGCTACAAGGAGCTTACTATCAGGAGCAGTGAGATCCCGCCGGAGGAAGAATCTTTTCACTAAAGACCGGGTAGAGAACCAGTCTTCCAGTGAAAAGCCGGCTCTGAAAACCGGAAGCGGGGTCAGTAACGTCACATCCGACAATCATAACCAGGGACTATGCGTTCCAGGTACCGGAATTTATGTCACTGACGTCACTTCCTTTTTTCTGATTCAAATTCGGCGGGGAATTTGAATCTGCCCGCAAACTTTAAAAGTCCGATCCGCCTGTTCGCGGATGGACCTTGGAGAAGTTCAGCCATCACTTGTCTCCTTGCCAATGCTGCTCCAATTCCACCAGAATCTGTATCCTGGGGTGAAGGTAGGAGCAGGTCTTCTGATGGAGAAGGTGGGTACTGTCAGCTGCAACATCATGTGGGAGGGAAGGATAATGAACAGTTACAGATTCTGCAGTCAGTGATCTTGTGTGTTGGCACGCTCTCTCTTCCTTTGAGTGTGTATGTGCTAGTAGGAGGGGGGAAGTTTGCTGGCAGGCAGGGAACCACAACAAGGAGGCTGAAGAGCCTCATATGGCTGGGGGGTGATGGGTTGCCAACCCCTGCTTTAGATAACTCACAGCCATCTCTGGACAAGAGAGAACGTCTGGCAGATATTAATCCGCTCGATATCTAGATATTCATTCAGTCACCAAATTTTGAGGGACATAGATAGTCGCAGGAGCCTCGGGGAAGAGACCCCACCCAGGTATAACCACTGCTCTTTTACATAGGTCATACATATAATATAATATTTAAATATAAACCCGTATCTTAAGTGTTTACTTCCTTCAGTCACACATAAAGTTTCAGGACAAGAAGGTCATCAACTGCATATTCAATTTAGTTTAGAAAGCTAAAAAAAAATATCTGTGGCACCAACATCATGTCCTGCAATCTAAACCAAGAGGTCTATTTGCATTGGTCAAACTCCAAACACTCCAAACACTGATTCATAAACATCACATACACAGTCTTTGGAAGGACAGACAGCGGGGCAGCAGCACCACAAAATGTCTCCTTTGTTGATTACATTGTTGGTCGTCGGTCTTGTGAAGTCTTCATGTTCCTTCTTATTAAATATATTCATTGCGCTGGAAACTGGAAAGGATCTCCGTAACGCCAAGGCCAGCCGAGTCGATCTCATTCAACTAGTCATGGCGATCACCAACATCTTGTTCACCTGTGTACTGACGGCTGACAACCTTTCCTTGTGGTTCCCTGAATTCTATATTTCAGATGTTTATCTCGTTGTGTTTTTTCCTCTCCTGTTTTTGATCCGCTTCAGCTATTGGCTGATGGCCTTGCTCTGCGCCTCTTTCTGCACGAGTATTACCAGGTACAATCACAGAGTCTTTATCAGCATAAAGAAGATTCTATCAAACTTCTTGCCCCATCTGCTCTTCCTGGCCGGCATTGGATCCATTGTCCTTACTCTTGTCTACTGTAGACATGGCATGTGTGGAGCATCCGATTATATAAACGGTAAATTTAATTCCACAGAAATTGATGAGATAAATGTTCTTACAATTTTTCTAGACTTTTTTTTCCCATTTACTATAATTATCACTTCTCTGGTGGTCACGATGTCCTCCCTCCTAACCCACATGTGGAACATAGGCAAGGCTGGCTTTGGACAGAACATTTAGGCGCACGTCAATGCAGCAAGAACAATGGCGCTGCTTCTATTATTGTCCATCACCTTCTTCATCTCCTTTATCTTTTCTACCATGGTGGAATACAGTCTTGATAACCCACTCAGTGTGATCTGCTGGATTGTGGTGACCATCTTCCCAGAAGCTGAAGGTGCTATACTTATCCAGGGCAGTCCCAAGCTGAGGAACATGTTTCTTACATGGTTATCTGTCAGAGGATCTGTTAGGTTTGGGAACTGAACTTCATAGATAAAACAATGTTCTAACACCAAAACTAAAGCCCCCTATACACCTTAAGATCGATCTATACAATCTCCATTAGATCTAGCAACGACTGTGTAGTATAGTGGCCTCCCTGATAGAATACATAGTGGTTGGAAGGTTTAAGCCCCCCATGCACCACATACAATTACCATGCAATTTCTGTACAATCAACTTTTCTTCTACCAAAACCATGTAATATGAGGACCTTTCTACACCTTCCAATCACTAGGCCCCTTTACTACATAGTTGTTGGTAGATCTGATGGAAATTGTATGGAGAAATCGAAAGGTGTATGGGGGGCTTTAGAAAGCCCCTCATATTACATGGTTTTGGTAGAACAAAATTTGATTGTACAGAAATTGTATGGAAAAATTGTAAGGTGTATGGGGGCCTTAAAATAGTTTCTATCAGTAGTCTGTAGTACTGAAGCATCAGAGGTGTTTCATTGGTGTTCTACTGGTGAAACCTTTTAATCCTTATAATCCAGGTTCTTACGCTTTCATGGTATTTAGTTTACCAATTTCAGGTCAGTCGGTGGGGGGGGGGTCTTATGTAAGTCAGCTGAGGATGTCTTCTACTACTTGCGGAGCTAATAGGACTTTTATCTTCACTGTTGTAGATTTCATCCAATGTTTAAAACTGGTGAGGGGACAACTTTACATTAGGTCCTTCATAAGGGGTCCATACAGGCCAGTAAATAAAGTAAAAGTGTGATGCTTAAACAACGTGGGAGGGTTCAGACTTCATTGGTGGAAAGAAAATCATCTCTTGCAAAAGTGGTACCAAGAAAGTTCTTGTGCTAGCAAAAAATGTGTTGGGGGTGCTAGCAAGAAAGTTTTTTGCTTGGGGGGTGCAAGTAAGAAAGTTGGTAAGCAGGGGGGTGCTAGTAAGAAAGTTGTTGAGCGGGGAGTGTAAGCAAGTAGAATTATGCACGCAATTTTTTGGCGGGGGCGCAGGGGCACCCCAAGACCTATGTGCCTGCATAAGAGTAGGAATCTATTCTTATTCTTCTTAATGTAACCATATGATAATGTTCAGCATTTGATGATGGGGAGGGGGGGGGG
>CM070039.1:92114648-92138184 GCA_036250615.1 Ptychadena robeensis
GATGAAGTCCAGATGGGTCGGTTCGGGAGTGAAAGTAGGCAGGTTTTAGGCGCCAGATCAGTGAAAGTTAGTGGCTATCATTTATTGACAACAACCACAATTTTTGTTATTCTAATGGGCTGGCGAGCAGGGAATCATGGCTTGGCAACAGGCTCTTTTGGGTCATGCAAGATGAAAACTAAATTATTCACATTTTGAAATGCCATCCATGTAACACAAAAAAACTGTACAGCCACCGCAGGAATATCAGATAGATGAGAGATGTGTAGTAAGGATAATAATCATAATTATGGCAGGTTTGGACCATGAAGACGCACCCTGTTTAAAACAAAACGAAAAAAAAAATGTGAAATGCTTCCAGTTGAATAAAATTTCCTGCCCGTACCCAATTTCCGCCACACCAATGTGTCAGCTACTCGGGTGAGCAGGCAACACTTACAGGGAGGGGTGGGCGCCCGGCCCGGCCTCCCCCGCCCACGGTGGATTCTTCAATGTTTTCGTCCTTCGTCAGCTGTGAGCGTCACGGAGATAGTAGCGGACAAAAGGTGGGCAGATCATGGGAACAGCGGTTGGCTTCGCCTCCATGAGTGTCTCTCTGATGCTATGCTGATTCTAGAGGCTCGGCTGGTAGGAAGCAGTACTATGCAGAGAGGGATCTGGCTGCATCTCATCGACAGCTCCAGGGCTGAAAACCGCGAGCAGCCAAGGTGCGGCTTTCGGACGCAATAAGACACTTAGGCACTATTTCCCCCAGTTTTGGGGGTTAAAAGTGCATCTTATGGTCCGAAAAATTTATTTTTGTCTTTTCTAAATGAAGAATAATGAACAGAAATTTCAATAAAAAACAAGTGCATTGGATACGTTTCTGGTCCTGAAGGTCTTTCTGAGTATAAAACTGTTGTGATAACTAACAAATATTGCAAAACAAAGTTGAACAAGAAATGAATGTAGGTCGTTAATATGGAGTGTCCTTTAACCACTTTGGAGAAATGCTATAAAACTTGCCATTCCTTCAGTCACAAAAACCTTGATGATCGGTGTCATTATGAAAACAAGTAACACCATATACCTGCAGGATTTTGCATCTCTCCATCTTTAACCCATAGCTTGATTGCTTTTCTCTCGTATATGTCATACAAGCGACATGTCTATCTAACGTTCTTTACCTTACCCCCGGAGCAGCCACCTGTGGGATCAGCCAGCCCCCGCCTTCTCCATCGGGGAGGACCAAATCTTCCCTCCAAGGTTATGTGGCCAGTCCCCCCCCCCCCCCCCCCCACCTATTTGTCTACCTTGTGCCCCAACCTATTAGACTGTAAGCCCAACCGGGCTAGGATCCTCTATTCCTCCGGGTCATTACCTGTACCTGTTGTTGATGTGTGTGATATCTCTAATGTATTGTACCAGCGCTGCGTAATATGTTGGCGCTATATAAATAATGGATGATAAAATAATACGTCGTCCCGCTGGTGGCACATCGTATTTTTTATTCTCCAGACGTTAATTGTTACCAATCACAGCATGCACTAGATTAGGATCTATGATTTTAGATATTAGTTAAGTAAGATTGTTGATTTGTTCCACCAGCTGACTTTGGGAGCTGATTGCAACGCCCCTGAACATGGTATCCATCACCAACATTGCAGGAGATGATAGAGAAGGGTGGGGAATACCACAAATAAAAGATGTCTCACTAAGCACATCGATAGTTTTTGAACATAATTAAGTTCAAAGTTAAGTCACAATTTCAAGTGGTTTAAATTGGCGAATTTCAACTTTGTTTAACTTAATTTTAGGCAAAAACTACATGTGATAGAGCAATTGGTTGGATGATGTGATGGTATCATCACCGAATCTGCTGGAGATGGAGAAGGGTTGGAGGTTCTGCCAAAGGGAAAAGATGCGCATGTCCTCTAAACAATAGTTTTGGCAGAAATTTAAGTTCAAAGTCAAGTCAAGTCAAAATTTCAACAAAATCTGAATTGCGCTTAATTTGACGTTTAATTACTGCCAAAAACTCCCATGTGTTAGAGCATATTTTTTTTTCTAAATGTTCCCGCAACCCGTCTTACATCTCCAGCAAGTTTGGTTGATGATACCATGTTTCCCCCAGGACTTGCATCAGCTCACAAAATTAGCAAGTCGAAAAGGTTCGACATCTTAACGAAGACCATAATACCAAATGGGTAATGCCGTGAAGGCTTAGTGGATATCACACACCTTCTAGCCGGGAGGTAGTACATTTCGACCCGACCCGTTTCGCCAGCGAGAAGTGAGCTCACTTATCTTCCTCCGGCAGGGGTATCGGGAGCAGTAAGATCCACCGGAGGAAGAATCTTTTACTAGAGGAGTTAATGAAATCGGCACCGAAAAATTGGAAGTGAGTCCGGCAATCTGCACCAGGAGCTATGTCAGCTTTGTGTCTCAGGTACGGAAGTCATCTTACGAACTTCCTCACTGGTGCGCTTATGTCTCTTGATTCAAAGTTCCCCGACCACAGCATGGGAGATTGTAATCCTCCCCTGAATGAGACGGACATCGGACTTTTTTAAAAGTCAGGATCGCGTCTGTTGCCGAAAGGACCTGGCCCAAAGGTGACGCTCATCCCTTATCCAAATCTTAAACATCTTACATATGGCTATATGATGCAGTGGGGTATATGTAGGAGAAATTATAAAATTCGCATTCCCCGTCCCATGAATTGAAATCGACCAAACATCCAAAAATAAAGAGACAGTGGGAGAGTTGTATCACTACGATGTAGACCGAGGGATAATAGCGGCCACAGGAGATAACAAGAGATCGGGCGGTAATTCATGGGGTCTTTTGTATGTGGCAGGCTGCTCGTGCCCTGGCGTATTCGGTCTCGCTCTGTTTGCTGCTCAGCCGCTACTTCGCTCCTCTGTAACGTTCCTGGCCCCTCTGGTTCGTTCGTGGGGGCGTCCTCCTCCGTGGCGCCCTGGTTTTGTTTGTGGGGTGGTGTGGACACCAAAACTGTCACTCCAAAAATTAATATGGAGGGATAGGGGACTGTAACGGTCGGCTAAACCACATTCAAATGGAATACAATGTCAAAAGGTAATAACAAATCAATTCATAGTGGGGTTATATGTGTAATGAGTGGACCTACCACCAGGAATCTTGTTTTCGAGTTAAATTGGCACTAAAATGCGATAATAGGGAGGAATGCAGTGAGAAAAAACCTAAAAAGTTACCTTGTAGGGTAGACCAATTTTAAGAAGATAATTCGGAAGCTCTTCTCATGTCTTTCTGGCGTTCATTGTAGGGCAGAAAAAGGCAACACGTCACCCAGGGAAGCAGTGATCTGAGTTTGGAATATTCCCATAGAAGCTCTACTGGAACGCCCTCCAAGTGGCAACCCGCGAGTATTGCACCCCCAGTTTGATGTGTTGCCTGTCAGCGAGTAACCAGGAAGTGAGGGTATCTTTTTTTAAATGGTCAGTCATTAATGGGAAGTTGTGTTTTGTTTTACTGCATTCCCTGACTCCCTAGTTATTGGCACTTCTAGAGCCATTCATAAAAACAGTTAGATTTCTGGTGGGGATAGGTCCACTTTAATGTGTATAATGTGGCGTGTGTGCAACAACCAACAATTTTTTGGTTGTGAATATTATGTTTTATATTTGCTAACATGTTTAATAGATGTGGAGATACCTTTTTTTTATGAATAAGAGACCCTTTTTATTCCTATATATTCTCATTCCTCTTTCCTCCCATCACCTCCAAGCCTCCTGTCCCCCAACATCTCACTATAACAGTAAATAACACCGTACATCTCCCCCAGTCACAGCTCGCTGCCGTGGGTGTGTTAACCTTTACTCTGCGATCTCCTTTACTCCCCACTATTCCAGAACATCGCTAGCTCCTGCACTTCCATCTCCGAACATCTCAAAATCCGCTCCTTCCTCTCCCCAAGAGACCACCAAGAGCTTCCTGGTACATTGCTCTCAGTAATCTCCTGTGTCGTTGGACTTAGACTGCAACTCATCCTCTCGGGTCTCCTCGCACTAGACTTTCAGCCTTTCAGTCCATCATGAATGGCGATGCCAGGACTCATATACTCCTCGAACCGCTCCTCATCTGCTGTGCTCCTCTCATGCAAATTCTCCATGGCTGCCCATTGTCCAAGAGATATAAATCAAAGTCCTGTGTCTGCTTTTAAATCACTTCCACACTCCTGTCCTCCTACATCTCAAACCGGGTACAACAAAAACCACCCGTAACTGCCCCCCTTCGCTACTCCAGTGCTTACGAATGACTCCGCCCCATCATCACCTAATCACTGTGCCACGGCTGCCAAGACTGTCTCTTAGGGCCGCTACCTTACTCTCTGGGAAGCTCCCTCCCTCGCCCCATTCAGACTTGCTCCTACCTTGGCAAACCGTCAAAAAAAAAAGCGGCTGAAAAACAGACGCACCGCGGCAGCCGCTCCTGGGACCCAGGCGGCGGAAGACGAACCACCATGCCATTTCCCATGGCGCCCCCCCCACCTTTGTGTTAGTACCTTGTTCCCCAAACTATTAGATTGTAAGCCCGTCCGGGCAGGTTCCTCTACTCTGTCCGTGTCATTACCTGTCTCCGTGTGTATACTGGTTGATCTCCTTCTTAATGGATTTGTACAGCGCTGCGTAATATGCTGGCGGCGTATTTTCATAAATCAAATGTTAATAATAATAATAATAAATAATATATCTTACAATTGGGGCTATGTATGTACAGACGAATGTGGGTAACGCCAACAATGACTGCCGGTTGTTAGTGATTGTCATGCCTTGTATAAGGGGTTATAACGGTTTTCATGGTAATATATCCTTATTTCTAATATCTATGCGGCCCTACACTATATATAGAATATAAGCATTTTGTTGTTGGGTCTCGCATTTTGTAATAAATTAGGATGAATACGTGTTTTCAGGTGGGTTCAATGTGATGAACAATAGATTTCTGTATAATATTATCAGGCCTGTCCTTGGATGAACATTTAGATGGTTGGAAAGGGGCCGGTGATATCTGTCTGGGCTGACGGAACATGTCTGCAGGAACATTAAAAACAGGACTGTGAATTATCTAAATCAGGCATGGCATTGTTCATGGCATTCTTATTTTGAATCATTTTAGTGCACACATTTTTGGAATTCTAGTATTGACAGATATAGTTTTAAGCTTGTATAGGTTATACCATTACTGCCTTCCAGTCAACTCTAATGGTAACATTAACTATGGAAATTAGTCAATGCGGGGTTGGACGATCTAAGATGTTTTTGGGGTGTGTCAGTTAGTAAGTGGGGATGGGATTTTGAGTGGGGCTCATACTAAAAAAAATGTCGGCCGTCCAAGGGGGAGTCCTGTCATTAATGTATACAAAGACAGTGGGTTCCAGCCTCACAACCAGGGGGATCAAGCAATTGAGACAGCGAGGTCTCATTGTCCCTATCTTGGTAAAATATATGTTTTAGTAATTATGTTCTCTCAACAAGGCTGACGTGTGTGTGACTTAGATAGTTCTCTGTTAGTTGCAGAGTTATCGCTGGAGTTTATTCTAGATTAGTGAGACCTCTTGGTGAAATGCAATATCACCAACCACGGGTACTTCCATGAGATTTATAGCAAAACTCTGGTATTGCCATAGTCTGGGTATCACCAACCATAGTTGTACTTGGAGAAAGAAGTATAATCGCCTTCCTTTATCTGGATGTTGGCATAGGACCTTGCCAGAGTTTAAGTTTCATGTGTCCCTGCGTGTGTGATCGTGTCACATAACTGAGAGTTTTTAGATGCAGCGCGGCCAACATCAGCCATTTCAGCCATGTACTGTATGTTGATTATACATGTTGAGTTGTGTCATTCTGATATCTGGACGGTCTCGGTCATATATATCTGCTTTTTTGTTTTCGGTATTATTATCTTTTGTTATTGTGGATATATCTAAGTGTATGCTCAAGCAATGGCTGTTCTGTGTGATATTTCTCGGGCGCTCTGTTTTGTTGAGTGGCCAAACCTAAATCATATTGCACTATAACTGAAGTTTCTGTGAGGTGAAATATTTTCCATCTCAGGAACAATTCTTATGGTTCGCTTAATAGGTTATAAAGCTGGTGCAACAAAAATAACACCTGAAAGTATCCCTTATGGACCCCAATCTACATCAAATTCATTCAGCAATAGTAATTAATTGGGGTTTTGTAAATAAAGATGGTAGAATTTTTCGACTGCTTAACTTGTGAGATGATTGCAGGAGCCAGGGCTGTGATACATGTTATCGTTCACCACAATGTGCTGGAGATGTGATGAGAAGTAGCGGGTTTGAGTACTTGAAAAAAAAAGTATGGCTATAGAAAAAAAGGTGTTTGGTCATTCTCAGCACTTTGTTTTGAACTTATTAATGCCAAAAACTGACCAGAGTGTTTTTTGCAAATTGTTTCCCACATCCGCTTGCTCTACATCTCCCGCAATGTGGTGATGAGTACAGTTCAGGGGCTTTGCAATCAGCTCACAGATTCAAAGAATTCATGCCATCTTATGACAATAGCTTTCAAAGCATCCAGAGAACAGTCCAGGTCATTGTCTACTTTGCCATGGCTCTGATCACGGTCTTCCTGGCCGCTGGTCTACGCTGCGCCACAGAAAGTTCATTTAATATTTTTGGTAATAGGCGTTTCTGGGTGTTTTACATAAACATGAAAACTTCTTGATGCTGGGGTCTGTTTTCTTGTAACTGTAGCTAGCTCACTGCTACTGCCTGTCCACTATTGTATCACCCATCCAGAAACTTCACCCAGGCCAGCTTCAGGCTTATTTTGGTTGAAAATAATTCTTTCTGCTAACTTGCCCCACGGCGCACTGTTTTAGTTCCGAATAGAAGGATCCAAGCTCTGGAAGAAAAACGACGCTAAAAGCCCCCCTACACCCACATACAACTACCATGCAAGTTCTGGAGCAAGTCCAACTTTTTTTTCTACCAAAACTAATAAATGAGGACCTTCTACACCTTCCAATCACTAGGTCTTCTAGTCAGGGAGTTTGGTCACTATACCACATTAGTTGTTGGTAGATCTGAGGGAAAATAGTTATGGAAGGAATCTAAAGTGTGGATGGGGGGCTTGGGCGTTTAGGGCCTCTGCAGATTTGCTAAAAAGAATTAAATGAATGAGTCATTAATTCAGGGTCAGGTAACTTATCTTAGGGGGACCCCCTACACCTTCAGATTTCTCTGTTCAGATTTCTTTAGATCTCCTTGGTTTTGCTCACAACCATGTAATATGATGGACTTCTAATCCATCAAGTCTTACCTGTGTTCAATCGCAAAGGACCCTATACTTCATAGTTGTTGGTAGATCAAAAGGAACTGACAGAGAGATCTAAGGGTATATGGGACAGCTTTATACCCCCTCATCACCTTTAGTCAGCATCCATACAATTTTCCAGTAATCTTACCAACAACTATGAGATAGTGGCCTTCCTGCTATAAATACATAGTGATGTAGGGTTTAGAAAGGTTCTCATATTACATGGTTTTTGTAGAAGGAAAGTGGATTGTACAGAAATTGTATGGAAAAATCGTAAGTTGTAGGGGGCACCGTTACTTCGGACCTGTGAAAGTGAAGTTTATGTCAACAGCAGCCTGCAGGAGCAGTATTTGATGAGCCGAGGAGCTTTTGTAAAGTTAAACTAAGCCCCCCATACACCGTGAGATTCCTCCATAAATGGCCATTCAGATCTACCAACAAACTTATGTAGCGGGGTCCTCCTCTGATAGAGATACATAGTGATGGATAGGTATATAGCAACTGCTATTGTAGTGCCGGGGTCCTCCCTGATAGATACATAGTGATGGAAGGTGTAGAAAAGAAAGGTCCTCATATGACATGGTTTTGTGTTTTAAGAAGAAAAGTTGTTGATTGTACAGAAATGCATAGTTAATTGTATGTGGTGTATGGGGGGGCTAATATTAAAATCACACAAAAAAATAACAGCGCCGAAGGACGGATCTTAGGACTTAAACTCTTCCAGGCAGGGATTTTAGGGTCCTCCTACATATGTATCTTATATATCTATATATATAAGCCCTTAAAAATGTTGTGTTTCCTACCCTCATCATCACATAAGCACCACATAGACGGTCGATCACGGCTACATAGTTGTAGCCGACCCAACCTGCGGTGCTCGCTCCGCGCGCTAAGCACATAAAGGTGGGGTCGATTCGCAACTATAGGATAGTCCCCACCTTAGTTGTAGAAAAAAAGCCGGCAGGTCGGATCGGCCACACAGATCCATCCTGCTGTTTTTTTGCTGCCGTGTCTGTGCTGCAGGCGGTTAACTGAAAGGGAAAGTCTCCTCCCCCGACGAGTTAATTGATACAGTCTGACAGGAATCGCGCGTGTGTTAGTGGAGAGCATTTACACAGGTTCCTGTCCGTCTCTGTAGCCGACTGCTCACAGCGTGGTGACCATCACAACGCTAGAAGAGTCTGGGCTTAAATGATGGTTCATACCACAAAATATATTATAGCATAGAGTCCGGATCTATGGATGGCTTAATACGGATAGGACACCAGAAGGTCACAAACGTCCGGTATTTCCAGAAAAACAGGAGGTAAACAAAAAAAATAACATATGCTATAAATATATTTGTGTGGTCTGAGACATCATGTCCTGCACATCGGAATTCAAGCGAGGATCCGCAGTCTTACTCCGTTTAATTTCCTTTCCTTTGCATCCCTACATGGCTAGTCTGCTGCCTGTTTTCCCCTCCTGCGTCCGCCCTTGGGCTGTGTGCTGCCTAGTTGGTCGGGTCGAGACTTACCCTTACTCGGATTCCCTGATATACACGTTCCCGGGGTATGTACGATCTGCCCTACTTGGTCGTTTTGTGTGTGGTTTGGTATAATTAGACGGGCCCCCCCGCCCCCCCGCCCTCCCCCCACCCCCCCCCCAACACTGGTAATCAAAACCAGTCCAATACACAGTCTTGGAAGGACAGACAGCGGGCATAGCCGAGCAGCCACAAAATGTTCTCCTTTGTTGATTTCATTGTTTGGTTTTGTCTGGTCTTGTGAAGTCTTCGTGTGTTCCCTCATATAAATATCATTATTCGCACTGGTAACTGGAAAGAATCTCCGTAAAGCCAGGCCAGCCGAAGTCAATCTTACTCAAACTGTTATGGCGATCACCAAACATCTTGTTCACGATCTGTCTACGGACGGCTGATAAATTCCTTGTGGTTCCCTGAGTTCTTTATTTTCAGATGTTTTCTTGTTGTGATTCTTTCCTCTTCTGTTTTTGAACGCTGCAGCTATTGGCTGAGGCCTTGCGCAGATGCGCTGTTAAGGCACAAGATTTTAACAGGTACAACAAGAGTCTTTATCAGCATAAAGAAGATTCTATCAGCTTCTTGCCCCATCTGTCTCCTGCCGGCTTGGAGGCGTGGTCCTTATCTTTGTCTCCTGTAGACATGACATGTGTTTAGTCAATCCCGATATGATGTCGAACGGTAACATTTAATTCCACAGAAATTCCGTTGATAGAGAGATATTTTGACTGTTTTTTTTCAGACTTTTTTTTCCCATTTACTATGAAGTATCACTTCTCTGGTGGTCACGATGTCCCCCTGCCAACCCACATGTGTTAACATAGACAAGGGACGGCTCGCGACAAATCATTCAGGCCACACGTCAATGCAGCAAGGAGCAGAAACAAATTGGTTGCTTGCTTCTATTATTGTCCATCACCTTCTTTTCATCTACATAACCATTGTTTCCTTGTGAAAACTACAGTCTGAAACCCACTGGTGTGACCTGCTGATTTGTGGTGGGTGGGGTAAACCATCTTCCCAGAAGCTGAAGGTGAATATTCTCATTCTTCCAGGGCGATGTCCCAGCTGAGGATACATGTTTCTACATGGTTAGTCTGACATGGGAACTGTTTGGGTTTGGGACTGAGCTCATAGATTAAGACAAGGTTGCTAAAAGCGTATAAACATATCGGATTGTCGCCGGAGTACACTTTTGCACCATGTGTGTGAATCGGTCAAAGGGTGACTCCAAAGGAAATCCAAGCCACAAGGTTGTTATCCTCTTATAGGGTATCCTGCCTATGTTTATTGAGCACACCAGTCAAATAATGGGTGACCCTTGCAGGGGGTTCATTAGGACATCCAAAGGAAACAAAGTCACTCAAAAAATGCAAAGCCTGGGCGTGGCACCTATTAAAAAGCACAGTTTCTTCCGTTGGAATTCTTTAAGTGGCCGTGTCTCCAGCAGGGGGCCACCACTCCTCTTTGTGCCCTGTGTTCGTTTTAAGGGCAGCGGCATCGTGTATTGCCTTATCCCGTGCCCGTCGTGCTGTTTTTATCTTGGCGCCTTGGTTTTGCTGCACCCGCACGTCGCTGTCTCCAACTCATCTGGGAGACCCCACTGAAGTCCAAGATTCCTTTTGTGGAGACACACCCGGCCCAATCTCATTGGGTCCAGCGGTGTATCTTGGTTGGATACACACCAGCAGACCCCCTTACACTGCGCCATATGGACCAACTTCCACATGACAGACCTGGTCTGTCACACATGTAAAATAAGAGTAGAGGTGTTTTCATTGGGTGTCACCTTTTTAAACTACATAGCGCTTCTGACGGCCACTATCTCGTCCTGCACTTGATTATGCATGTTGCAGTTGACGGCGATAGAGCCGCCAGCTTAGTCAGATCTCCCGACAGCAGCACATATCTCTGCTCTGTGAGGTCCAGATCCTGAAGCTTGCCGGCATGTCTCTCCCAGCCAATTGAATATGAATGTCCCGAGCCCCGGGACCATTTGTATGCAAAATAGGATATCTTCAAAGAGCACACCTGGAATATCACCCCCATTGTCATTTCCAGATGGATCTTTGAAGTTAATCCCAGGTTCAGAGGGTCCAAATGTCCATTGTATTAGAGTAAGAGTAGTGTTCACCTTCGAGCCAAAGAATATCCCGGTTCGTAAGATATGATGGTCCTAGCTCCCATCTATTCTCCAACAGAACGGGGTTGGATTTAATTGTTGTATGAGGCACATAGCCTCATAATAGAGGACATAACGTTGATGATAGATATGACAACAAAATGTGGCTTATCCCTATGATTACAGTGTTCCTTAATGCTTGAAGTATCATTAAAAAACAAGTTTTCGTTTGCTTATGCAAGGTCAGTTATAGATTGAACAATGTAGAGTAGTAATGCCAAGGAGCCGCACTGGTGGCCCTCCATATCAAATCAGTTGCCCACCACTGACATGAGGTTGCCTAAAATAGTTATTGTTAGTTTGTCGTATATTAAGGGACCATTGCCTATAGGAAAAGAAGGTCAAGGATAAGAAAGAAGAAGAATGACGAAAGAAGAAGACGAAGAAAGAAGATGAAGAATAAGAAACTTTAGAGAGAAAATAAGACAAAACAATAAGGAGGAAAAAAACCTTACAAAAATGGGTTCAAATAATAATAAAAACTAAATATGTGTTTTTTGAGTTTTGTTCATGTATACTGCATGAGCATCTGTATATGTGTAGTGGTGATGTTTGTGTTTAAGAATTAATTAGTGTCTTACGTACCAATGTGTATGGGTGTATGTTGTTTCACATTATTATTGTATAGCCCGTGTCGCTATATATACAAAATATTATATATATATACAGGAATGCACGATAACTCACGCACATACACACATTCCTTAACAGTCCCAGAGGGGTGTCCAAAGGAGTGGGGGTACCAAGTGGGACCAGCGTGCAGCACCCAACCAGACATAACAATGGTTGAATCAAAACTCATCCATTTTGGTCCACTGAGCCGGTATCCCAGTCTCTATCTCGACGCGTTTCGCACCCGGTCTGGGGCTTCCCATCAGGAGAGGATGATGGTATGGTAAATATGTGCAATATGGGGACTCCTCAGTACCGCAGGGGAGACCCCTTAAGCTTTGTATTCTTGTACGCCCATTAGGAAACTATGCCAACAATCTGCGACTTGTTTCCACCTATACGGTCATCAGGAACCCCCTCATAAGAGTATTGCGGCGCCACATAGACTTTGCTGCTGCTCAGCGTTGCTCTGTTTAGACATTCCGCCGATTTAGAGGTTTATTACCTTCATACTCGAACTACTTCAGCCCTCATATGAAAATCTCAAGCATGGGGTTTAGGGATGTTATTCCTCTATTGTTACAAATTTTTCCCTTTGCGGAGTCTCCAGCCCCATCGCCTTTACTGGAATAAACGCCCTGGTGGTATTTAAATCCAAAAAACATATGCAACAAAAAAAAAAGTTGTCTTGTCATCGCAAGACAACCAGGGTTTGTCAAGGAAGCGAGTTAACCAAAAGTATTGCAATAAAGATCCTTGGATAGTCTAGTATCAAAAAATTTAATTTTATATGTGTTATTAGGAAAAAAGACTAATAGTTTAAAACAGAGTTGCATTCTCATCTGGCCATCCCCAAAGGTAAATGTGGTGAGAAGAGATGGTCAAATTTTTCAAATATCAACCATTTCGACGCAGGTTACTTCGCAAAGCCCCTGTAGCATGTGTATATCACCAAACGTTGCTGGAGATGGATAGAGAAGGGGTGGAGGGTATATTTAAAAAAAGAAGTAGGTGGTGCGCTAACACACATAGGTTTTTGCGAACAAATTACGTTTCAATTCAAGGCAACAGTTCGGGAAAAATCGGAATTTCGACTTTGATTGTGAAGCCTAATTTATGCAAACTGCATGTGCTAGAGCCACGGTTTTTCTTTAAATGGTTCCCACAACCCTCGCTACATGGCTCTAGCAGATTTTTGGTGATGCTACCATGTGTCCAGGTGTGCTTTGCAATCAGCTGTCACAAAGTTAGCAAGTCGAAAAAATTTACCATCTCATATGGTGATGTTATATATGTCATGTGTACAGTGTATATAATTATGCTATAAGTATACAAATGGCTAATGGGCTTTATCAGGTTTCTGGTTGTATAGGGGATGACAACTAGATTTCTATAGGATATTTATATGTGGGTCCAGCACTTATAGAAGACCATTTGGAGTTTTTGTTCGGATTTTCAATTTTGCTAAAAAGCCCCACTTTTGCCCCGATATCACTTGTGTCCACTGGCACAGTGGGCTGGATGGGAGATATGTGGGACGCGGCGCCCGGTTATCTCAGATTCAAATTCTGAGGGGTGAGACCAGCAATATCATGTAAATTGCAGGGGAACTTTTCATGTCCTCTGCTGGTATTTTGTAAGTTCTGTTTCTGGGGCGTGGCTGGTTTTACTGGGGGAAGCTGCAAGCAAAAAAAGAGCAGGGTGGGCACAGAGTACAATCCCAGGGTGCCAGGTCTCCATAGGCTCAGGATTGCCATTAGAGACCTGGGCTCAGAATCAGAGGCTGGTGTTGGTCAAGGAACAGTCTTGCCTCTGAAAAGGAGGGATTATGTGTTTGTGCAGCAGACCGGCAGGCTGTGGGAAACTAAATTGTGGGATTTTCTGTTGGCTTTACCTACGAAGACTGTGTGTTGGATTGCCATTTACACCTGCGAGGGGTGAGTGTTTTGTGTTTCAGTTTTGGGCCACTAAACACGGGCAGGAGCCCTGAAGGAAAGAGTCTGTGTGGAGTCGCCTCATTGGGAGGCACCATTTGTGCTGACCAGACAGTATATAACTAGCTATATTCAATTACTGTATCAACAAACTTGGCAACATACACATACAAGATAGCTCTAGTGGAAACAGACTGTGTGGGTGGGTTAATTATCACCCTGATACAAAAATTTGTTTACCACCAATGTTAAGATGGAAAGGCCATACTTTTGTTTCAGACAGGTGTCGCCATATAGGGCTCTTCTTCAGGGAAAAAAAAAACAAAAAAAAGTATTGGGATGGAAATATTTCTAGAATTTAAATAGCAGTATGTTACAAAATTAATTATACATGACAGGGAAAGTATATACAATCATATGGCATTCTCAGCTGTACCCCCCTATTAATGCCCCACTGCTAGGCTATCCAGAACACCAATTTTTCAAAAGAGCTCTTAGATTGTGGTTAGGAAATATAAGTCAGGAACCTACCCAGCAGGGTAGTTGATGTTATCAGGAGCAGAGGTGGTATTAAAACCAAGTTACCCAATTGCGTGGTGGGTGTTGATATCGATCGAAGCATTCTTGTGTTATTGGTCCCAATTATTCTACCCCAATGTTTCACAGGTTTCATTTTGGAAGTCTAGCTCAATGCCCATAAAAAATATGGTTTCCAATAGTGATGGCACGGGCAGACAGTTTCACGCGAACAGGTTAGAAGAACCCATCCATCTTTGCGAACAGGAAAGCGATTTAATTAGTTCCCTCTGCATGGACAAGGTGCGAAAGGTCTGGTCTGGCGGGAGTGAAGGAGGGAAGGGGGATGGAGAGAAATATTTTCAATGAGATGTCGTGAAGAGGTCACTTCACGGTTTAAGAAACCTATATGTGGCGTTCAATGATACGGGAAGTAGTGAGCTTCGGCCCCCCCCCAGCCCACCAAAACGACCCCCATGTTACGGGGGTGATTAATTCCGATGCACAATAGCCCTTGAACAAGGCAGGAAAGGGGGAAGGATAGGAAAATTTAAAAGTTCTCTGGCAAACAACGCGAACGTCACACTTTTTAAAAGTCGGATCCACCAGTGCGTGGATTAGGCAGCACAAAGGTTTCTTGATGTTTCCAATAGAAGATCCCAGCTATGGAAGGAAGAGGGAAAAAAACACTAACGGCGGACATTCTCTCAGATCTCCCATAAGGGCTCGGCAGTATTTTCACTAAAAGAATAAATGCTCCTAATCAGGTGCCAGGTAATCTACTCGGACTTTGAAGTTTATTAACAGCAGCCGGCAGGAGCACGTTATTTCTATGAGCGAGGAGCTTCTGTAGAGTTTATTAAAACCTAAGCTGTTGTAATCTGTTGCGAAAAAAGCCTGGCAGGTACGGATCTAACTTACGATTCCATGCAGGAGGGAGGGTACTACATTGATGTATCCTGTATTTTGTCTATTATAAAAAGCCTTTAGACTTTAAAAGGTGTTGTGTTTTGCTTCCCTCAGTCACACATATATAACTGCGAGGAATCACCAGAAGGTCAACCAACTCCCTTTCAAAACAGGGTAAATAATATGCTAAAATATATTTTGTGGTATGGAACATTCATATCCTGCAATCGAATCCAAAAAGTCTCGGAGGTCTATTGCATGGCCACACTCCAAACATTGGTTCGATGAACATCCAACCCACATCGTTGGAAGGGACAAGACCGCGGCGCCGGGGCGGTAGCAGGGCACCACAAAATGTCTTCTTTGTGATTACGAGTTGATGGGTCGTTGGTCTTTTGTGAAGTCTTAATGTTCCTTCTTATTTAAATATATCATTGCGCTGAAAATGGAAAGGAATCCAGTAACACCAAGGCCAGCCGAGTCGGCATCTCATTCAACCTTGTCATGGCGATCACGCAACATCTTGTTCACCTGTTTTTTTTTCTGGGTCTAGGTGATGGCTGAATAACCTTTCCATGTGGTTTCCCTGAGTTCTTTATTTCAGAGTTATCTTGTTGTGCTTGTTCCTCTCATGTTTTTGATCAACGTCAAGCTATTGGCTGATGGCATTGCTCTGCGCCTCTTTACTTGCCGAGGATTTACCAGCTACATCACAGGATCTGTACAGCATAACAATATGTCTTCAAACTTCTTACCCCATTCTGCTCTTCCGCTGGCCGGCATGGTCCAGTGTCCTTATCTTGTCTACGGTAGACATGGACATGGTAGGCAATCCGATTTATATGAACGTTTACAGTTGTAATTCCACAGAAATGTCCGGGAGATAGGCATGTTCTCGCTATTTTTCTAGACTTTCCTTTTCTTCCATGTTAGCTATTATATTATCATCTTCTCTGGGGTCACGATGGTCCTCCCTCCTAAACCCCATGTGGAACAACATGAGGCTTAATGGCTGGCTTTGGACAGACATTCAGGCACAAGTCAATGCAGCAAAAGAACAATGGTGCTGCTTCTATTATTGTCCATCACCTGTCTTATCTCCAACACCATTTGCTGCAATGATGAACTACAGTTTGAAAGGACCAAGAGTGGGACCTTGCTGGATTGTGGTAACCTCTTTCCCAGAAGATGAAGGTGCTATTCTACCAGGGCAGTCCCAAGATGAGGAACTGTTTCTACGTGGTATTGTCAGAGGAGTTTGGGAAAATGAGCTTCATAGATTTAATACAATGTTCTAAACCAAGACTTAAGCCCACCAGAGACAGCAGGACTCCTCCATGCAACTTATGGTACAAACCCCCAACTTTCTTCTACCAAAACCATTGTAATAGGAGGACCTTTATACACCTTCCAATCCACTATGTATTCTATAGCCCCCCATTAACTGGCAGACTCCTCCAGCAACTTCTGTTAAACCAATTTTCTTCTACCAACCTTGTAAGAGGAGGACTTTCTCCACCTTCCAATAACTATGTATTTCTATCAGGGAGGTCACTATACTACGTTGGTAGGTCTCATGAAAGTTGTATGGAGGAGTCTGCCTGTCTATGGGGGGCTTAAATCGTTTCTATCAGTAGTCTGTAGTACTGTCGCATCAGAGGTGTTTCATTGGTGTTCTACTGGCGACACCTTTAAATCCTCATAATCCAGGTTCTTATGCGTTCATGATACTAAGTTTACCAATTTCAGGTCAGTTGGTGGGGGAATCTTATGTCAGTCAGCTAAGGATGTTTTCTACTACTTGGGGAGCCAATCAGTCTTTCCTCTCTCTGCTGTAGATTTCATCCAATGTTTAAAACTGTTGAAGGAACAACTTTACATTTGGCCCATCCCAAGTGGTCCATAAAGGCCAATAAACAAAGTAATAAGGATTTGTGGACGGGGGGGGGGTGTGCTAGCAAGAAAGTTGTTGAGTAGTGGTGTCAACCTCAAAGTAGAAATGCGTATGTAATCAGAGACAAGCAAAATGAAAAAAGACATTAGATACATTACAGGTTCTGTATTGACAGTATCTATAAGTATGGAATCAGAGGGTATAGTAATTGTCAGGTCAGCCAAGTGGGTAGTATTATGTACATATAAATATATGCCATATTAATATTGGAATATTTATGTTATTTGTATTCATTGGATAAGTCTGCATACCTCCAGTCCGTAACAGAGGAGATGAGGCAGGGGGCACCCAGGGGGAGGAGGCGGGGACCTATGGTCTTTTCTGGGGAACGGGGAGCTCAGCCTGCACAGGACTCCTATGCAGGGCCGCTCCTCAATTATATGGTTAGGTATGTGTATACACTGGTCAATAGAGGTCCGTGAATTATTCAGTAATCTGAAAGAAATCATGTAATGGAAAGTAGTTGTATATGGATGGCTAAGACAGACATCCTCCCACTAAGGAGATCATGGATCCCTATACTATGTTAACGTATATATTTTATAAACACAAACAAATATATATGTAGTGACACAATGGAAGGACGTAAATACATACGTACAACTAACGACAAACATATATATAAAATAAGAGATTAAAATGTGTGTGTGTGTGTAATGTGGCTAGCTGTGTGTTTATATGCTAACTGCATATGTAAGTAATGTGTATCTATATGTGTGTTGTGTGTGTCTCCCTCGTCTTGTGTGTATTTCAAGTGTATATCCTTATATGTGTGAGTGCCTCTATCGTAGAGTGTATACTACTCGTGTGGTAAGTGACTTGTTTTATATATATATATATATATATATATGTGTGTGTGTTTGAATTGTGGATATGTGTAACTATGCAAATATAGCTGTTAGTGATAGCTACTCTAGAAGTGATTTGTGTCGTTGTCTACCTATGACAGTGTGTTGGCAAGGTGTCTAGCCCTGTGTGCCGACATATCTCATAAACGTGAGCATGTATAGATGCTGAGTCATACAAAAATATCTACATAAATAAGCTAAAGCCCCCCATACACCTTTAGATTCCTCCATACAATTTCCATGAGACCTACCAACAACTATGTAGTATAGTGACCTCCCTGATAGAATACATAGTGATTGGAAGGTGTAGTTGGTTGTAAGTTGGTTGTACAGAAATTGCATGGTAATTGTATGTGGTGTATAGGGGGCTTAATAGATCATTAGAATCATACACCACCCCTGGTGTTTGGCAAGTTGCAAAATGCTTCGATGACAGGGTTTTCCTGTTGGGTAAAGTGATGTTTGAATTGTCATTCAGAAAGGGGCAGTACTTGCATTTGGAGTTACCACATTTGAAACTACTGTACTTCATAAAAAAAAATTCTAGCAGTTCCCTTATAGTGACTAGAAACTAGTCTGTCCTTGAGTGTTCTTGCTCTTCTAAAGTCTAATTCAGGTGTTGTTCTTACATAATGTTTGAGTGTCTGGTCTTCACTCAGGAGATCCCAGTGGTTCCTGAGGATCTGTCTTATATGAGGATCTGTCTTACAAGTCTGTCTTTTACATTGGCCCTACGAAATGCTTTCTTGAGACACATTGTGCTGTAGCCTCTACTCAGCAAACGTTCTTTTAGCCCATGGGCTTCTTTTAGATAATCATCATGATTAGAACACTTCCTCTTTAAGCGGAGGTACTGGCTATATGGTCTGGATTTTATGAGATGTTGTGGATGCGAACTGGTCGCCAACAAGATTGTGCTCCCCGCTGTTTCCTTTCGGAACAGTGAGGTTTTGAGGGTGTTATCTGACTCTTTGTAAATCCATATGTCTAAGAATGAAATTTTAGTCTGATCACAATTTAATGTAAATTTTAGGTTTAGTTGATTGTTGTGGATGGCCTGGACAAATCTTTCCAAATAAGATTTAGACCTATCCCAGATGAAAAAAATGTTGTCTATATACCTCCGGTACATGGTTATTTGTTTTGTAAATTTGTCCAACATCTGCCTCTCCCAAAAACCTAGATACAGGTTGACGTACCTAGGGGCACATGTGGTGCCCATAGCTACACCTTGGGTCTGTAAATACAGTTGACTATTAAATAAGAATATATCTGAGCATTTTGAGAATAAAGGTGTTATAGTCACTTAATTGGATACTTCTTTCTCTAATGAAGTTCTCTGTTGCTTCAATTCCTTTGCCATGAGGAATCAAGCTGTAGAGGGCCTCCACGTCTAGGCTCACAAGCCATGACCCCTGTTTAATATGTATCCCATCAATGGCCTGAAGTAAGTGTCTGGTGTCTTTGAGATATGATGGGAGGCCCTCCACATGAGGGCGTAGATAGGTATCTATAAGGGAACTTGCCTTTTCTGTAATACTGCCTATCCCGGCGGCTATCGGTCTAACCAGGGCACCAACTTATATGGCTGGCCCTGTTCCCTGGTGGGTGTGCAGGGGGCAGTGCCAGTGCGGACGTGGAGAGAGGGAGGTTCATTCTATGCACGGTCCGCCAGATAACATCATGGCGGACCAGTGCTGGCTACCCACCTGGGCGTGGCCTACCGGGCTGTGTGTGAGGTGGGGAGGGCGGCTGAAAGGTGTGGGGGCAATAATTTTGTTGCGGCCGTGTTTCCGGCGGCGGCAGGGAGCTTATAATCCGGGGCGTTGGTGCCCTAGATAGAATGCACTTTGCTGACTCCATATGACTACATGTAGCCATCTCTCCAAAACAAACTTGTAGCACTGAACGCGTCTTAAGGTAAGATTTGTATCTTTGTAACTCCTGAGGATGTACTGATATGACTATCAATCAAAACCTAATACTTCCATAAGAGGAAGTATACTTCCCAGTTAACCCCTATCCCCGCATGATTTTGAAGCTGGAAGCAGCTTTATTGAGATATTTATCAGGTACATATTGACACAATTCTTCCGTTCACTTATTTATTTTAGTGTTACTTACATGGTCATGGGGTCACTATGTTGAGAAATACCCACAAGCTACACATAATGGTATTGTAGGGATCCAACTATGAATATTATTAACTATCTTCTCTACCATCTCTACCTATGCATTCTTTCATCTATGCATATCTATATATACATTAATACACGTATATGTGTTATTTATTACCTACATATGACCAATATATGATTTGTATGTGATCAGCATAAGCTCACTTACCACGGTGCATAGTTACACATATGCACAATACGAACACACATATATATAATATATATAACAAGTCACTTACCACACTGTAGTATACGCTCTACGATAGAGGCACTCACACAACACATATAAGGATACACACTTGAAATACACACAACACGACGGAGACACACACACATGACACACATAGAGATACACATTAAATATACACACATATAATACTTACACGCCATGCACTTTGCATATAAACACACAGCAAGCCACATTACAAATTCGAATTTCTTATTTTATACATATGTTTGTTGTTAGTTGGACGTATGAATTTACGTCCTTACACTGTGTCACTACATATATATTTTTTTGTGTATGTATATATATACGTAAACATAGTGAAAGGAATTTGGTCACTCTAATATTCTCCTATGCTGGCCACTGGTCCACCTTGTTCTATCAGATGCATCTGGAGACAGCTCTCTGACAAAATGACACGCACACACAGTGTATCAAAGAACTGTCTAACGTTTATTCCAAATTCACACATTATACCACAAAAATAAGGGAGGAAGATGACTTCATCTACACAGGTGCAATATCTGCAAACAGCTTGAAATGTTCTTCTGCCTCAAGGTTTCTTATTTGTTACAAGAAATAGAAGTTGGTAAAGGGAGACAGCTTATCAGAACGCTGTGACCTTCAAGGCTACAAGTATGCTGATTTACTAAAATCTAAAACATAAACATGATTCATGGCGCACGCAATTAAAACCTGACCTTATAACAACGACTGAAGACAAGATGGAGGGCAGGATACAAAATGGAGACTATTAACCTCTTCACATAGGATAGGGATCCACGATCTCCTTAGTGGGAGGATGTCTGTTTTAGCCATCCATATACAACTTATTTCCGTTACATGATTTCTCTCAGATTACTGAATTGTATACACATACCTAACCATATAATTGAGGAGCGGCTCTGGCATAGGAGTCATGTGCAGGCTGAGACCATAGGTCCCCGCCTCCTCCCCCTGGGTGCCCCCTGCCTCATCTACGCTGTAGAGATGGTCAAATTTTTTTTCAAAAATTCAACCATTTCGACCATTAACTGCAAAGCCCCTGAGCATGGTATCATCACCAAACTTGCTGGAGATATAGAGAAGGGTTGGAGGTATATTTAAAAAAAGAAGTATGTCTCTAACACAAATAGTTTTTGCACAAATTACGTTCAAATTCAAGTCAACATTTCAAAAATCGGAATTTCGACTTTGATTTTGAACCTAATTTATGCAAAAACTGCATGTGCTAGAGCAAAACGGTTTTTCTTTAAATGTTCCCACAACCCTTCTCTACATCTCTAGCAATTTTGGTGATGATACCATGTCCAGGGGCTTTGCAATCAGCTCACAAAGTTAGCAAGTCGAAAAATTTTACCATCTCTACTCTGCTATGGACTGGAGGACAGCCCTAGCTGTAGGTGCTTTACCAAACTTAAAGGTATGCAGACTTATCCAATGAATACTAATAACATAAATATTCCAATATTTAGACATTAATATGGCATATATGTAAATGTACATAATATTACCCCTTTGGCTGACCTGACAATTACTATACCCTCTGATTCCATACATAGATGCTGTCAATATTTCTCCTAAAGAAGAGGTTAAAAACCGCGAAACGCGTCAAGAATTCGATATTGATGAACAGAGTTCGATATTGGTGTTCAGAACCTGTAATGCCCAGGTGCCCCTTTGGGTGTTGTTTGGGGCCCCCCCTTGGTCCTCCACTGGATGCCCCCAAAACCTGTTAATGCATATGGCATAGGAAATCACCTGTTCACGTATCCTCCACCAACGTGTCCTCACCTGAGCGGTAAGAGGAGGAGAGGGGCTCGCTGAGCCTCCAGCTGAGCACGCTAATTGGAATACGTGAAAGCTAATGAGTGACCCAGACGGTGCCTGATCACATATGCTTCCACTAGACTACTTTAATAATATCTATGAGGCACATAACCTTTGTTGATGTATATAGGGAATTCCATATATCACCATGTGTAGTGGTCACACACACCTAATCGACTTAGGTGGTCCTACATGTTATGTGTGGCCCTCCATATCACCTCAGTTGCCCACCACTGCTGTAATGTATCAAATGTCTTTCTTCATTTTGGTTGTTACTTGGTAATCTCTGATTGCATACGCATTTCTACTTTGAGGTTGATAAATAAACTGTTAACCCTTTACATCTGTTGCCGTTTATAAAGTCCCATTTTGGTGCACCAGTTACCCGTTTGGGTTCTGGTAAAGGGTGCCACAACGCACAGGATTTTTTCTTGTGCGGTGCGTTATTTATATGTTAGTTTAGGGATGATGGCAATTACTTTGCTGCCGCTAATAGGCACATTTTGAAAAATTGAGCAAGTGGATTTATGTACGCAATTTCTTTGTGCGGGCTGCGCCGGGGCTCCCCAAGACCTATGCACACATAACAGTAGAAATCCTTTATTCTTGTCTTCGGGTCCTAGCTAGTTTTTGGCTTATTGGGAGCTGATACTTTGCTGAGTAGATGCTGGACATTGTATCTGTTAATGGTTAATGCAGTGGTTCACAAACTGGGGGGTGCCGGTCCTCATTCATTACCTGTGTTTGAATAGGGAGCCCCCCTCCCTATTCAAATACAGGTATTGAATTATGGCTGGGGCCCCCACCCCCCATTTCCATTTAGGAACATAATGGAACCCCTGTTCGGTAATGTTCCTAAATAGAAAAGGGGGCCCTGCTAGGAAAGTTTGGGAACCATATGATAATGACCAGCCTATGATGATGTGTGTGTGTGGGGGGGTGTGCATGACATTGTATTGTTCATGTATTTGAAAACTGTAATAAAATATGAAGTAGTTATGACAACGGCTTTCTGTTTTTATGTTGTTTTATCATCTCTCTATTCTCTCAGCTTTTTTGTTTTAAACCAATGACCCCCAATGGTGTTGGTGTTCATAAATAAATTCAATGTGTTACTGCTTATGTATTAATGGTCGCTCAGAATAAAATCCTGGTTGATGAACCTCAATGTTTAACATAACTTCTGCAAATACCTGCTGTTCGCATGTTTGCAGAGAACCCCATTGACTACATTTGTCTTCAATTTGTAGCCACAATACCATTAAAGACATGTCAAAAGTGAACAAACACCTGGACAGTGTCATGCCAGAGAGGGATCAATGGGTAAACTTCACAAAAAAGTACAGATATTTTATGGGGGGTTTTTATTGGAAGAATTCATATATTTTTTAAAAAGTATGGGTACCCCCTAGGACATACCCGACCCCTTTTAGCAAAGGGTCTGGCATGCCTTGGACCAAAACAGCATGGGGTCACCCTAGAGCAGTGGTTCCCTAAAATGGGAGATAGTCCCCCCTGG
>CM070039.1:92150028-92179507 GCA_036250615.1 Ptychadena robeensis
GGTTAGAGGAGTAGATGAGTCTGGCAGTACCATTCATGATGGACTGGAGAGGTGATAGTCTAGTAAGAGGAAGACCAGAGAGGACAATGTTGCAGTAGTCCAGACGAGAGATGATGAGAACGTGTACCAGGGATTTGATGGTCTCTGGGGAGAGGAAGGGGCGGATTTTGGAGATGTTGCGGAGATGGAAGTGGCATGATCTAGCAATGTTCTGGATGTGGGGAGTAAAGGAGAGTGTGGAGTCGAAGGTGACAGCAAGGCAGCGAGCTTGTGGAATGGGGGAGATAACCGTATTATTTACTGTAGGTGAGATGTTGGGGGGACATTTGGAAAGAGCGGTCAGTCAGGTAGGAGGAGAACCAGGAAAGAGCAGTCACAAATACCGATAGAGCGCAAGGTCTGTAGCAGAAGAATAGTCAAACTCATGTTAAGTAAGGGAAGCAGGGAGCGACCATTGGGAACGAGAAACAAATTATAATTACTTTTTAGTGGGGAGGGAATCTTTTTAGGCGAGTTCCCCATATTCTTTTAAATAAGAGTTTGGAGATGTCTTAAATCTGTAGTGGGGTGCTTTTTACTTTACATGAGGTTCACTTTTAATAACAGATCTCATCACTAGTATGTTTTCAGTTAATCCTCGCCCATGACATTGGCCAAATTCAACATATGGAATCACCTCTCAATGTACACATACACTTGAAGTGTAAATCTGCAACATGACGCATGTTGACCTATTGTGACCCTTGTACATACATAACACATGCATCACACATATGTATTTTTTGCTGACATACAATGGCCATTGATCATGTAGGACAACTGATAGCAAACACAAACCAAATCTTATCATTCATTATGTTTTTTAAAAAAAATCGGTCAGGGATCTCATATCATCATTTTCCTTTTTCTTCAGGTTATGGAGGACAGAACTGTACACAGAGAGGTAAATCACCAAGTGAGGGATCTCAGAACTCAGTCACTCGTGGACACAGATGATAGAAAATATTATCACTAGTGATGGCCAAACATAGGCCAGGTCGGCCGGATCGGACTTTTAAAGAAGACCGCCTGTTCGCAGAAAGATTCAATGAATCGGAAAAGCCGGAAGTGACGTCAGTGACTGCACATCCTGTCCCTGGAACGCATAGTTCCTGGTTATGGAATCCGGATGTGACGCCACTGACATCACTTCCTGTCCTCAAGCCGGGTTTTCACTAGGAGACCGGCTTCATGCTCACGTGAAAAGATTCTTCCTCGGGCACGATCTCACAGGTACTGATCCTGCCGGAGGAAGAATAGAGATCTTCTTCTCGCCGGCGAATGGGGGGGGGCGAACATCCTGCGGGCAGTTCGGCCATCACTAATTATCACTTTGTTTTATATAATTCTTTTAGTTTTAGCTGAAATAAAAAACGAAAACCACATCTTCCATTTGGTCACACAACATGTACAATGTAATGGAAAATGTACAATTCTGCAAAATAAGTTACTATGTTTAAAATATATATACAGTGGAGGAAATAATTATTTGACCCCTCACTGATTTTGTTAAGTTTGCCCAATGACAAAGAAATGAAAAGTCTCGAACAGTATACATTTCAATGGGTAGGTTTATTGTAACAGTGCGCAGATAAGATCAAAGGAAAATCGAAAAAAAATAACTTTAAATAAAAGATAGCAACTGATTTGCCCTGTCGTTGAGTGAAATAAGTTTTTGAAACCTTAACAAAAAAAGGACTTAGTACTTGGTGGAAAAAACCTGGTTGCAAGCACAGAGGTCAAACGTTTCTGTAATTGTATGACAAGTTTGCGACATTTTAGGAGAAATGTTGGTCCACTCTCTTTGCAGATTAATATCTACAAGACCCTAATGTTTCCGTGTCTCTGTTGGCAACTCTGAGCTTTGAAGCTCCCTCCATGGTTTTTATATTGGATTAATTAAGCGTCCGGAAGAATGATAGCCACTCCCTGACCTTAATGTGCTTTTCTTGAAGCCACTCCTTTGTTGCCTTTGCTTGTATGTTTTTGGTCATTGTCGTGCTGGACACCCATCCACGACCCATTTCAGTTTTCCTGGCAGAGGGAAGGAGGTTGTCAGCTCATGGATTTCACGATACATGGCTCTGCCATTTTCACGTTAATGCGATTAAGTTGTCCTGTTGCCCTTAGCAGAAAACCCCCCAAAGCAAAAGGTTTCCTCCCCCAATGCTGACGGGGGGCGGTTTGTTTTGGGGGGGTTCATAGGCAGCTTTTGACTTCCTCCAAACACAGCGGGGAGGGGTTTTTTAGGTTTGATGTTGTTATGCCAAAGACTATATTTTGGGATCTATCAGACCACAGCACCTTCTCCCAGTCACTCTCTGAACATGCAGGGTTAATTGGCAAAACTTCAGCGGGCCTGCACCTGTGCCTTCCTGAGCAGGGGGACCTGTGAAGCGCCATGCAGGTTTTAATCCATTGCGGTTGAATTGTAATGTGTTTCCATTTGGTGTCGTAGTGACTGTGGTCCCTTGCTAATTTTGGGTCATTTAACTAACTCATCCCGGTGTTAGTTCTAGGATGCTTTTTTCCCTTTCTCAGAACCATGAACACACGAGCGTGAGATATTGCATGGAGCCCCAGGAGCCAGGTCGATTGATGGTTTCATTTTTGCTCCTCATGTTCGGAACAATCGCTACAACAGTTGTCACCTTCTCTCTCCGCTTCTTGCTAATGGTTTGTAGACCATTCCAGCTTGTGCAGGTCTACAATTTGTCTCTGAAATCCTTGGACAGCTCCTCTTTGCGTTCTTTCCCATTGTTGGAGAGTTTGGAGTCCGATTGATGATGATTCTGTGGGACAGGGTCTTGTATTACAGGTGACGAGTTAGACAGGTGGTCCTTAATGAGGGTGACTAATTGAGTAGAAGTGTCTAACCACTCTGTGGGAGCCACCGAACTCTTAATGGGTGGTAGGGGTTCAAAAACTATTTCACGCAATGAAAAGCAAACAGTTGCTATCTTTTATTTAAGATATTTTTTTCGATTTTCTTTGATGGCTATTGCCACTGGGTACACATAAACCTACCATTGAAAGATTACGGTTATGAGACTTTTCATTCTTTGTGGACAAACTTACAAAATCAGTGAGGGGTCAAATAATTATTTCCTCCACTGTATATCATAGATATGTTACGCTACACCACAGGGTGCCCAAGAAATGGACAAACACTCTATAATGTCCATAGATGACTCCAGACTCCAGTATAAACAAACCTCCCTGTCATGAGTTGGAGCTCTGAAGCACATCGGCCATGTTCTGGGGGTTTCTACATCAATGAATTGTCTGTACTGTGTGGTAGAGCTATGTAAATCTCAGGACTGGAGGTCCACAGGTATAGATCATCATCAATCATCTATGCATTCTATTAAAAGAGGCTGAGGGATCTTTATTTGAGGTGTATAATGCTTATACAGTGGGTATGGAAAGTATTCAGACCCCCTTACATGTTTCACTCTTTGTTATATTGCAGCCATTTGCTAAAATATTTCTAAAGTTCTTTTTTTCCCTCATGAATGTGCACACAGTGCCCCCTACTGACAGAAAGCACAGAATTGTAGACGTCTGTAGATTTATTAAAACATAAAAACTGAAATATCACATGGTCCTATGTATTCAGACCCTTTGCTCATGATGTGCCACCACCATGTTCATGGACTATATTGAACAGGTGTTGAGCAGTAGAGATGGTCGAATTCTTTTTCAAAAATTCAACCATTTTGGCGATTTTGATTTAATTGCAAAGCCCCTGCACATGATATCATCACCAAACTTGCTGGAGATGTAGAGAAGGGTTGGGGTATAGTACAAAAAATAAGTTTGTCTGTAACACAAATAGTTTTTGCATAAATTAAGTTCAAAATCAAGTCAAAATTTCAAAAAACCGGAATTTCAACTTTAAATTTGAACCAGAGAATCTTATTTCTCACCATCTTGGAGTCCTTAGGATATATAGGTATACCGTATTTTTCAGACCATAAGACGCACCCTGTTTTTAGAGCAGGAAAAAACTAAAAAAGTGAAATGTTCTCAGTTGGAAATAAAATCCTGCAGTACCCAATTTCAGCCACAACAATGGTGTCACTAGAGAGCACACTTCAGGCAGAAGGGGAGGAGGAGTGCAGGATTCTTCACTGTTCTCTCCCTTCTTATAAGCTGTGAGCTGCACAGAGATCGTAGCTGACAGGCAGACATGGATGGAGACAGGGAGTGTGTGCCCAGGCTGGGGACATCTAGGTGCCAGGCTCTCATAGCTGTTCCCTACTAAAGGGAAGAGCCTGTGTTAGACCTTGTGCAAGCCAGTAGGCTTGGTATTTCCAAAGACATTTGTGTTGTGGATAAACCCCTGCAACGGTCATTTCTGTTGGGACTTATTAAATAAATACGGGCAGGAGCCTAAAGAGAACCTGTCATATGGTTTGCCGTGATTGCGAGTACGTCTTTGAGACTGATTCCCCACAGTGTATAGCTTGTACAGTGTAAATCTGGCTGCCCCCTCAAAATGAATGGACACCCAGGAGACCACAATACTCATTCTACTTATATATGTAATTATTTGTTTCATTATTACATAAAAATGTGCTTTGGGGTATGTTTGAAAAGTTCCTCCTAAATCTGTACACCATCTAATGCTTATTAACCACTGTATACAGTATATAAATAAAAGTCTGACCAACTGTAACCCCGATTCCTGGATCCACTTCCGTTACTAGTAATCAGTATTCGCTCCATGCTGGTTTCATCATAATCTTTGGTTAGTGACATGCTTTTTCTTTTTGAGGCCATCTTACTCCAAAATTACTAAATACCGTATTTTTCGGACTATAAGACGCACCGGACCATAAGACCCACACAGTTTTTAGGGCAGGAAATCCAGAAAAAAAAAGATTTATTAAGTTTTCACATCAATTGGGTTAATGCAATGAATTCAATGAAGGCAATATTAAATTCAGCCAGCAGGGGTCACTATCAGCAGTACACTCTCAAGCGTCTTCACACTGATCACACTGAACACTCGGGAGGAGGGAGGGGGCAGAAATCTGCAGCCTTCTCCCTCCTCTGCTCTTAACAGCTGAGAAGATCAGCTGTGATTGTGTCTGTGGGAACTGCTGAGTTATTGCGGTTCCCACTGACACTGAGAGAGGGAAAGATGGCAGTCTATCCATCCCTCTCTCTCCATTGCCAAGCAAAGCTTTGCTGACAGGCAATTTTACAGTACAGCTGAGAAAGCCGACACCAGCCGGCATCTCTCAACTGAAGTTCCTCCAGCTCCCCCGGCTAATCTCCGTGCCAGGGGAGATGGCGGGCAGCCAAGATGCGACCACCAGCGGCCGAGTGGCCACGGGGGTCGCACATTCGGACCATAAGACGCAGGCACTTTTTGCCCCCAATTTTGGGGGTGAAAAAGTGCGTCTTATGGTCCGAAAAATACGGTATATATTAATATGAAACATCAGAAAAACATTTTCCTGACTGAACATCTTCCATTACAGATGGGACCTCCTTCACCGTATTGATGGATGCATACATGACCTATTGGGGTTACTCAAGCTATTTTCAAACTGTTTTGGATTCTTTATCGTCCAGATTCCCCTGTGTTACACGACAATATACCTCTGTGATCCTGGACTACGCAGGTAAGTACAAAGTCAGATCTGTAGATGTTTGGTAGGTTTTTGCTAGGTTGTAATCCTTCCAGTTTGGAATAATCAATGGCCACCTGAGGACCTAGGACATTTATTGCAATACTGATATAGAAGGAGAACTCTACATCTGAAGGTCTCTATCCAGAACACAAGCTCTGTTGTTACTTATATATTTCTTATATTCTCACATACCATGTTGACTGAACACATAGCTCACTGGATAAATGTTTTTCTAGTAAATAATTGATGGAGTTTCAAGTCATTATGACTTAAAGCGCACCTAAGCTTAAAAATAAAAAAAACACTAAAAAATTTAATAACATTTTTACTTACTTCTAAACTGTCCCAATAGTTGCTATAATACTTGTCCGTAGTTTTAGGAAACCGCACTCAGACTCTTTCCTGATCTTAAAATCGTTAGCTTTTATTTTCAAAAATTTGAAAATAAAAGCTAACGATTTTAAGATCAGGAAAGAGTCTGAGTGCGGTTTCCTTAAACTACGGACAAGGATTTGTTCAAGATATTGTGTGGAGGAGTGCAGAGAGCGGGACCCGGCACCAACAAGACCTCAGGTGATCTCTAATCTTTAAATTACCCGAGAGGAAGTCTGTGTGTGCATGAGTTTTACTGACATTAGCCTTAGGAGTGCGGATTGTAATGTCGTTTGTTTGAACACTTGCTATAATACTATAATATATTTAGTTATCCTGCTGATGTCTATGGCAGCCGCCATTTTAGAGTCAGTGTAAGCTTCCAGTCTTGAATCAGTTAAGGCTGCAATAGCGCCTGCGGCCACCGGGGCCGCTACATACAATGTGTGTCAATGGACAAAAAAATTTTGAACAGCTGCAGAAGGATTGTTCCATAGCAGACACTGTGAGAAGCTCAGCGCGGTGGCAATCCATCCACTGATATACACATATATTGTCACAGGTAATGATTTTTTATTTTTTATGTACATATTGCTCCAATAATGTGGGCTAGCTTGGGTGAAAAGTTTGTCTGGTGGGTTTAGGTGCGCTTTAACATTACTGTGTATTTTTCCAGTCAACCAGTCACTTACTCTTGTAGAAGACATTTGTAGTTTTATCCTCACCAGTGAGGACAGCTTCTGATCTTCAGGATTCCCTACTTCCAGTAGGTTAAGGTTGCCATCACTTTCTCCTCCTCTAGGCCTAAATGCCCATGAAATAATACCTTCAAAACACAGATCACCAGACCTCCATACCACTTCAACCAGCTCCCAATAACAATTGGAGGCTAAAGGTAGCAGAGGAACAAGTATTTGAAGCTCATAACTGGGAATTGCCTAGAATTGGATCAGTGAATAGTGGTGAGCCAGAATATTCAACATTCAAATATGTTAGATGAATATCCGACATTCGAGAATTCACAATATTTAGCAAATGTTTGCTTGGATATTCGCAAAGGTGGATATTCGGCATATTATGCTTCAACATTGTTTAGTGGCATACATCACGCATATTAATGAAGGGTTTTCCCTTTGTTGAGGTATATCGGGGCCATGGTTGGATAAGGAAGGGTTCCTTCCCTGTCCTTCCAGGTCTGCCAAAAGGGGTTTGGTATGCTCTGGATGGATGGATCCCATGCTTTTTGTGGTTCCCCTTTCCTAGGGTTTCCAGGGAATAACAGATGCTATGACTGCAGGGGGTCTGGTATGGTAAGATCACAGAGTAAAGAATAGAAGCTGTAAAGCTGGTTCGCGAATCTTTGCAAATACAGCAACACGTGATGTAAGGTAATAAAATTTCGGCAGATCGAATTTTATGAATTTCAAATGTTCCTTAATATATTTGTGAAATGTCGCAAATTTAAATATACCATATGCTGCTCAATACTATCAGTGAATTCAGCTTTTTAGCTAAACATTAAGCCCTCTGGATTATTTTACATAATATGCTGGTTGTCAGGCTCCCCATCCCTCCACTTTTGCTCCTCAGGGGATTTGATCATTTTGTTTCACCATAGAAGAGGAGGTAGACAAGTAAAATCAGCCTGTTATATGGGTTGAATAGGAGGACAGAAGAGGACAGTTATGACTACAGTACATACTAAGATCTAAGATGTAGAATATTAATGTTAAAAAGTAAGCAATAAAATATTGAGTTTCTACTTTCAAACTATCTTTTTAAGAAACAATTGAGACCATCACCAAGGACAAGGCTGCTTTCCTAAAAAGCTTAACAAGAAACTACTGGGATGACTCGTATTATTATTATTATTATTATTATAATCATATACAAAACTGCAACCAGTCCCTCCTCTACGGGCTGAAGAGATCTCTGGAGATTTCTCCGGCTGAGTCAGTCATTCTAGTTCATACATTCGGCTCCATTGCGGATTACAATGACACTCAGCTCCTGTCTGAAGTGTACAACTTGCTGAAGAAAAAGAATTCCCAGGTAAGAACCTCTTACGTAATGTTATAGAAACACATTTATTAAATTATTTTAATTTAAATAATATTTTTACCAGAAAAATGCCATTATTTCTACTTAATTAACAAAACATTTTAGATGTCCCCATTTATGAAAAGTGGGCATGTCTTCACCCCCCTAGTTAAAGACATGTAGAGGTCACAATTTTTTACATATTAATATTTTTGGGGACATTTTTAATTGTTTGTTTTATTATTGTTGTTAATGTAAGGAATTATGTTATTATTTATAAATGTTTTTTTGAAAAGTCTATTTTCTATTAATGTGTAATGTCAGGCATTTTGCTTTTATATGTAATCATTTATTTAATAATTACATAAGAAAGGTATTTGTGTTTAGGTAATTTTTTTTAATTTAATGTTTTAATTAGTGACTCTTGCTGTGTTTAACCCGTTGGATGAAAATAGGGGTCAATATTACCAGTATATTTATAAAATGTTTGTGCTTTTCAGCTATTTACAGATATTAACCCTTTGAGAATATTGTATAATTATAGGGATCTATAATACAATTTATATTTATTCTATTTTATAAGTAACAATTTATTTAGTTATGAAATATAAATGTGTATGGGGGGATTTTAAAAATCTGAAATAGCCCCATACACAATTATTTGTAAAAATGGTGGTATTTTGGAATTTGGAATTTTGACTTTAATTAGAAAAAATATAAAAATGGTCGAAATTCTGAGGATGAAAATTATTTAGCCATGAGGGGTCAAAAACTCAAACATAATTAGTTTTGCCAGTGTTGACCTTCTCTGTTACAGACCCTATTTCCTACTTTCCACTTTTGGAAGCCAAATCATCAAAGAGCGTATTTTTTTTATGTACAGCCCTTTAACCTGACAACTAAAATGTCAAAAGTACACAATAATAGTCATTTTAATTTATTTAAACCTTCTTTATAAAAAATATATGTGTTCTAGGATTTGTCTCTGATTATTTGGGTAACATTTGTTTTCTCTACAGGTTTATTTTGTATTGAACTCAGGGCAGTATTGTACAGCGAATGCTTCCCATCTTGATGTTTTTAATGAAATCTCAACTCTTAGTTATGGATTCTTAAACAATGAGGCATTTATGAATTTTCAGGTAAGAATTGAATTACATGTGCAGAATCATCCAGTGAAGGAAAAGCTGTGATGGTGAACATTTCATGTATTGAGCTGAATTTTAAGCTTTAATATACATCTCTGTAGATAGTTTGGGTAGCAACATGATGATTAAATTGTGGTCCTTCCCATTTCCAACATGCCTGTGTACCAGAGCACAAAGCAAGGTTCATAAAGCATGGATAAGGGACTGTAGTGTGGAGGAGCATGATCTTAAAAGATGCCGGCGGTGTTAGTATACGTCCGCTGGTCGGATCTTCTTAGATCCCTGCGTTGTTCCCACTGGACAAATGGAGACGGTGGCCCCACAGGAATCTATAAAAGATCTGTCTGTCAAGATCATTTTGTCGGTAGACTTTGAGGGACACAGACATGCCACTAGAGCTCCAGGGATGTGAATCCCAGGTACTCAATGAGCCCCCACCCATGCCCCCACAATGTCTTGCCCATGTTGTTGGGGTACTGGTGGGGGCCTGGTTGGATAGGGATGGGTGAGTGACCCCCTTCCCTGTTCTTCCAGATCTGCCAAAAGGGGTCTTGTATGCTCTGGATAAATCCTATGCTTTTTGTGGTCCATCTTTTCCAGGGAATACCAGATGCTATGCTGGCAGGGGGTCTGGTATGCTCTGGAAGGGAAAGGAAGGGACCCCACACTTTTTGTGGTCTACCTTTTTCAGGGAATACCAGACGCTATGCCTGCAGGTGGTCTGGTATGCTTTGAAGGTGGGATCCCGCACATTTTGTGGCCGCCCTTTTCCAGGGAATACCAGACCCTATGCCTGCAAGGGGTCTGGTATGCTCTAAAGGGGGGGTCCCACACATTTTGTGGCCCCTCTTTTCCAGGCAATGACAGACCCTTTGCAAGCAGGGGGTCTGGTATGCCCTGGAGGGGGGACCACATGCTTTCTGTAGTGCCCCTTTTCCCGGCTAGTGATGACCGAACGGTCTATCCGTGAACAGGCGGATCGGACTTTAAAAAAAGTCCGTCGTCCGCCTGTTCGCAGACAGATTCAAATTCCCCGCCTCTAGGTGGGTAATTTGAATCGGAAAAACCGGATTTGACGTCACTGTACCTGGAACGCATAGTTCCTGGTTAAGGGAGCTGGATGTGACGTCACTGAAAAGAAAAGATTCTTCCTTTCTTGCAGGTTCTGATCCTGCCGGAGGAAGAATAGAGCTCTTCTTCTCACCGGCGAACGGGCGGGTCGAACACCCGTAGGCGAGAAGGAGGGCGAACATCCATATTCGGCCATCACTATTCCCGGCATACCAGACCCTATACTCAAAAGGGGTCCGGTATGCTCCCATGCATTTTTTTTTCTAACTGTCATTCTGTTCCTGCTGCAGCTCTCTACAGGTCCTGGACCTGTAGGTATCTGTGATGTTTAGCTCTTGTAGTAAGTTGTAGATAGCCACCACTTGTTATATATAGAAAGTAAATGCTTTTAGTGCGAAGAGATTGTAGATATACAGAGCATCGGAAAGTACTTTTCCCACATTTTGTAATGTTACGGCCTTATTCCAAAATGGATTACATTGATTTTCCTTAGACTCCATAATGACAATATATATAAAATAAGTTTACATTTATTTAACAGAAATAAACTGTATACAAATGTATATAAATACTAACAGCCATGCTTCATATGTTGTCAATGCACATTTGGCAGCAATTTCAGCCTCACGTATTTTGGAATATGATGTGGGCTACAATTAAGCTACAGAAACATCTCAAGGATGATCAGAGGAAACAATATGCACTTCAGCTCATGAGAACTTTAAAATCCCTGTTGGCAGGCAATTGGAATGGGAACTATACACGGAAATGATGCTGCAAGGTCACTTCCGGTATATGGAATGCACAGTTCCTGTTTCCAAAATTGGATGTCATGTCCGGCCCATGCCTGGTATAACATTACAGATCGTGTGTCTCTACCCAGTCTCTAGTGAAAATAATTCTTCCTCCGGCTGGAACCGGTGTAGAAAGGTCTGCCCGGAAGAATTATAGACTTCTTCTCGCCTGCGAAGGGGGCGGGTTCAACACCCATACTGTTTGCCGGTGAGAAAAAGAGTGATCATTTAATGTTTGAGCCGAACTGTCCCCTTGACTGATGTTCGACCATCACGAGTCTTTGTTTTAATTATTGTTTTCTCTCTTATTTTTGCAGATGGTACGTTCTTTGGAATTACTGTTGTCGAAACCTCTAAATTCATCTGTGCGCATCCTGAACATCAACTTAAACAATAATGTCAGTGACAATTACACCACCAAGTTTAATGTCCCATCATCCCTGACACATCTACTGATCACAGGAAATGAACTATTCACTCTGAATTTTACTGATCCGAATGGTGAGTTCCTCATTGTACAGTTACAGTAAGATCCTCTGATTGTATACATGGAATAATTTCCAACAACATAAGAAGATGCAACTGATGTCAACTATCCATAAAAAATTTTTATTTGTGTCTGGGTGAGTTCTCATTGATCATGGCTCAGCCTATAGTTGTAAGTTATATTGGATTTAACTATTAGCGTTTAAGATTTTTGTCAGTGAAAAGATTCCTCCTCCGGAACGATCTCACTGCTTCTGATCCTGCCGGAGGAAGAATAGAGATTTCCTTCTCACGGGGCAGGTCGAACACCCGAACTGCCCGCCGTCGAGAAGGAGGGCAAACATTCACTACTTCTGAGCCACTCCTTCTGATTTAATGAGTTCTGGAAGGGGGCGTGGTCTGCACATGACCCTGTAGACACTTGTTCTTTCTGAGCTCTCACCCCACACCAGCCTTACCGTCAGAAACCCTCTGATTTTAACCTCCTGTGACCCGCGGGGAGATGCCCAGCAGCCAGAAAAGGGGGTCTCGTAAGTCCCAGCAGAACCCAAAGCCACGTGGAGGCCCCATTTCTGAATTCTTTGCCAGAGGCAGAGCACCTGATGGACAAGATGGTGGCGGCCGCTAGTTAGAAGCCCGTGTCTAGCAGTCAAGTGGCCACTTTGGCCTCTGTTCAGTTTGTTGGTAATATTGTATGTTTACATTTGAAACATTGTCTCTTTGTACTGTTTTCTCATTCTCGCCCTCTATTTTTTTTTCCTCCTCTATCTTTTTTTTCTGTACTAATCTCTGGCCAGTAACTCTGGTTACTGTATGTATACTATATACTGGTTATTTTAACTTACTAAAGGGATGCTATTATGTCCTATATAACTGTCAACCCAAAAGTCGTCAAAGACCATACCAAATGTTCTAATTATAGGCCAATCTCACTACTTAATGTGGACATTACAGTCTGTCACACTGGTGAAAAGGCCTTTGACAGGGAGAACTGGATGTTTTTGACTGCAATTTTATGAAAGTTGGGTTTGATATTTTGAGGTGAATCGCATTGCTTTATCATGCCCCCTCCACTTGGGTAAAGGTAAATGACTGCCTTTTTGCTCCTTTTACCATGGGTAATGGAATTAGGTAAGGCTGTATGTTATCACCAACACTGTTTGTCCTGACCCTGGAGCCCTTGCTCCACATTATTCACCGTAATCCGAACATCCAGGGGGTTAACGCTGACCCAAACCACAAATAATGAGCAATGCCTTCCATTTCACTACCTAACCTAATAAAGAAATTGATAGATATTGAAGCCTATCCAATTTTAAATTAACGGGCAGAAGTCTAAAATCATGCAAATTTATGCTGACCCTAACTTGGAGAAAGGCCTTCCCTTTCACATGGCAGGTCAGTACACTGCAATATCTGGAAATCTGGCTTTCCCCGTGTTATGAAACGTTATTTGATCTTAATTTTGCCCCACTCCTGGCCACCATTTAACATACTTAAACTTGTTTTGTTTTGGCTGAGCAAAGTGACTATTATGAAAATGAATGTTTGCCTCACCTCCTGTACCCTCTGCAAATGCTACCCATATCTCTACCCACTCTCCTTTTGAAACAGCTTTAGAAGACACTTTGACTTGAGCACCAACCCCCCATATAGCCATGGCTACTCTGACAAGATCAAAGTCTAATTGGGGTCTTGGACTCACAGATGTCAAGTGCTACTATTGGGCTGCGGTTTTAACTTGTGTTGGGTCGAACTGGAATGAGTCTTAATGCAGGAATTTACCTCAAACTACATGGATGGGGAGGGAGGGACCACCGGCACCTATCAACATTTAATTCCCTCTTAACGTCCCACACTTTGTTCCAATGGAACAAATTAAACTCCCACTGGAACCTAGAACCTCCTTTTTCTCCTCTGTCCCCATTAGTTGAATTCCCATGGTTCACCCCAGAGGAAAACAAGGCTTGGATGGTAAACTAACTGCCTCCAAATTCATTGTACGAGGTGAGTTCTGCCCTCTCTTCAGGATTTCCATCTGACATCTGGAGGTATGTCTATCTTCACTCATTCCTGAGGGTATTTGAACATGGAGTCCGGGCACTTGCAGACTGGACCCCTTTGAGCATCTCTGCACAGACAATGATGATAAAACTCGGATGTATGTTCTCCTGCTGAGTGTAGCCCACCCTGACCCCCTTAATTTCCTTAAGGATTGGTAACGTGACTTGAACATGGAGCTTACCACTGAGCAGACTGCCCGTTTATTATCCCTAACATGTGCCTCTTCCATAAGTACAAGAATCCAATTATAAGCTATTGTCCAAATGGTACCGGGTTCCTGCATTGCTAGCTAGGCTTTACCCTGTGGTCTCTGATGTTTGTTGGAGAGGGTGTGGTGGCAAGGGCGCTATTGTCCACATTTGGTGGAAGTGCCCTCAAATACCACTGTTTTGGACCAAAGACCATGCAGTGATCAGTGATCAGTGAACTTACAACTCCAAATGTGTCATAGACCCCCATGGCTCTGCCCTTTCACTGCTCCACAGCCTTAGTAAGATACAAAAGTCCCTCATCTCTTAAATACTGCCAAGGTCCTCATTCTGTGGCTGCGGAAATCAGACAAGGTGCCTTCAGTAAGAGACTGGTTTCTGACATTTATACAAGTAAGGGGCCTAGAGGAGCTGACACACCTTCAGGACAGGGAGAGTTTTTCCGGGGGCAAATTAAGGGGTTGGGATTATTTTACAGTATCTGTTGCTTTTGAGGAAGCTACATGAGATGTCATTTAACTGTCATGTTAAGAGGGGAAAATGCATATGGGTTACTGTTTTAAAAATCAGCTGTGATTCACTTATATATTGCATTATACTTTGTATATCGATACGTTTTTGCTGATGGGAGTACTTTATATATGACTGTATACCTTTCTTCCTTTTTTTATTTCTCTTGCTTTATTTTATTATTGTTTCTGTTAGATGTATCTGTTGAAATTCTGCTAATAAAAAAATTATTTAAAAAATTGTTTTAGGCGTAACCCCTGGTATGTCCAAACAGAACAGACATTATCACTGAACATCATAAAATATCATGCCAAACATTAATGTAGTTTGACGCTTATAACTGGTGGAATTATTGGGGCATTGCATAAATAACAGCAAACAAATATAAAATTATTAGACAAATGTGGGAAAATGAAACTCATTTATAGTAATGGACGAACATCGTTCATGGGTGTTCTCTGACTTTTCTGCAAATAACTGCACTATCCAAACCCACCACTGGAGGGCAGCAACACACCTTTACCGAGTCCTCAGGATGGCGTCCAGCAGGACTCACAGCTGGCAAGTCAAAAAGTTGCTGTGGTCAAAGTCAATATAATTGTTTTGATCTGTGAAGTCCCTTTAAACCTATAAGATGTTATACAACAAGCTATAGAGCATTTGTACTGTAAATATTGATTAAAAATTATGTCATGAATAAGGAATTTGGCAGATTTGTAGTTATTTGGAGAGACAAATTCTGCCTGGAGTAAAATACATTGATGCATGTTGGTGGCAGACATTTATTATCTCCAGTTATTATCTAAAAGCTTTTTATTTGGAAGTTTACAACAAGAAGATACATATATATTTTGTAACATTACAATGATTTGTAAATGTTATAACAAAATGTTTCAAGAATGTTGTAGCCTTGGTGTCCATAAATAGATGTATATTGTTATTATTGTATTTTTTATGTCGTTTTTATTTTAGGAAACATATTGACATATGAAAAAAATTCATATTATTATTACTACTACAGTTATTATTATTATGACAATTTTTTCTATGGAAGTTCCCATTTGGTGAAAAGTCCGGCTGCGGGATCCTGGACTCTGAACGCTCAGGGGAATACAACACTTGCTGTTTATATATTAGGATTTACAGGTAAGTGATGTCATCTGATATTATATGGGCCATTGTTATTCTGACAGGTCTTATCAACAGACTTTTTGATAAATGCAGAATTCACACTAAATGCACATATTCAGATGGATATATATACACTCACCGGCCACTTTATTAGGCACACCTGTCCAACTGCTCGTTGACCAAAATTACTGATCAGCCAATCACATGGTGGCAACTCAATGCATTTAGGCATGGTGACATGGTCAAGACGAACCGCTGCAGTCCAAAACGATCTTCAGAATGGGGAAGAAAGGTGATTGAAGTGACTTTGAATGTGGCGTGGTTCTTGGTGCCAGACGGGCTGGTCTGAGTATTTCAGAAACTGCTGATCTACTGTGATTGTCACGCACAACCATCTCTAGGGTTTACAGAGAATGGTCCGAAAAAGGGAAACATCCAGTGAGCTGCAGTTCTGTGGGCGGGCATGCCTTGTTGATGCCAGAGGTCAGAGAAGAATGGCCATAGTGGTTCCAGCTGATAGAAAGGCAACAGTAACTCGAATAACCACTTGTTACACCTGTGGTATGCAGAAGAGCATCTTTAAATGCACAACATGTCAAACCTTGCGGCAAATGGGCTACAGAAGCAGAAGACCACACTAGTGATGGCCGAACTGCCCGCAAGGCGGACAGTTCGGCCGCGAACAAGCATGTTCGCCCTCCCTCTCGTCAGCAGACAGTATGGGTGTTCGACCCGCCCTGTTTTCCGGCGAGAAGGAGGAGCAATTGCAATGGTTGCTCCTCTATGTTCAGCTCCCAAGCCCCACTCCACAGAGCCATGGTGCCCATGCACTGCACTGATGATGGCCAATGAGCTTGACACATCTGTATACAGTTGAAATAAATGGATCTGTACTACAAGGCTATCTGAACTGTACACCAGCGGTTCTTGATGTGCATTTGGCTGTTGGGATGTAAAGTAATGATTTGCATGTTCCACCCATTGTCCTGAAGTGAGGAATTTTCCCTTAATTTTGGGGATTTGTGATGGACTGGAGCATGTAAATACCTTCTGGTGTAATAAGGCTTGAGTTGAGGACTTTTCAATTCCTTTATTCCCTCCTCACCATAACCTTTATGGTTGTTCCTCTGTATAAAAATGAAGGAATATAACTCCAAAATCCATACCCAAAGGATTAAAACCCAGGAAATAGCTGCTTTTTAAACATGTTTGTTTGCCAGTTTGCCAACATTGCCAATGTCCTAATCCATTCCAGGATTTTGTCTATCTTCCAGCTTTATCTTCTCTCTTAATCTTTCCATGAATCTTCCTTTCTTCTATGTAGATTTCTCTGGTGCACAGCTGAGCAAAATGAACCTTCTTAGTTGGCCCAGAGTTACTGAATGAAGACATGCCTTCATACCTCTTGGGCATACTCAGTAATGTGGGATCATTTTTTTAAGGTTACCTGAGACTTATTGTTTATCAACAAACATTACCTATGGATAACCTGGGCAGTGTGGAAAATGTTATTAGATTTTGTGCTTTTTTAAAAATAATTTATTATTATACATATATTTAAGTGTCCTATCTGGCTCACCTGAGTAGGAGGACACCAGGCTGGAAGGTGGAGTGGAGTCCAGTGGCAAGGGCCACAGGAGGAGAAGAAGTGGAAAAACAGGCAGAGAGTCAAGGCAGGCGGCAAGCAGAGTAGTGAGACAGTCCGGGTCGGCAGAGGTAGTCATTCAGATAAATGGGAGTTCATGGTAGTGGAGAGGATGCAGGAGATGAAGCTAGATCAAAACACAAGAGCACAATAATCAGCAAGGACTTGGTGAAGGGGGCTGGATATAAATAAAGGATGTAGCAGCTTCAGAAGATCATGGCAATTAGCAAGGCAAGGCTGGAGCAAGGGAGATGAATGAGTTAGTAGCAAGTCCTAGGAAGGCAGCCTAGTGGTCACGGCTATTACTGCTGGTAACAGGTTGAGACCTGACAATATATTACATAAAAGTATTTTGGAACTGTTTTTTATCTTTAATCATTTACTTAATCATTACATATAAAAGGGTTTTAGGGATATTCTTAATTAGCAGCTTTTACCGTTGCTGTTAACCCTTTATAATGTGTAAGGGTCAGTTCAACCCATATACTCATTCCATTTAAATGCATTGATTCCCTAAAAAATAAAGAGATGGTCGAAATTTCCAGGACAAAATAAATATTATCCAGATGGTTCGAAAATTCTGACATAAAGAATGAATTAATGAATATGTCTTAACTCCTCATCATCCACCTCTGAATCCGTTTTATTACGAGTCAGGAAATTCCACTCTAGTTTCTATTGTATAAAAGAAAACCTTCATTGATTTGAATACCCCACTCTCTCTATTTATATGGCGGTGTTCATGATTATATCCCTAGTCCTGGATGGATGACACATTGCGTATGGTAAAATGGGATTCGTGGTTTGTGTAGAGTATAGATGAGAGCCCTATGATCACAGTGTCAGTGACATCACGTCCGGCTAGAGAAACAGGGAACTGTGCATTCCAGGTACCGAAAGTGACGTCAGTGACATCGACTTCCATTTTTTCAATCTTCCTGTGAAAAGGCGAACTTTTTTAAAAGTCCGATCTGCCTGTTAGCAGACGGACCTGGCCGAAGTTCAGCCATCACTACATATAAAGTACCATCCCATAAAGTTTATAAAAGTCTTTATAAAAAAGTTTTAAATGTATTAATTCATATAAGATATAAGAATATGATCACCAATGGGTGTCAGAGGTCAACACATAAAACCCACATAAAACCAACTCTGGACTTGGTGTGAATTCATTATATTATTATTTTTGGAGATTTGTGTTCAACATGCAACATAGCTGATGATTATATGATATAAGGATGACAAAACATCAAATCCATTCACATCACCTGCATTCCTCCCATGGTAGTCTTATGAGCAAACTTCCCGAAATAGATCTCAGGTTTATATGTCCAGGAATTTGTGTATTTTAAGATCCAAATTATTTAAATTAGTGGGATCCTAGTGCCTCAAGTTTTTCAATGTTTTAATGCTTATGTATAAATATCATGGAGGCCATTAAAATATTTTTATACAATCGTCCATCTTATGCTTCTGTTGCATGGACCAGACTCATTGTCATTTACTTTTTAGGAATTTGCTTGGATTCTGCCTGTCACCCGAATGCCACTTGTTCGGAGTTTGGAGGATACGGGGAGTGCACATGTAAACCGGGATTTGCTGGAGATGGAAAATCTTGTAATGATATAAATGAATGTCAGAACTATTACACCAACAACTGTGATTATTATGGGAATGGGAATTGTCTGAATACCATTGGATCCTTTACCTGTTATTGTTACTATGGATTTCAGTATAAAAAGGAATTTGGCTGTGTTGACATTGATGAGTGTGCAGACAAATCTCTGAGTGGCTGTCATCCAGTAGCTATATGTACAAATTATTATGGATCTTACAGCTGTGAGTGTCCCTATGAATATTATGGAGATGGAAGACACTGTGAGGTCAATGAATGTCAGAGAGGAACACAATGCAGCTCTTCTAAAGAATGCATCAAATACAATGGATCCTATTCCTGCATTGACCCTTGTTCCAACCACACTGTACTCAATGACCCCTGGCGCAGTACTTCCAATGTATACAACTACAATAGCTGGTATTATTGGTATCACTGTGACTATGACCTCTCTGGCTGGTATCGGTTTAAAGGAGAATATGACCAGCAAATCCCTGAGCACTGTGTACAACAACAAAGCTGTGGGACAAATATCCCCATCTGGATGAACGGCTCCCACCCTACAGTCAGTGACGGCATTGTTAATCGCACAGTTTGTTCCAACTGGTATAATGGATGCTGTACACAATCTTATAATATTTTAGTAAAAAAGTGTCCAGGTGGGTTTTATGTGTATAAACTTCAGAGGACAGAGCACTGTGACTTTGCCTATTGTACAGGTGAGTGCTATCACAAATGTTATAACAACAGAGTGTTGTCTTTATCTGTTTTGTATTATATATCATGAGTGTTGTGTAATGCTAAGTCAGAGAACCACTCAGGGAGAAGTAGCCACATCCTTTAAGATTGTTCACCATGATACATATAAACCAGGCTCCACCTTTTATAAGCCAGCTTAGCGTGGAACATTTGGATGAGACAGGAATACCTGGGCAAGCCATTTGTTTCCAGCACTGGAGTGCCTTCCGGTGTCCTGGAGTGAGAGACTGCACCTTTACAGGCTACAGACACACAAGTGGCTGTCCTGCCCCAAGCCTAGTGACAGGTGAAATCCACAAATGGTGCTCCACACTAGAGATGGTCGAATTTTGTTTCAGAAATTCAACAATTTCGAGTTAATTGCAAAGCTCCTGATCATGGTATCATCACCAAACTTGCTGGAGATGTAGGGAAGGGTTGGGGAAAAATGTAAAAGAAAAAAGTATGTCTCTAACACAAATTGTTTTTGCACAAATTAAGTTCAAAGTCAAGTCAAAATGTTGAAAATTCGGAAATTCGACTTTAATTTTGAACTTAATTTATTCAAAAACTATTTGTGTTAGAGACATACGTTTTTCTGTCAAATGTTCCCCCAACCCTTTTCTACATCTCCAGCAAGATTGGTGATGATACCATGTTCAGGAGCTTTGCAATCAGCTCTGAAATTTATCTCTAGTAATCATTTAAGAAATAATTACATATAGAAGTACATTTCTAACAACACACAACATGAATCAATCAATTACCGACAATACATAACATCAATCAGTCAATTCATCAGTCAAGTTTGGCGATGATACCATGTTCAGGGGCTTTGCAATCAGCTCTGAAAGTTAGCAAGGAAAAATTTGAGCATCTCTACTCCACACTCCACATAGGCTCACAGGCCAGCCAGTATGCCAGTATATACGAGTTTCTGTTCTCTATCCCTTATTGTTGTGTTTGGTAATTTTGATGATTAGTTAAAGAATTGTTTCTAGGAGGCAAGTCTACTGCCATTGTTTGATCCTAAATCCTGTGCATGTTTAATGTTCAGACTGTAAATAGATCTACATGTTCCCTCTTTTCTAGAATCTAATGATACCTGCTCAGGAATTGGCTGCGCTCCGGATGAGGAATGTAGAATTGTGGCTGGAGTGCGTGGCTGTTACTGTAAAAATTCATCATACCCTACTTACGGGATACGACCAGGAAATCTAGCAGGTAGGTTATTACATTATGAGGTTTTCCATACAAAGAAGCCACTACAGCACATTTAGGGGTCTGTTTATTAAGGATTTACTAAGGGACTGGCACCGTGAGTTATCTTGTAGGTAGGCAATGCCATTCCTTGATAACCACATTTTACAGATTAGGTAAGAGGAGAAAAAGATTTTAAGGAATTTTACAGTGATTTTATCGTATGTATGTGAGGTATCCATTCATCCAGCTCATAAAACATAGAAGTTGCAGAAGTTAAAGCAACTGGACTTTCTGATGTTTTCTTTAAGCCACCTGGCTAATCATTTGAATCAAATTCACATACAAAAAAGTAGAACATTTTAGTCATCAAAATTCCAAAATTTCATGGGATAATTTATAGTTTTTGTCATAAGTCACAATGTTCCTGTGAAATTTAGATTTAAACATATATATCTTGATCCCTACCCTATTAAATGAGTCTGGAGGTCTTTTAGACCTTTTACTTAATGCCAAAAGGTTCGAAAAGTCGCCTGAAAACATAACACTTATAAAAAAGATAAAAAAAGTTTATATATAATAATGAATTAAATGATTACATATAAAAGTTAAAATAGGTAAAAGGGTTAATTTGGCACCCACTCCCAAAGTAGTAACCCCTTCTTTGTTCAATACCTGTACATTAAAAAATGTAAATGCAATAATGAAATAAAATATTGCATACAACATGGAATGAGTATAGGGGTTGAATTGACCTCTTACTCATTGCCAAAGGATTAACCCCTAAAACACTTTTAAATTACTTAATAATAGGAGAAATAATGGGGGTAAACCCTCTTGGGCATGTGCAGTACCATGGTAACAGTTTTACACGGTACTGCACATGCCTAGCCAGGTTAACCAAGCACAATGGTTATCATGATAACCAATGTTCTCAGAAGAAAAGAACATGAAGATTTGAGAGGAACTACTACAATCAAGATTAAAATAACAAAAGAAAATAATACAATCAAGATACAGATAAATAAAGGAACTACTACTCTGAAGATAAAGAAAAAGAGAGAAAGAAACTATTACAATCAAACTAAGGATGAAGACGGAAGGCTACATATTTGGATTTCTACATTTCTAGAATACTAGATTACTAAATAGAAATGCAGGCTTTGGCCATATATGTGAGTATACTATTTATTTTGTATTTATTTTTATTCAATAAGACCCCTAAATTTCTAACATATTATTTGTAGTAATATCTTTAGTTATTTCATATAAATGTGTATGGAGGGTTTTTAAAGTCAGAATTTTGTGGTCAAAATACACATTTTTATGTAATAATGGAGATTTGTTACAGTAAAAATGTTGTTCTATAAAGTGTTTTTATATATATATTTAAAAAGTGTGTGTTTTTTTAGTAGGAGCTATTGCCGCATAGGGGAATGAATAAGGGGACAATAAGAGATTTGTTACAGTAAAATTTTTGTTCTATAAAGTGTTTTTATATATATATTTAAAAAGTGTGTGTTTTTTTAGCAGCAGCTGTTGCCACATAGGGAAATGAATAAGGGGTCAATAAGACGCCTATATTTCTTACATATTATATGTAGTAATATCTTTAGTTATTTCATATAATGTGTATGGGGGGTTTTAAAAGACAGAATTTTGTGGTCAAAATACACATTTATATCTAATAATGGAGATTTGTTAAAGTATACATTTTGTTCTATGAAGATAATATATATATATATATATATATATATAAAATAAGTGTGTGTTTTTTTAGCAGGAGCTATTGCCGCATAGGGGAATAAATAAGCGGTCAATAAGAACCCTATATTTCTTACATATTATATGTAGTAATATCTTTAGTTATTTCATATAAATATGTATGGGGGGTTTTTAAAGTCAGAATTTTGTGGTCAAAATACACATTTATATCTAATAATGGAGATTTGTTAAAGTGTAAATTTTGTTCTATAAAGTTTTTTTATATATATATATTTAAAAAGTGTGTGTTTTTTTATCAGGAGCTATTGTTGCATAGGGGAATAAATAAGAGGTCAATAGGACCCCTATATTTCTTACATATTATATGTAGTAATATCTTGATTTATTTCATATAAATGTATATGGGGTTTTTTTAAGTCAGAATTTTGTGGTCAAAATACGCATTTTATGTAATAATGAAGATTTGTTAACGTAAAAATGTTGTTCTATAAAGTTTTTTTTATAAATATATATTTTAAAAGTGTGTGTTTTTTTTTAGCAGGAGCTATTGCCACATAGGGGAATGAATAAGCGGTCAATAAGACCCCTATATTTCTTTCATATTATATGTAGTAATATCTTTAGTTATTTCATATAAATGTGTAATTTGTAACATAACACCAAATATGTGCCCTCTTTTCCTTATTTAGATTACATTAAACCACAAGTCACCTGTGGTCTGGAGAACATAGAGGTGAGGTTCAGCAAATGTCTCCTGGAGCAGTTGGGCTATAACACCTCATCCATCCATCTGAGAGACAATTACTGCAGAGGAGTTATTGAACAAAGTGATAAAAGTTATGTCACTCTCATCACACGGCCAATATATAGAAGTTGTGGTGGATACATCTGGGTATGTAGATATTTGACTAACCTGATTATACTTATCGTTGGTGACCAGATACGAGGAAGATATATAGAAAACTTAAAATAATGTTTGTATACAAATACCGGGTGATGTCATATGGTATGACTGACCACACACGGATTTTAGATGTACAACCAATGGCTTCCCGCGTACTAACCCCCACTATAACGGCCCTGCCAGTTGGCCCAAATGCAGTTCGGGGTAAGTTTGTTCACAAGCTCACCTCAAGCTACACTTGTGGATACTCACCTATCCTTGGCAACCCTATGGCAATTCTAAATCTCGGCGGACTCGCCAATCACTTCCGGCACTGACTCTTCAGTGTCATGGGTGATGCTAAATAGGCGAAGGGGTGCCACTGACCTCCATGTAAAGGGGGGGTTGTCCATTTGGCTGGCCCCACATTCCTAGCTTTATTGATGATGCCATGAGATTTGTAGAGTGAAGGAGGAAGTGTGGGGAAACACGGCAGATTACTATATACTTTGCATGTGACGTCACTGGCTTCATATGCGGTTTATGCCGTTTTTTTTTGAGAGATCGGCTTCTCTCTGCGGTCGCTCGTCAAAGAATTCTTCCACTGGCCATGTTTTTTTGCTAATGATCCGGGCAGCAGATGAATAGTCACCTTCTTCCCACCGGTGAACAGGGCGGGTTGAACACCATACTGTTCACCAGGGGAAGAAAAGGGAACATGTTCTATTCGCAGCCGAATTGTCCACCTTGCGGACAGTTTGGCCATCACTACCTGTGGTTTACCCACAAGTTTTTCTGTGTTTTTAAAAAAGAAAAAAATTTTTTAGTCCATTGATTTCAATGAACTGTGGATTTCAATGGACTAAAACACAGGTAGGTTGCAGCGTGGTGTGGTTTTGAAATAGTTTTTTCTGCAATTGTGTCACAGCTAAATTGTGTCCGTGGAGCCTAAACCTTTAAGGATAATGGGGGTGGTTCAAGCTCATCAAAAAAAAAAAAAAAACGCACCCAAGCTGCTCCCAAACTGCCCCAGTCTTACTTAGCTAAAGAATATTTAACATCTGATGTTTAGCAAGCACTTAACCATCCCCACTGTTCAATTGGCAAAAATAACACATGACACGTTCCCATCTGTCAAATAAAGCCAACCTATCACAATAATAAGCAGCAACAATGACTTTGATGAATGTGATAAAGGATATCTCAGAGACACTCATTGGTCACCATTAAATGTGTAGCAAAGAAGCTATTTACACAACTATAACGTGCGATGTATATTATTTATTATAAGGATAATCGTTATGTTCAGGAATTGTTCTTACTGTAATTATTTTTATAATGATTTTTCTCAGAACAATGGAGATGATATCACGTACACAAACACTGTGTATCTGTCTTCACAATCTAACAATGCGATTGTCAGAGACGAGTTGCCCATTGACATTCATTGCTCTTACCCATCAGATATGGAAATCAACCTTCTAACTGCCATCGGCACCTATGTAGCGTAAGTTCCTTTGCCTTTGTGTATTCAGTACAAAGAAATGGAAATTGTTGTGGATGTGCAATTTGTTTTCTGTAGGCACATAGTCCCTGTATTTATAGAGAACCAATATATTTTAGTGTGAGTGCATGATTAGGGAGGAGTGGCTTATTTTTCTACAATGACCAGACAAACAAGTACAGGGTGGGTTATTTATATGGATACACCTTAATATAATGGGAATGGTTGGTGATATTAACTTCCTGTTTGTGGCACATTAATATATGTGAGGGGGGAAACTTTTGAAGATGGGTGGTGACCATGGCGGCCATTTTGAAGTTGGTCATTTTAAATCCAACTTTTGTTTTTTTTATAGGAAGAGGGTCATGTGACACATCAAACTCATTAGAAATTTCACAAGAAAAACAATGGTTTGAACGTAACTTTATTCTTTCATGAGTTATTTACAAGTTTCTGTCCACTTATAAAATGTGTTCAATGTGCTGCCCATCGTGTTGGATTGTCAATGCAACCCTCTTCTCCCACTCTTCACACACTGATAGCAACACCGCAGGAGAAATGCTAGCACAGGCTTCCAGTATCCGTAGTTTCAGGTGCTGCACATCTTGTATCTTTACAGCATAGACAATTGCCTTCAGGCCTGCCTACTAGCAGCCACCAGCGTGGAGCCACACACTCCCTGTGTGCCCTGTATTTGCTGCGCCCAGCAGCACTGTCTCCAACCTGAGTGGCTTCAGTCTCCTTTGAGACACACCCAGCCACCTCCCTGATGTCTATCAGGTGTAATTCCTGGATGGAATGGGAAGGCCCACCCAGTTCCTTCCCTCCCATCTCAGAACCTAGAATCCCATACACAAAAACTAAACAAAACTACACACCACAATATTTTCCTGGATTCCTTCCAAGATACACCTGATGGGTCCAAGATACACCACAGTCTCTCTCTCTCTCTCTCTATATATATATATATATATATATATATATATATATATATATACACACACACACACACACATTTTTCATTCTCTTTATGTATATTTAATGTTACTAATAACAAATTAAAATCAAATGTTGAATAGCTTTTATGAAAAAATGAAACATTGTAAAATTCTCTCTGTTATCCTAAGTTACAGAGACCACATCTTAAAGCAGTTATAAAACTTTTTTTTATTATTAAACTTTTTTTTTTTACAGCTCAGCTAATATCAGTGTGACTGGAACATCGAATTTCACTATCACCATGGGTCTATTCCGAGATTCCAGCTACACCAATCTGTATACCAGCTCTGAGGTGTGGCTGGAGTCCACCTCCACACTGTATGTTGGTGTCATTGTAACTGGAGGTACACGTTCCTCTCAGTTTGTGGTTGTCATGAAGAACTGCTATGCCACTCCAACATCTGACAACTACTATGGGACCAGATATGATATTATAACAAACCAGTGAGTTCATTAAAATGTGTTCATTCTTCTTCTACTCAAACATACATGAGCCCGGATTTGTATTCACATTAATAACCTCCTAGGCAGTTAGCCCAAGTTAACTATAGTGGCTTATTACGTTTATGTATAGCATGGGCAAACCACCCAGGAGGTTAAGTAGACAAGTAGACGTCTGCAACAAGAAGGAAACCATTACTAAATTATGTCTGGAGGACCTTAAGGAATGAAAACATAATTTTTTTTGAAGGAGGAGGGGGCAAAAAATATTGTACTTTCTCACTGGCTTTGCTGGATGCCATTATTTTCCTCTATTCATCCGATAGGATTCAACAGGGTTACATTGTATAGAGTGTAACAGCTAGTCTTCCTGTTTAATAATTAAAATGACTCACGACTAGTGATGGCCGAACATCGGCCAGGACTGTCCGTGAACGGGCGGGTTGGACTTTTAAAGACGTCCGCCGTCCTCCTGTTTGCGGACAGATTCAAATTCCCCGCCTCTAGGCTGGGAATTTGAATCAGAAAAACTGGATGACGTCACATCCGGTCCCTGGAATGCAAAGTTCCTGGTTAAGGGAGCCAGATGTGACGCCACTGACGTCACTACCTGTTCCTGAGCCGGTTTTTCACTAGGAGACCGGCTTTATGCCCGGTCTTCTAGTGAAAAGATTCTCGATCTCGCAGGTTCTGATTCTGCCGGAGGAAGAATAGAGATCTTCTTCTTGCCGGCAAATGGGGTGGGTCGAACACCCACACTGCTCGCCGGCAAGAAGGAGGGCGAACATCGGCCATCACTACTCACGACTGGTACTGTGAGTCGTACATCACTATTCAATAACCATTTCTATTTGAGATACCTTCATTTTAGGTTATCCATAACCCCCAAACTTTTATGGAGATGTTGGTGATGGTAGTGGATTTCCACCTTAAAAATTTTATTTACTGGGACAATCCTATATGGCACAGGGCCTTCCTTTTCTGTTGGAGATAGAGCTCAATCTACTAATTGTGTTGTCACCCCATGGTCTTTCCAGGCTAAGCTTTTAGAAGATGTCATCTGTTAGGCAGCCAGTTATAAAACTCTTAACACTTTATTACGGATATTACAAGATGGAAGTCTTGTCTAGAGACTTTTGTAAGTTTTGGGATTTCTATTTTATCCGCTTCCAAAAATATCAAATTTTTTGGCAGATATGTGTTTCTTTGTTTCTCAAAATTCCTCCTTGACAATGCTTGTTATGTCCCAATGTGGGCTGTCATGGGGAGGTCCAGGAAAATTGAATATTATGATATATTTACCCAAATTTTCCTTTCTTGGCATCTTCTTATGACAGCCACATATGTTAATGCGCATTGATGTGCACTAGTCCAATGCGTGTGCAATAGTGATGCGCGGCATAGGCAATATTCGAATTTGCGATATTTCGCGAATAATTCTACTGATATTCGATTCTATATTCGCGAATATTCAAAATGAATGGTCACATGTGCTATTTATTTTCACATTGCGCCCTTCGCGATATTTTGCCATTGGGATGCTTATGGGCATGGGCATCATGCCCATAAGCATCCCAATGGCGAACTAACGCAAATATTCGAAATTGCGAATATCTGAGTCCATATTCGCGAAATTTGCGAATTCTCGAACAGCCAATATTCACCGAATATATTCGCAATCCGAATATTTGAGCTCAACACTAGTGTGCAATAGCTTTCATTGTCCAATGTGTATAAAAACAGAAGGGTCAACTAGTCATTTCTAGACTGCAGAGCTAGTATCAGCTATTACACATGATTGTAGACATGGATGTATGTGGTATTTTTGGTCCGTGTCCTTCAAATAGTGATAGCCGAACATTGGCGGATTGGACTTAAGGCCAACGCCTGCCTGTTTGCGACAAAATGCTGTCTAAAATGATAAAGATACCAGAGGTAACGTTCATGACATCATTTCCTGTATTTGGAATGCACAGTTCCACGTTCCAAATACCAGAAGTGATGTCACGGACAAGTATCGGGTACATGCACCCACTCCGCTGTGATGCGTGGAAAAGCCATGTAGGAATCTTCTTACGCCGGCTGGATTTTTACATCCCCCCACTCCTGATCCGGCTGTCAAGAAGGTAGAAAATAGACCATGCAGTGTACAGACTTTTCGCCATGTGAACACTGCAGCCATCTCTACTCTTAAATGATTGGACATTCTCTAATAATTGTTGATTACAATCCAAATATGACAAAATCAGATCAAGAAAATGTCTACAGGAATATATACTGTACCTGTAAATAATTCTTATGTTTTTTGATTGATTACCCTTCCAGATGCCCCAACAGGAACGACCCAACAATCTCTGTTCCAGAAAACGGAGTGTCCCTAAGAGGGAGATTCTCACTTCAAGTGTTCAAATTCCTGAACGGTTTCAATCAGATTTATCTACATTGTAAGGTCGGCTTGTGTGACACTTTCACCACTGACTGCTCAGCCGTACGTATTGAGTACCTTCATATGTATTTTTTATTACTTTTACATTAAATTGCAGTCAAACTGTTGTACCATTTACACTTGTGATAACACTGCAACACACATTTTTTACTGCAATGCAAGCATCTCCTATAGAGTAGCTAATGCAGGTCTTATGGGAACACAACACAATGCAGGTAGAGTAAAATGACCCTTAGTCACCCTGTATCCATTTTCCCACACCTTCCTCCACTACATGCACACTAAGTTATTGTAATGATGATGTGGGGTAATAATTTAATGAGCAGACAAGAGGTTGAGACATCTGTGTTATGGCCCCCATACACCTTACAATCTTACCATACAATTTCTGTATCAACTTTTCATCTACCAAAACCACGTAATATGAGGACCATTCTAAACTTTCCAATCACTATGTATTCTATCAGGGAGGACCCAGCACTACATAGTTGTTGGTAGATCTAATGGAAATTGTATGGAGTGATCTAAAGGTGTATGGGGGGCTTTATTCTTCATTCACTTTTAGTAGCTATCATTATCTTAGCAGCAAAAAAAATTAAGAATTTCTTATTGGTATGTATATTACCATTAAACCACAAGTTTCTGAAGTCTCAGCAATCAATAAATGCAGCACCGGCAAAATCATTTATATGTAATAACTAAATAAATAATTGCATACAAAAAAGAAAAAATATACGGGTCGTCTTAGACTTAAAACCCGACAATTGCTGATAG
>CM070039.1:92179623-92191673 GCA_036250615.1 Ptychadena robeensis
ATAGGAGAAAAAATGGAAAGGTTTTTTAGATAAAGAATGTGTAAGGGTACTTGAGAGGATTAATAAAATAAATGAGGACAAAAAAAAAAAGAAAATTCAGGTATGTAAGGGTAGATATTTACTCTATGGCAATGAAGATTATATGGCTCTAACTGGGAGTGCTTCAATGAAGCTTGATCTTATATAGAGCATTTATAAAATAATATCTGAGCCAAAAAAAAAAAATTTTTGTAACAGAACAGTATTACATATAAAAGTACATACCTTAGAAAACATGAATCAATCAATTCAATACCCAGCATCAATCAAATTAACACTTTTAAAAACCTCAGCGAATACTGTTTAATGAAAATGTGTAAAATTATTACATTCAAAAAAGGAATGAATATAGGGATGAGTGGTGTTTATTACCCTTATGTTTATAACTAAGGACTTAAAACTTGACATAAGCTGCTAATTAAAAAAAACACTTTCAAAATACATTGCAAAACTTCAATGCATTATAATTTAAAGAAAGTATTATATATAAAAGTCCTTTCCTGACAATACTAAAAATCACGAATTTGAATATTGCCTATGCCGCTCTTCACTAGAAATCAACAGCTCTTAAATAATGAAATAAATAATTACATATAAAAGGTACATTCCCAACAATACAAAACATAAATCAGTTAACTTAAAAGAATACACAACATCTATCAAACAAAATCTTTAAAAGTCTCAGCCAAACGTTTATATCTTATTATAACCAAAAATGATTACATAAGAAAGTAACTTTCTGACAATCAAGCCATTTTAAACAATACCCAACATCAGTCAGTCAGCATCAGATAAAGACATGTATCTGATCTAGTTCAAAAGAAAAACAACTTTTTCCTTTAAGTCCGGGTCCCGCCTCCGTGATGTCAGTGGGGGACCCGGGAGAAGCCTGCGGGGACATCGCTGAAGGCGGTAGCTGGACCAGGTAAGCTCCCGCACTGTGCTCGAAGCCAGTTTGGGTGCATAGCTAGTTGCAGCGAACTTGGCTTCGGGCGTATTGCTAGGGAGTTTAATCAAAACACCACATGTACAATACATTACAAAACTTTAAAAAAAAAAAAATGAAAATTTTTACACTTGTACATTCCTGACAAAACACAACATCAAATCAACATCTCTAAATTTTTCAGCCAAAACTTGTATTTAATATAATAATTGAAGAAATGTATTACTTATAAAGGTGCATTCCTTATAATAGACAACATCAATCAAATAAACAACTTTAAAAATGTCAGCTAAAACTGTTATATGTAATCATTAAAGAAATAATTACATATAGAAGTACATTTCTAACACACAACATGAATCAATCAATTACTGACAATACATAACATCAATCAGTCAATTCATTACAATATACAACATCTATATTCGTTTTCCAGGAATACACACGATCAATCAAATCAAAACCTTTAAGAATCTCAGCCAAAACTTTTATATGCAATAATTAAAGAAAATATTACATATAAAAGGAAATGATGATAGGGGTCGTATTGACCATATTTCTGTTACTAAGGACTTAAAATCCACAGCTACTTAAAAAAAACAGAAAAATACATATTACATAAAAATAAACTTGTATCTGTAATATTTTTAAGAACTTATTACATATAAAAGTCAAACCAACAATCAGTCAATCAAATCAACACCTTTACATTTTCAGCCAATTTTTTTTATATGTAATAAATAAAAAACTAAATTACATACATAAAAGGAATGAATATAGGGGTTATGTTGACCTTTACATTTATTACTAAGGGCTGTAAACTCGACAATTGCTTTTAAAATACATTTCAAAACTTTAATATGTATCATTCAAAAATATATATTACTTGTTAAAGTACATTCCTGACAACACACAACATGAATCTATCAAATCCTGACAATACACAACATCAGTCAATTTCCAACAATACACAACATAAATAAAGCGAAGTAACACCTTTAAAAATCTCAGTAAAAACATTTATATGTAATTAAGAAGCATTTTGCATATAAAAGTACATTCCCAACAATACACAACATGGATCAGTCTATTCCCAACACTGGCCAGCATCAATCAATTCAACTTTAAAAAAAAACCCTATGCCGAAATTTTTATATGTAATGAATTAAAAAATAATCACATAAAGAAACTTAAATACTGAGAATACACAACATCAATTATTCATATGTGGACTATACCCAGCATAAATCAATCATATCAATGTTTTTCAAAACCTCAGGCACAAAGTTTATATGCAAAAATAAAAAAAAAATATTACATATAAAAAAAGAATGAATAAAGGGGTTAAATTTCCCTGCCTATATCACTAAGAACTTAAACCCTTACAATTTCTGCTAAGTAAAAAACACTTGGAGAAATACATTACAAAACCCTTTTTTAATTTTTTTGTTTATGTATAAATTAAATAAATGATTACATATAAAAGAACATTACCGACAATACTCAACTTTAATCAATACATTCCCCACAATACACAATTTAATCAAATTAACAGCTCTAAAAATCTCAGCCAGAACTTTTATATGCCATAAATGAAGAATGTATTACATATCTAAAAGGAATTAATATAGGGGTTGTATTGACCCTTATATTTCTTGCAAAGGACTTAAAACCTTACGATTGCTCATAATTTCAAAGATTTAAAATTGCTTACAATTTTAAAAAAAGATTACAAAACCTCTATATGTAATAACTGAAAAATAATTACATATAAAATACATTCCTGTCAAAAACATTTATATGCTATTATAACAAAAGGCTTGCATATAAAAAAAACATTCCTGAAAATACACAAAATTGATCAATCTATTCCTAATACCCAGTATCAATAAATGAACTTTAAAAAACCTCAGACTGAAAAAAATGACATAAAAATGCTAATTCCTGAGAATACACAAAATCTATTCTCGGCAATACACAACATCAATCAATAAAAATCTCAGCCAAAATTTGTATATGTAATTATGTATGTAATTATGTATGAAATTATGACAAAAAAAAAGGAATAAATATAGGAGTCATATTAATCATTTTATTTACTTCTAAAGACTTAGTACCCTACAATTGCTGCTAAGTGTAAAAAACATTTGTAAATGACATCATTTATAATGTAATTACATATAAAAGTACATTCCGGACAAAACACATCAATCAATCCCCGACAATACACAACATCAATCAATTACTTCCCGACGATTCACAAGATCTGCCAATCAGATCAATTTCTTTAAAACGATCAGCCAAACTTTTATATGTAATTATTTAAAACAATATTACACATGAAAGTACTTTCTTGAAAATACATAACATGAATAAATCAATTCCCGACAATGCCAATCAATTAATTAAATCATTACTAAAATCTCAGCAAAAACTTTAATATGTAATAATCAAATGCAAAAGTACATATAAAACGATATCCCCTATAACACACAACTTTAATTAATCAATTAATAGACAATTGTTACGCTTGGGCTAGGGGAACAAGGCAGGCTAAGCCCATTAGCTGGAGATAGGGCAGACTGGATGGGGTTTTGGAATGCAGAACAGGCTATGCATAGAACTGGGAGGCACTAGGGCAGGTATACTGGATGCTGGGGTTACTCTGGGTTTTAGACAGGACTGGAAACCCAGAGTACATCAGTGGGTAGCATGAACAGGAGGGCTCCAGAGTCACGTAGAACTACGAACGCTAGACACAGGACACAGACAGGAAGTATGCAACAGGAGTGCTCTGGGAACATGTGGGGCTACAAGCACTGGACGAAGTCTCAGGGTACATATGCAGGGAGTATGTAACCTCTGTAAGCCCAGGTGTGGCTCGAGGCAGGGACTGCCCACAGGAGAGACAGTTCTGAGAGCCTGGACTGTTTACTGTAGTCTACCAGTTCCAGGAGACTCACCAGGCAGGGGTCACCAGACGGGTACACCAACCAGGGATATGCGCTGGACTGACTGGGAGCGGGGAGTCTAAGCTGGCTCTGGGTTTTCACCCAATAGCCCCCCAGGAGGGGGGTTGGGACCAATCCCCTTGAGGGGGACCAGTGCAGATTGTCCCGCACAGAGGGCCAGGTCCCGCTTCCCCAGACATTCCCCCCAGAAGGGTGTGTGGTGGTGGACAAGACAGATACTGGGTTACAAGAATCCAAAAGGTCACAGGTAAGGCGGGTCAGGAGTGGAGGCAGGTCGGGGATCCAGAAGGACAAAACCAGTTCAGGAACAGGAATACAAACAAGGATAAAGGTAAGGTCTAGCCAAGTCAGGTCAGGTATCTAGGAGAACAAAACCAGGTCAGGAATACAAACAGGGATCAAGGTCAGGTCTAGCCGAGTCAGGGGCAGAGGCAGGTTGGGTATCCAAGGAGAACAAAGCAAGGTCAGCCATAGGAACATGAACAGATACAAGGTCAGGACTTGCGGTATTAAGGCCAGGTATTGGGATACCAGAGTAAACCCAAATGTACCAGCAACTTCCTATTCCACTGGCAGTGTTTATATAGGAAGTTGATCCAACATAGACCAATCAACTGAGGTCCTGTCAGAGTCTGCTAATGAGGTGAAGGAAATCAGCTGGACAAGGTTCACACAAAGCCGAATCTGTGTCCACTCATCTGCATACCAGTTCAGGTTACTCACCAGCAATGCAAGTGGCACACAGTCAGGTTCCCTGCCTTTGCTGAGCAACCCAGAACTGAGTTCTGGGTTTGAATCCCAGCGAGAACCTAACAACAATACAGTCAATCAAATCAACACATTGAAATATATAAGGGGTAGTTTTGACCCATATAGTAATTACAATGACCCATATAGTAATTACTATGGACCTAAATCTGTACAATCGCTACTTATTAAAAAAGAAAAACATTTGTAAAATACATTGCAAAACTTTTATATGTAATAAGTTAAATGAACAATTAAAATGATAACATATAAATGTACCTTACCAACAATGCATAACATCAATCAATCAATCATTAAATTTCTGACAATAAACAACATCAATCAAATCAACACTTTTAAATATGTCAGCCAGGAAAGCAGATCGGGTCCACTGGCATCCCCACCAAGGAGGGGGTGCCGATCATCCCAATAGCGCCCAGGAAACTGCATGGCGCTATTGGGGCGATTGGCACCCCCTCCTTGGTGGGGATGCTGGCAAACCCGATCCACTTACCTAACCACAGCACTGGATGTTCCTGTGGCTTGCTGCCGATCTGCTGGTTCCGACAGATCGTCAGAATGCCACAGGAGCATTGGGTGCTGTGGATAGGACAGTTTGAATTAAAAAATCCTGCCGCCCCAGTGTGACGTCATTAGGCACGTCCCACCGGGGGTGGAGGGATCAACTACCTTACCCGGGTAAGATTGGGTAAGTTTTAGAAAAAAAAACATAGTGAATAAAGTTTTCTATGCAGAAAACTGTATTCTTTGAGGTTTGATTGTAAAAATCCCTCCGCCCCCCTGTGTGACATCATTACGTGCGTGACACTGGGTGGGATCTACTTCCATCCAGGAAGTGTCAGAGAGCTGATCGCGGCAGCTGTGGACGCTTGGACGTGCACTTTGAGCAAGTCAGCACAGATTTCTCCCTCTCAGGTGGAGCTTGTAAATTCCAGCCTTCTCCCATGTCTGCCATATAAAGGTGGGTTTACACGTCAAGATTTTTTTGGCGGACAGATGGACGACTAACGTTTTTTTGGTTTATTGTACAAAAATCTGAAACTTCCATTTGGCCCGATGGATTTTTTTTCCCGATATCTGACAAATAATCGTCCATAAGGTGATCGTACATGTTGGTAAACTTTCATCTGTCGTTTATTTTTCGTGTTAAAAACGGACGCTCCTTATTTCACTTGTTTTTTTTTTTGACTCGATTTTTAACCAGTAGCGTGACATATTTCCTGCGCAATGAATGGTGGGATGTTTTACAATTTCATTTTGATTCGTCCATGATGTTGTTTATATTTTCTTTCCGAGTAGAACTTTCCGAAAGAAACAATTGCATTGTGGACGAACGTAACATCGTGGTGTCAATAGAAAAATACATATATTTCAATATTAAATGTTCAGGTGTGTGTATGTACACTCACTGCAGCACACTGTACACACACCTGTATACTCACTGCAGCACACTGTACACACACCTGTATACTCACTGCAGAACAGTGTACAGTGTGTACAATGTGCTGTACACACACACACCTGTATACTCACTCCAGCACACTTTAAATCATACTTAAAATGTATTCACTGTGTATTGAAAACACTGCTGCTGCAATCCCTTATACAGCAGATACCCAAAGATGGCACCTCCATCACACTGCTGCTGTAATCCCCTGTACTGCAGATACCCAGAGATGGCACCTCCATCACACTGCTGCTGTACACAGAATACATCACTTCCTTAAAACCAAAAATCTGATAGATTTTTCATTTGTGTTTCCGACGATTATTTTCATTCGATATTTTGAGTCAGTTGTACAAAAATCTAACAAAAATCTAATTATGTTCGATAAATGGACGAACGAAATCTGATAAAAAAATCTAACAAAAAATCGAATCGGAGGTTGAAGGAAAAAAAATCTTGACGCGTAAACCCACCTTTAGTCATCTATGATCCTGCATTCCCCTTTGGTAGAGAAGTGATCTCCTGTCTTTTTGAGCAGCTGTTTGCTCACCATGTATCTCCCAGAAATAGAGGAAGATGGAGGCTAAGGCTAGGAGTGTTCTTTATGCCTTAATAATACCAAGTGCCAAGAAGGTGTGGAGAGCTCTAGAGCACATCTGCCATTTGGCACCCACACATGTACACTCTTAGGCCACCAGATTTAGAACAACACCCCAAGGACCATGCAAATAGTGCCATGGAATGACTTGGGCTAGTAAACTTCTCTATTATTGTTTCTGGAATATAATACTTTATTTCTGATTGCAGAGATGTCCATCGATGAGGTCTGCATTGGCTTCCACTGATAATGTCCAAGAAATGACTATTGGACCCATAAAACAGAAAGGTAATTAAGGAGTGAGGGGAAGTTACTCTTCCTTCTAGGTCCCCATCCCACTTTTGCATATGTGCCAGCAAATAGGAAGCAGGGGACATTAAACTTTCTGATGCCTGGGATGATGTCACGGAGTGTCACTTCAGATATTTAGAATGTGGAAGTGGCACTGTGCACCTTCCACGGTCCTTCCACCTTTGTCACTTCTGCATTCCAAATACAGGAAGTGACACTTTCACAGTATCACTTCCTATAAGTTTTCCCTTATTATATTAGGGAAAACCTGACAGTTCTGTGCTAAGGTATGTGACAGACACCGTGACAGTCTGTCACGGTGTAAATGGACCCATCAGGTGTATCCTGGAAGGAATTGTTGGCCAACAATAGGTTGTTGTGCAGTTTTGTTTAGTTTTTGTTTTGGGATTCTGGATTCTGGGATGGGGGAAGGAACAGGGTGGGCCTTCCCATCACATCCAGGAAATACCCCTGATGGACAACGGGGAGGTGGCTGGGTGTGTCTTAACAAAAGGAGATTGAAGCCACTCAGTCAGGGCTCCCAAGGAAGTGGGAGACAGTGCTGCTAGGTGCAGTGAATACAGCGCACACAGAGTGCGTGTGGCCCCACGCTGATGGTTGCCAGGAGGCAGGCCATTAAGGTTTCCCAAAGGTTGGAAACTTTGTTTGATGAGTGCCAAGCCAGGGGGCTTGGCATTTTCAGGACTTTTGTTTTGTTTGGATGTGAACCCCTGTGAGGGTGATTTTGTGATTTGGACTGTTTGTTTCACAAATAAACACGGGCAGGAGCCCTAAAAGGAACATAATCGTGTGGAGTGATGCTTTAATAGCACCCATTTGAGCTAAACCCCCACAGGTACTACAGTTGGAATGATATATTTCATGATAAACATGTATTTAAAATAAAATTTAGTTGACCAATAGAAAAAAGCTGGGATTTACAGAAAGACTGGACTAAAGCCAACAAATCTGTAGAGATTATGTATAAATGATGAGTCCTGTCTTATCCTTTACTATTCCCAAATCCTGCCAATAGTAATGGCCAAACACCATCTTTTTTTGTCTGCGAACAGGTGGATTGGACTTTTAAAAAAGTCCGCCATCTGCCTGTTTGTGGAGAACTTCACATTCCCTGCCTATTGGCAGGGAATTTGAAAGGGAACCATACTGGAATTGATGCCGCAACATCACTTCCGGTATGTGGAACACACAGTTCCTGGTTCCAAAACCAGAAGTGATGTCGGTCGGAGGTCACGTCCGGCCTGTGCCCGGTACAATACTAGAGATCGGGTTTCTCTCCCCGATCTCTAGTAGAAATAATTCTTCCTCTGGCCAGACCGGGCGCGGAAAGGTCTAGCTGGAGAAGGAATTATAGACTTCTTCTCGAAGACGAAGGGGCGGGTCAAGCACCTGTACTGTTTGATGGGGAGAAGAAGAGCAAACTTTCAATGTTCGTACTGAACTGTCCACCCGGCTGACACTTCGGCCATCACTACCCACCAATGCTTTAATTCAGCCTCAACTAAAAGTTCACTGAAGTATGAAAAGTCAAATATGAGTAAGGGGTTGTTTCCACATCCGTTAGTACCCCCTCCGCTAATTGTATTGCTTGGCAGGCATCCCGACGGAGCACATTCACTTACCTGCTTGGGAACTGCTGAGCCATTCTGCCAATGCAGGGCTGAACGTAGTGGAGTACGTTGAACCATCTGCCGAGCAGGTAAAGTCTCTGTGCTCCGTCAGGATCCCCACCAAGCAATGCGCTTAGCGGAGGGCGTCCTAAGGGATGTGGAAAGCCCCACCCAACCCTCAAGAATTGACACATAGAGATCTATTATAGGATTAATATTTCAGTATTTTGTAGTGATTATTCTTTCTTATGGAAAATAACTTATGATGTTTTTTTTTTCTTTCAGTTGTCCCAACAAAAGATGAAGGTAAGTTATAAAATACTAATAAAATCCTCTGTATTGTAATCTAAGCACATCACATATGGCTGGAGAATGCAATAGAAGTTAAAGGGGTTATTGTTAAACTTGAGGTCGTTTTAAGCATTCAATGAGTTTATGGGGAAAACTGGAGACAGACAAATCCTTTCTGGAGACAGACAGATATTTCAGCAGAGAGACATTCAGAGCAGGAAGTAGTGATGAGCGGCATAGGCAATATTTGAATATGCAATGTTTCGCAAATAATTTGACTATATTCGATTTGATAAATGATTCGCGTATGGCCATGCATTACAACAATAATTGAATTTTCGCCAAAGAAAAATATTCGCCATTAGTATATTTGATCTCAACATTAGTAGGGAAGAGAGAGCTAATCAGGGCACAAACATGCAGAAACAGAGAATATATGAAAATAAGGAGATCTTATTTTAGTACTGTTCCCTCAGAGTTTCCAGATTAGAGCTAGGAGTGATAGATAGATAGATAGATAGATAGATAGATAGATAGATAGATAGATAGATAGATAGATAGATAGATAGATAGATAGATAGATAGATAGATAGATAGATAGATAGATAGATAGATAGATAGATAGATAGATAGATAGATAGATAGATAGATAGATAGATAGATAGATAGATAGATAGATAGATAGATAGATAGATAGATAGACCAGAAGTGATGTCGGTCGGAGGTCACGTCCGGCCTGTGCCCGGTACAATACTAGAGATCGGGTTTCTCTCCCCGATTTTTAATAAAAATAATTCTTCCTCTGGGCGGGTCAGGCGCGGAAAGGTCTAGCTGAAAAAAGAATGATTGATTTCTTCTCGAAGACGAAGGGGCAGGTCAAGCACCTGTACCATTTGATGGGGAGAAGAAGAGCAAACTTTCAATGTTCGTACTGAACTGTCCACCTGGCGGACACTTCGGCCATCACTACCCACCAATGCTTTAATTCAGCCTCAACTAAAAGTTCACTGAAATATGAAAAGTTAAATATGAGTTACCCTGAAGAATTGACACATAGAGACCTATTATAGGATTAATATTTTAGTATTTTGTGGTGATTATTCTTTCTTATGGAAAACAACTTATGATGTTTTTTTTTCTTTCAGTTGTCCCAACAAAAGGTGAAGGTAAGTTATAAAATATTAATAAAATCCTCTGTATTGTAATCTAAGCACATCACATATGGCAGAAGAATACAATAGACATTAAAGGGGTTATTGTTAAACTTGAGGTCATTTCAAGCATTCAATGAGTTTATGGGGAATACTGGAGACAGACAAATCCTCAACATGATTGTTTCATGAAATGGAATTTATCTTTTAGTTTAAGATACTTCAGCAGAGAGACATTCAGATCAGGAAGTAGTGATGAGCGGCATAGGCAATATTTGAATATGCAATGTTTCGCAAATAATTCTACTATATTCGATTCAATAAATGATTCGCGTATGGCCATGCATTACAGCAATGCTGTTTCATCAGAGTTTCCAGATTAGAGCTAGGAGAGATAGATATGGGATAGATGAGAGAGAGAAAGAGAGAGAGAGAGATAGAGAGAGAGAGAGAGATAGAGAGAGAGAGAGATTATACAAGTCTGTGTATAAATATAGGGGGTTCATCTATGAAGGAGTTTAACTCTGTAATCCAGCTCTTCATTAGGAGTTGATATACAGAGATTGCTTGGGGGATGGTCACTGCAGCCATCTTTCTGGGAGGAATAGTGGTGTGACCCCCCATGGAGCCTCAGCTGGAAGTGGCAGTTATCTGACAGACCTGGAGGAACCTGATAATGTACAGAACATATACGGGGAGAGTTTTATAAAACATTATTTTCTTCTCTTCCAGGCACGGCTACAAGACCTGCAAAGCTCTTCATCTCCGCCATTGTTCTCCTGTTACTATTGTACTAGGATCAATCTTCTCTGTATTAGTACACAATACATTTTGTCATAGATATTGTAAGCAGGTTTACTACCTGATATTCTGAGCTAGTACTGCAGCTGCTACGGCTGGTCTACCATCACCACAATTCTCAGTATATGGAATTTATATTGTATGATCTACAACATGAACATTATAGGTAGAGATGGTCGAATTTTTTTTTCAGAAATTCGACGATTTCGAATTAATTGCAAAGCCCCTGAACATGATATTATCACCAAACTTGCTGGAGATGTAGAGAAGGGTTGGGGGAACATTTGAAAGAAAAAAGGTATGTCTTTAACACAAAAGGTTTTTTGCATAAATTAAGTTCAATGTCAAGTCAAAATGTCGAAAATTCGGAAATTCGACTTTAATTTTGAATTTATTTATTCAAGAACTATTTGTGATAGAGACATACTTATTTCTGTCAAATGTTCCTCTAACCCTTCTCTACGTCTCCAGCAAGTTTGGTGATGATACCTTGTTTAGGGGCTTTGCAATCAGCTCACAAATTTAGCAAGTCAAAAAAATTCGACCATCTCTAATGCTATATGATTTGACCATGTTCTAACTCATTACTAGAGATAACCAATGAGATCCCAACATTTTAGCATTTTAGCCAAACTAAGCCAAACTGACCAGGTTCAATGGTCGGTCACTGTGTATGATTGTGAATTTTTATCTGCATACAATCTGTATGCTACAAACAAAAGTTTGCCACCCATTGACCATCTCTACTAATGATAAAAGAAAAAACTAGCCAATAGATCCTGGACAGATTTATGGTAGACTTGTCTTTAACAAAATCAGTTTATTATAACCCTTCATACCTATAACATAAATGGATGACTGTGTAATGTTCAGTATATTCAACAACATTTCTGTCAAGCTTTAAGGTCCCTATACACGGGTCTGTTTCCCAATGGATTCAGGGACGATCGATTCCGGGCGTGTGCACGCCAATCGATAGTCCCGGAATCACGTGAAGCCCACCTTGTCCGATCGATCACGTCCGATTGATCGGGGGCTCAAAATCGGATCCGACCAACCAACATGTTGGTCTTTCTGATCCGATTCAGCACACATCAGGGGGAGTTGCCATTAGT
>CM070039.1:92205554-92217060 GCA_036250615.1 Ptychadena robeensis
ACAAGGCTTTAATGGACGGAAAGCCGTGCAATAGGTACTAATACCCTAAAATAGGGCGCAAAAATCCCCTGGGCTAGTAACAAAGTGCCACCAGATACGTATGGTTGGGTACTGGGCAGTATGGGCGCACACACAGTTGGCACAAGGCTGTAGGGTGAAAAAATCCCCTGTGATAACTAAGTGTCAGATATGAGCACTGGCAGTAGGCACTGTGTGATAGGTGGCTTGAAAAATCACTGGTAGCACTAGCAGCCTGGCATGCAAGCAGGCAACTGGATAGCAAAAAATAGCCCTAAAAATTAAATCTGCTGACTGTGACTCACAGGGTCAAAGTTTCTTCAATGCAAAAAAGTTGGGGGCGGGTCGAACTCGCCGTATGTTCGCGAACACGTGGCGAACGCGAACATGCGATGTTCGCCGCGAATAGTTCACCGGCAAACAGTTCGGTCCATCACTAATTGGAAGATCAAGATGTTGGTCATCCAGACCCAAAGATGTAAGAAGACCTTCCCATAAGTTGTGGCTTCCAACTCGACAGAGGGTAGGTTAAGTGTTTGCAGGAATGTAGTAAGGGCATCGGGTAATTTCAAAGTCAGAGGTCACTTATAAATAAACTCACAACCGAGGATAGCAGAGTGGATTTCAAAATAGGGCAGCCATACATTTGTCCTATCAATTGGAATCAACATCAATATATCATTGTGGTCACTATATATCCATATATTAATCAAAGATCCAATCAAGTATCCAAAAAGTTTCGTTTTAGAAGTTTTCTACCTGATGTGTAACAGGATGTCCTCTACCAGGGAGAGCTTCCTTCAGTGTGGGCCTGTCAGATGGCCCTAAATCCTCCGCCATTGTCATAGGAGCGCCCAGTCCGCCATGTTGAGGGAGTATATAGTCAATATTGACATCGCCTGCTTCCCCTCCCACATTACAGGCATTTAGTGATGGGCGGATAGTTTGTCGCGAACATTGAATGTTCGCTCTTCTTCTCACCGGTGTTCGACCTGCCCCCTTTACCGGAAAAGAGAAGTCTTTGATTCTTCCTCTAACAAGACCTTTCCACGCCTGGTCTGGCCGGAGGAAGAATTATTTTCACTAGAGATCGGGTAGAGAAGCCTTAGTGATGTACAGAGCACGGGCCGAACGTCCCAATTATGTCACTTCCTGCTTTGGAACAGGAGCTGTGCGTTCCATATACAGAAAGTGACGTTGCCACAAAAGGCGGAGAATATGGAGTTCTTTTTAAAAGTCCCATCTGCCTGTTTGCGGATGGACATGACCGATGTTTGGCCATCACTACAGCCATCTAACTTGCCCACTCTCATAATAGACAGCTATCTAGCACGCCGTATTCATCCTGCAAGAAGCCTGCAGTGTCCCAATGGATGCCGCCTCAAATGGACAACTTACCCCTCCATTAGAATTTGTGGCAACATGCCACATAAACACACTCATGGTTGTTTAGAAGAGGGGGAAACTTGATATGGTCAAGACCCTTCCAGGGGCCAAGAAGCTTCCAGGGGTATCCCCATGAACCGAAGGGGATGCAAACACATAGTAGTCAAAAGATGAAATTAGATATAACATATCCTCCTCTATGTAAATTCCAAGTGGTAATAGTTCTCCAAATTTTATTATTTGTAATTGTTGTAAGAATAATTACTTATTAACAACCACATACTATTAATCACATATTATAATCCAAATGCAAGTAGCATTCAACTTGTTTTATTATCTGTAGTACAAATGGTCAGAGATCTCATACCATCATTTCCCTCTTTCTTCAGGTTCTGGACTCAGCTGTACACAGAGAGGTAAGTCACCAAGTGGGGAATATCAGAACCCGATCACAAGGGGGACAGATAACCGAAAATCTTATTTTATATAATTTAGGCTAAAATAAGGAGAAATAACACTTCTTCCATTGATTTACACAACATAAAAAATTTACATATTGATTTGTTCTGCTTGAATATATGTTTGTTTGCATTTTAATCATATAGGAGTTACCTCGAAAAACTGTGTGTGCATTGAATGGCCAAAATGGCAACACCCGCTATCCATAGATGACACTTCTGTATATACAAACCTCCCTGTCATGTGTTGGAGATCTGAAGCACATCGATTAATTACCCATAGATAGTGATGGCCAAACATCAGCTGTGACTGTTCGCGAACAGGCGAATCAAACTTTAGCAAATACCCGCTGTTGGCATGTTCGTGGCGAACCTCCATTGACTTCAAAGAAGGGTGAACTTCTCAACCCTTCAGGTCATATTTGTGGCCAAAATATCAATAAAAAAAGTCAAAAGGGGGCGACCACCTGGACAGTGTCATGCCAGAGGGGGATCAATGGCTAAACTTCTCCAAAATACGAATGTTTTAAAATGCTGTTTTTAGGGTTTAATGGCCGGAATTCATATCTTAAACTTAGCTAGAGTGGGCTGCCAGCCTGACAGTACCTTCTGCATCACATTAAGTCAGATCTCTCTGCAATCCATAATACAGCGTTCCCCACCCCCAGAGAAGGGTCTGTGGCTCAGTAATGATGAACTTCATTTTACAGAATACCTAAGCGATAGTTGCAGATCACTGGATGAAGTATAATAGCAAAGTTGCTAAGCCATCCCTCAATCAGCAGCAGCTCTCCCTATCTGTCTAGTACTGCAGACACAGGATAAATGTAAAATGTGCCGCCAGGATGCTTCTTTATTAGGGGGGGGTGTCTTCCAGGAGGGAAAAATGTGTTATTGGCTGTACTGTCCCACCTGACTCTAGGTTGAGGGGTCGCACTTTGTTTCCATGTAAAGGTGTAGGGGGCGGGTCGAGCACCCATAATGCTTGCCAGCATTGTGAACTGCGAACATGCTATATTCACCGCAAACTGTCTACCGGCCGAACTTTTTGGCCATTACTACCCATAGAGCTGCGTGCATCTCAGGACTGGAGGACCACATATGGTTGTCCAGATAAAGCATTGATCATCTCTAGATGTCTTTGAAAACAAGGTTAAAGACTTATCTTCCAATATTAACGATAAAGGTTTTCTATCAAATCTACCCAATGGTCCTAACTGAACAACTTCCTTTACAGATGGGACCTCCGTTACGGTGTTGATGGATGCATTTTTTACCTATTTGGGTTACACAGACTACTTGGAAGATATTCTGTATTCTTTATCGGGCAGATTCCCCTGTGTTACACGACAATACACCTCTGTGATCCTGGACTATGCAGGTAAGTACAATGTCAGCTCTGTAAATGTTTAAATTTCTTGTGAATGTTTTCTACCTATGGAATCTATCGCTGAGCTATCCACAGTGACCAGTCGCTATCACAGGAAACTCTTGCACAGTGTGATGTTCATGCTGGAATACTGTGTAGACCTGGAAGAATAGTAAACAGGACACCCAGACTGAGAATAGAGTTCAGCCTTATCCTCCCTAGCTGTATGCCCAAGGGTAGCTATTATTTCCAATATCGGTAACCCTGAGCCACACTCGACAATGCTTGTCTGCTCCAGGTGTGCCCACGCCATCCTCCTGGAATGTGTCAAGCTATTAACTGGTTCCATCTTCCTGATGCTGGGGAGGTGAATCGTGTCCTCTCCCTATTTGCATATATACAGGCATAGGCCTCTGGGGCACTCACATCCTCATCATCACTGATGAAGCCAGAGATGTGTGTGGGGGCCACAATGGGCAAAAATATAAAAGCTTACATAATAGTGCTGATTACGATCAATGCTGATTTTCAGCTTCAGATTGTCGCGGGGAAACATAGCCTTAGGTGTGCCCCTGCTTGAACATGGGACATGATGCACCTACTAAACTTTGGTTAAGACTGATGAAACACGCAAGAGACCCCTAGGGAGCAAATCCAGTTCCACATCCGTTGGGACCCCCTACGCTATATGAAGTGCTTGGCGGGGTTCAGACAGATCACATACACTTTAGCTGGCTGGCAGATGCTCTGTTCAGACATCTGCCGATGCAGGGGTTAATGTACTTTACTACATTAACCCCTGCATTAACCCCTGCCGTAAAAAACACAGCATCCGTCGAGCAGGTAAAGTGAATGTGCTCCATCGGAACCCCCCGCCAAGCACTGCACTTAGCGTAGGGGGTCCCAATGCATGTAGAGACATAGCCTAAGCCGTGCAAAAGAGATCCAACATTCGCAGTAGCCCAAGATTAGCCCAGGTACACAGTTTGGTCCATACAAAACAGATCTGCCCAGCAATTGCAGGAGCCAAAGGGTTAAGCAGAGGCATAGCCCAGGTACACATCAGTTCAGACCAATAAACAGAGCAGTTCATGAAAGATGTAAAGATGAAATATCGCTATCAAAACCCACCACTGGTTGACAGCAGAGCAGCTTCACCATCTTCTCTGGACAGGGAAATGTCAGACAGACCTCACATGATTTTTGTTTAGGGTTTTGCATATTAGGGAATAGTGATGGACATGGATGTTCACCCTCCTTCTAGCCGTCGAGCAGTACGGGTGTTCGACCTGCCCCGCTTGTCGGCAAGAAGGAGCTCACTACTCTTCCACCGGCAGGATCAGGAGCAGTAAGCTCCCCTCGGAGAAAGAATCTTTTCACTAGAAGAGCAGCCAGCTCGTTAACTCGGAAGTGACATCAGTGATGTCACATCCGGCTATTGTAACCAGGAACTATGCGTTCCAGGGACCGGATGTGACGTTACTGACCTCACTTCTGGTTTTTCAGATTCTGCCCGCTAACAAGCCGAATTCCTTTAAACTCTGATCCTGCGGACGGACCTGGCCGAGGTTCGGCCATCACTATTAGGGAGTAGGGCAGGCAAAGCTAGGCTGCGTTGTGGTTGGTAAGTGTTATGGCTGGTAAGCATCAATTTTTACATTTTGATAAACTTTTCTATTGTTTTTCTTTAAAGAAACAACTGTGAGTACGACCTATAATAAAACTGATTTCCTAAGACAATTAACAAGAAACTACTGGGACGGTGATTCTACTTTTGATAATTACTATGAACATACATTAAACTGCAACCAGTCCCTCCTGTATGGGCTGAAGAGATCTCTGGAGATTTCCCCGGCTGAGTCCGTCATTCTGGTTCTTACATTCGGCTCCATGGTGGATTACACTGACACCCAGCTCCTGTCTGATGTCTACACGCTGCTGAAGGAAAAGAATTCCCAGGTAAGAACCATTCATTACCATCAACTTCTAAGCTAGCGACACGCGGGTAGATATCACGGCGTCACCACGCTGCACTCGATCGCTCGTCAACCGTTTAGCGTATCAATGTGCACCAATTCACTATACTTTTTTTTTCATGCATCGCGATAATATAGCATGTGACTTTGTGAGCTGATTCCAAACCCCCGAACATGGTATCATCACTAGTGATGGCTGAACTTCAGCCATGTCCGTCCGCAAACGGGCGGATCGGACTTTTAAAATAGTCCGCCGTCCGCCCGTTCACGGACAGATTCAAATCCCCCAACTCTTGAATCTGAAAACCCGGATGTCAGTGACGTCACATCCGGCACCTGGAACGCATAGTTCCTGGTTGTGCTAACCGGATGTGACGTCACTGATGTCACATCCGGGTTTACAAGCCGGTTTTTCACTGAAAGACGGTTCTCTACCCGGTCTTCAGTGAAACATTCTTCCTGCGGCGGGATCTCGCTGCTAATGATCCCACCGGAGGAAGAATAGAGGGCTCCTTCTCGCTGGCGAACAGGGCGGGCCGAACACCCGTACTGTCGCCGGCGCGAAGGAGGACGAACATGCTTGAGATGCTTGAGGGCCGTTTGGCCATCACTAATCATCACCAAACATTGCTGGAGATGCAGAGAAGAGTTGTGGGAACTTTGGGGAAAATCAATATTTTTGCTCTAGCACATGGAGTTCTTGCATAAATTAAGTTTAAAATTAAAGCCGAAGTTTTGACTGGACTTTGAACTTAATTTATGCAAAAACTATTTGTGTTAGAGCCATACTGTTTTTCCTTATGCCACCAACTCTTCTCTACATCTCCTGCTTGTTTAGTGATGACACAATTTTATTATTATTGCAATGGTTATGCCATGATTGCAAATTTCGAATATTAGTAGAATTATTTGTGAAATATCGCAAATTCCAATATTGCCTGTGCCGCTCATCACTAGAAGGGTCTACATAATATCAACATTCTGAATGCATAGCCAATTTAGAGATGGTCAAATTTCTCGACTTGCTGACTTTGTGAGCTGATTGCAAAGCCCCTGAACATGGTATCATCACCAAAATTATATTGGTAGAGATGTAGGGAAGGGTTGGGGGAACATTTAAAAAAAAAGTTTAGCTCTATCACATGAAGTTTTTGCATAAATTTAAGGTAAAAATTAAGTCGAATTTCTGATTTTTGAAATTTTGACTTGATTTTGAACCTCATTTGTGCAAAAACTGTTTAGCTAGCCATATGCAGGATTCCATGGCCAATCGATCGGCCACCCGATCGATTCTGGCGATTCTGCCGGGAATTGCAGGTGTGATCAATCGGCCAATTAAGTGATCCGATCGCTGCATACCACCTTGTCCCGCGGATTCTGGGACGATTCCGTGTCCGATTGTCCACCTCACAAATGGCAACTCCCCCGGATCTGTGCAGAATCGGATCAAAAAGACCAACATGTTGGTTCTCTGTCGGATCTGATTCTGAGCCCCCGAACGATCGGACGTGATCGATCGGACAAGGTGGGCTGCACGCGATTCTGGCATGATCGTTTCGCGTGCACGCGCCCGGAATCGATCGAGCCGGAATCCGGTGGGAAACTGACCTGTGTATGGGAGCCTTTTGTGTTAGAGACATACTTTCTTTTTTGGAGTATACCCCCCCAACCCTTCTCTACATCTCCAGCAAGTTTGGTGTTGATACCATGTTCAGGGGCTTTGCAATTAACTCGAAATTGTAGAAATGGTCGAATTTTTGAAAAACAATTCGACCATCTCTAATAGCCATACAAACTGAAAGTTCAAACTAGTGACGACACTGGGGTATTGTCCCAGATCAGGAAAGCACATTACTCCCTGACCCGGGCTTTGATGTCAGGAAGGTGATAGTTCAGATGGAGGTCATGTTGGTGAAGAGGTTTTGAAGGATAAGCTTAGGGTGGTCGATGATGGAGCCATCTGAACGTATTTCCCCATACTTTATGTTCACACGATATATAGGATACGTCTCTGAGCTATAGGTAAACTGTTGTTTTTTTTTTCTTCAGGTTTATTTTCTGTGGTATCCTTTGTGCGATACGGATCCTCAGCAAGACGTGTTCACTGACATCTCATCTCTAAGCTATGGAGACTTTATAAATCTTTCATTTCTGGATACCTATCAGGTAAGAATCACATTAGACACTCAGGTACCAGATACCTGTCCAGTCTACCAAAATTTACCGACATGACTGCTCGAGGCTCGGTTAATTTCATTGCCCACTTTCACCACTTGGTTGAGCAAGTAAGAGGAAATTGATTTCCAGTCGATCAACTCGAGACAATTGATTTTAAGATCTAAAGCTGGGAATAGACGGTACGATTTACCGTCTATTCCTTATGCGATTCTCTGCCGAGAATCGGACTGCATTCTTAATGTGCAGCTCATGACTTCGGCTGGGGCAGCTGTCCTAATGGGACAGGGCTAAAATTTACCATCCTGCCGGATCTCTGTCCTCGTCAGTTGCAGCCTCCATTTCCTGCATGACCCGATCCCTAAAGGCCCCCATACACGGGTCAGTTTCCCACCGGATTCCGGGAGGATCGATTCCGGGCGCGTGCCCGCGAAACGATCGTACCGGAATCGCGTGCAGCCCACCTTGTCCGTCCGATCAGGTCCGTCCGTTCAGGGGCTCAGAATCGGATCCGACAGAGAACCAACATGTTGGTCTTTCTGATCCGATTCTGCACACATCAGGGGGAGTTGCCATATGTGAGGTGGACAATCGGATACGGATCCGTCCCGGAATCCACTGTACAAGGTGGTATGCAGCGATCGGATCACTTAATTGGCCGATTGATCTCAGCTCCGATTCCCGGGAGAATCGCCGGAAACGATCGGATGGGTGATTGATTGACCGTGGAGTCCGACACGTGTATGGCTAGCTTAAGGGATGCGGGAGCGCGCACGGCATCCGATCGGGGATCGGATCGTGCAGGAATTGGTACGTGTATGCCCAGCTTAACAGATAGCGATGAGCGACATAGGCAATGTTCGAATTCACGATATTTCATGAATAATTCTACTAATATTCGATTCCAAATTCAGAAATTCCAATATTTGCGGAATAACCATGTATTGCGAAAATAATATTTTCGCAATACATGGTCATACCACAGATATTCGAATTTCTGAATATGGAATCGAATATTAGTAGAATTATTTGCGAAATGTCTATTACCCATGCCGCTCATCACTAGTTACTTGCGAATATGATTTTCGCAATACATACCATACTGCGAATATTCGAAATCTGCCCACATATTCAAGATATTTGCAAATCCTCGAATTGCCAATATTCGTGAAAAATATTCAAAATTTGAATATTCAAGCTCATCACTATTTATTTTGGATATTGAGTTCACTATCTCCACTGGCTAAAGCCGGCCATAGACGTCTCGATCTATGGCCGGCTTGTTGCAGACTCATTATAGTGGGATGACGTCACCACCCTGTGAGGAGTCGGCTACAGAACTGACAGGAATCCTGTGTGCTTGGAGAGGGAGGAGACTCCCCATCCAAAATATTTGGCTACAACAGGATCAGCCACAAAAAGTACCGGCAGGATGGACTGCAAGGTGGGCACCCCTGTAGTTGCAGACAACCGACCACCATGTTTTTGGCGTGCTCGTGCACGCCGGTTGATCGCCTGCAACTACTACCGCGAATCGCAGTTTCTATGGCCGGCTTTACCCTTTACTTTCACCTCTATTATTTACAGTTGTCAAGAAAGAATAGTTGTCGTTTAGTTCAATATGCCCCATCATTCGTCCTTTGTCTATAAATGTGAGCCTCCTAAATAATGATGGCTGAACATCACGAACAGGCGGATTGGACTTGGACTTAGAAAAGCCTGTTCGCTGGAAACTTCAAATTATCCACCTGATCATGGGGGATATGAACCAAATAAAACCTGGAATGCACTGTTCCTTATTCCGATAACCGGCATGATGTCAGTGATGTCACTTCCGGCGTTTAAAGTCAATTTAAAAAATATCTTCCTCTGGCCGAAAGTTTCTGCGTCTGATCCGGCCGGTGGAAAAATGTTAAGCTTCTTCTAGTCAACGAATGGGATGGGTCAAACACCCGTACTGTTTGCCTGGAGAAGAAAACATTCCATGTTCCCGGCCTTGCGGACAGTTTGGCCATCACTACTCATAAACCAAAATGGTATTAACCCCCCAAAGAGGCGGGAAGAACAATAAACGTATTCTAGCTGGCAAAAGGGGCCGCTCGAACACCCGTACTGTTCACCAGCGAGAAGAAAAGCAAACATGTGATGTTTGCCACTAACTGTACGTCCTGCGAACACTTTGTCCATCTCTTTTCACAGGGTAATGTTTCAAATTGAGTCCTAGAAATAAGAAATAATAAGAACAAGATCCCAGACAGAATACGACTTTATAAAAAGTTCTACCTTTCCACTTAATTACCAGCACAGCGTATGCTCCACCATTGTAAATCCACCATTGTAAATCCTTAATCTCCCATGAAGAGGTAATGCTCCTGCATTGACCTGTGTCTCTAGAAGATCCACAGACTACATGAGGGTCTCTATGAATGCATGTCCTCATATGAGGTCATTTTGTATGCACAGAGACTGTGGGAGCCGCCAGGAAGATATCCAATGCCTCTAGCATCTAAAGGCCACCATACACTGGGGCCGATAGATGAGCTATGGAGTGCGGCGTGATAACGCCATCACGCTACACACCGTCGCTCAGAGTATCGGCAGGCACCCGTTGTGTGCTGGCCGCTTCTTTGGATGGGGACAGTGGTCCCCATTCAAACTAATGGCAGTTGGTTGAAAAAGAGCCTCTGCATGAAACGTGTCCCATTGTTCCTGTTGAGCCCTCCAGCATCTGTAAGCAGGAAGTGATCTCATCCCTAACCAGGAAGTGAAGTCATTCTGGAAAACACATGGCCCTGAGAGATCAATCCTTGTAAACCTCCTCTTATGTGAGTATCAAGTCTGTTGTTTTGTTTTATTTTATTCCATATTATTTAACCATTTACAGTCCCTTACTTTGCTGTACTAGGTTGTGCGCCTCGTGCCCTTGTTCCTATTTAAACTAATGGCATCGGCCAGAGATTTTCGGACATATCCGTTCTCTGGCCGACTGAGCTTTTGGGGTGACGCTCCATGTGGGCACCCGCAATCCGCGGCCAATTTTGCCAGCAACTGCAGCCGCGAGCCAGCACACCCATCAGTCGGCCGCAGATCACTAGGTGTATGCGGACTTTAAGCCTCATTCAGTTGGCAGCAGTAGACCTGTGAGGGACACAGATAATCCAGTAATGTAAAAAAAAGCCATTATATAACAAATAACATTTATCCAGTGTCCATCTGATAATCCTGAAAAAAAAAGCCATAAAAATGTTGATCTAGAATGCATTGACCACCAAAAAATCCCAGCTTCTTCTTGTGCAAGTTGAAAAAAAAAATCTTCACTCCTCTTCCGGTGCTCCGCTCCCTCAATGTGCCACACCAGAAGAGGACTTATTGCTTAGACATGCGCAGTAAGTAGAGGAAACTTTTCCCACACTTTACTACGCATGTCCCTGATGTCACAGCAAGCTTTTGTTTACCAACATTGGCCCATGTGATGGCTTTAAGGGTCATGCATAAAATGTGACCCTTAGAGATATCACATGAGGCCAATGTTGATAAACAAGGGCTTCTGTGACATCACAGATATGTGCAGACATTTCATTTTGCAGGACTACTTTGGAGAAGTGCCCATTGGACTTCCTGTTGCCCCTAAATAGGGCTAAAAGGAGCATTATCTGACATATCTTTCAGCCACCATATGGAGAACTTCTGTGGTTTACTCTAGTCCTTTAAGACAAAGGATAGGAATATGGGATAGAGCAGGAAGCATACATATTTAAAGGAACGAGCATGTATACCCTTGACCTATGAGGATCTGTGACGATTTCTGAGTTAATTGCAAAGCCCCTGAACATTGTATCATCTGGCCCAGCCATCATGACAGAAAGAAGTAAGAGAACTGACAGCCCAGAGAGCCAAAAGCAATGCCAAGTGCTACAGTTCTCTCCAACTCCCCTCCACTCTATGCTGGCTGACAGCATGCATGTTCACTGAGAGAATTATCAGGTGTAACATAAGTTAGTCAACAGTACCCAACACTATTTTCAGGACTCTACTTTTTGTTTTTTGTTTTTTGGGGAATCCTTAAGCCCCCCATACACCTTAAGATCGATCTATACAATCTCCATTAGATCTACCAAAAACTG
>CM070039.1:92308727-92320096 GCA_036250615.1 Ptychadena robeensis
TGATATATACCTTCCAATCACTATGTATTCTATCAGGGAGGACCCGGCACTACATAGTGGGTAGAGATCTAAAGAAATTGTATAGAGTGATCTAAAGTTGTATGACGGGCTTTACCCATAACATAATACCTAGTGAACTATAGAATTTTTGCTGTGTACTGATTCATGGAACAAATGTCTAAATTAGAGATGGGCGAACATCACAGTACAGGTGTTCAACCCGCCCCCATCACCAATGAGAAGAAGTCTATTTTTCTACCACTGGCCGGATCAGGTGTGGAAAGATCCAGCCAGAGGAAGAATTTTTTCACTTGAGACCGGATAGAGACCCAGGTCTGTAGTGAAAAATCGGGCAAGAAACCCGGAAGTGACAAGCAAGAGCCTTTTACTGTTTTTTTTTAGGTTTTGGTAGAGATAAGTCTGCTTATGGATTTTGGATAGCATGGAGTATATACAAGAGGATCTTACTGTATCTGTACAAGAAGGTACTCACCATTCGGATCAGTAAAATTAAAAATAATGAGTTGATTTCCTGCAATCAGTAGATGTGTCAGGGATGACGAGACATTAAACCCGGCAGTGTAATTGTCGGTGACATTGGAGTTGATGTTCAGGATGCGCACAGATGAGTTTAGAGGTTTAGACAACAGTGATACCAATGACTGTACGGCCTGAAAAAATAAGAGGAAATTATTCATCAAACGTACAAAATGTATGATTGGATAGATGTGTTTTTATCTACAACCTCTCTGCTTTACTGCTGGCTCAGACAGCGATCGCCTATGAACAGCCCCACTCTATACCTGGGCAATAGTGATGGCCGAAAAGTTCGCCCAGCGGACAGTCCGCAGCGAACATAGAATGTTCGCAGTTCGCAATGCTGGGGAACATTATGAGTGTGCTACCCGCCCACTATACTTTAACATGGAGACAAAGTTCGACCCCTCACCCTATGGTCAGGTCATACAGTACAGCCAATAACACATTTTCCCTCCTGGAGGACCCCCCCCCCCTTATAAAAGAAGCAGCCCGGCGGCCATTTTTACATTTCTCCTGTGTCTCTAGTACTAGATCGAGAGCTGCTGCTGATTGAGGGATCGCTGAGCTACTTTGCTATTTTACTCCATCCAGTGATCTCTAACTATAGCTAAAGCCCCCCATACACCTTAAGATCAATCCATACAATCTCCATTAGATCTACCAACAACTGTGTAGTATAGCAGCCTCCCTGATAGAATACATAGTGATTGGAAGGTATATATCACTGCTATGTAGTGCCGGGTCCTCCCTGATAGAATACATAGTGATTGAAAGGATTGGAAAGGTCCTCATATTACATGGTTTTGGTAGAACAAAAGTTGATTGTACAAAGATTGTATGGAAAGATTGTAAGGTGTATGGGGGCCTTAAGGTATTCTGTTACATGTAGTTCTTCATTACTGAATCACAAAAGTCCTTCTCTGGGGTGGGGTATGCTGTATTATGCATTGCAGAGAGATCTGACTACATGTGATGCACTGCAGGAGGTACTGTCCGGTAACTTTTGGCACAATCTATAATCTAGATGGGATTTCCGGTCATTAGACCTGAAGACAACAGCATTTAAAAAAATCCATATATCATATTTGGGGGGAGGGGGGAGTTTAGCCACTGACCCCCCTCTGGCATGACACTGTCCAGGTGGTCGCACCCTTTTGACTTTTTTTATTGGTATTTTGGCTCCAAATATGACCTGAAGGTGTGAGAAGTTCCCCCTCCATTAAAGTCAATGGAGGTTCGCCGATCGCATGTTCGCGGCGGGTATTTGCAGAAGTTCGATTCGCCTGCTTGCGAACAGCCACAGCTGATGTTCGTCCATCACTACTGGGCAACTAAAGGTGAGCCGTAGCATGTAGTGTCTGCCCCACGGTAAAGGTTTACAGGGGGTCTTTATTTCTATATGAATAATGCAAGGTTACATCCATCTCCTTTAATCAGCCCAGTCGCCAGCGACGTCAAGGATCACAGTATCCGGGAGCAATCCCTCCCTATTTTTGGACTATTAAATAATTGTTTATACTTTTACTAGAGGTTCATATAAATTATTGATTACAATGAATTTTGGTTGGGCACTAAAGTCCCCATGCCCCGAATATACGTAGGGGAAGTTTTAGTGAGCACAAGGGTGGCGGAGCCTTTTGGTTTCTCCAATTTAGTGCAACTTGTACTTTTTTGATCGTAACAGATTGTAGCGGAAGTCGTAGCAGAAAGAGTCACAGTATGTAAAAGTGCACACCACACGGCAGCGCACCAGCGGCAAGCCAAGATGCTGGAACAGTCCAGAGCCCAAGAGCCCAGAACACTTGCTCTAGACGCTGAAGGTGTTCCTCAAAAGTGGCTAAAGAAATAATAAGATCATCCAAGTATACAAGCAAGTGTTCCAGGTTCATGTCCCTTAAACAATTTTCCATAGTCTGCTGGAACGTAGCAAGTGTATAAGTAAGGCCAAAGGGCATGCCAGATCCACGGTGGAGAAATAGGCTGTCAGTGGTTCCTCAATTTTAGGTAAGGGGTAAGCATCCCTTTCAGTCACTGCATTAAGATTGTGATAGTCCACAAAAAAATTGCAGCATGCCATCCCTTTTTATTGTGAGGTCAGTAGGGGCGGCCTAGAGGCTCCTGCTTTCTTCTATCACCCCTTGTTACAGCATTTGCCCAATCATCTGCTTTACCTCCTGATATAGGTGGGGCGGTGTTCTCCGGAACATATCCGGTCAGGACAGACGTCTCTGTATTGATTTTGTGCTCTACTCCACTGGTGCAGCGAAGATCGTGATCCCCCTTAGAGAAGGCCTGAGCATGATGGTCCAGCAGCCGAATGAGAGCCTGCTTTTCCTTGGCGTTGAGCTGCTCTGCCAGGGCTACCATCTGTTCTAGGATCTCCTGACCTCAGTGGGAAGGTGCTGTGGTCGTCACTCGGTTGGAGAGCACTTGAGCGACGTATTTACTTCTGACCCGGCGCTGCAGCAATACGTCTGGTGGGATCGTCGATGGAACCAGATCAGTAGGGAATAGCTCAGCCAAAGTGGTACTTGCTGAGATATAAATAAGTGAATTCCAGGGGTTGCAAATTTTTACTGTGACTGTCCATGTTTAACCACAGTCAAGGCACTTCCCACACAGGGCCATGCATCCCAGGGAAGGGGTTCAAAACAGTGAGTCCATGGGTTAAGCTGGATGAGCCAATGGGCAGGGTGACAACCTTTACCTGCCTAGACAGAACCTTGACCACTCCCACTTTGTTGACCAGGGGGGCGTTTCTCTGCCTCTGGGGGAGTTTTCTTCTGCACTGCCCTCAGCTTCATACTTACAGGCCAGACCTAAGGACCCCAGAAGGACGAGGATCAATGTTGACAAAGTCCTGGATAATGCTCATAACCAGTAGGATAGGTAAGGATCAGCTTGTGTCGCCCCTTATAATCAGCACTTTATGCTTACCTACGATAGTCCATCTTGCTCACCAGTGTGACTTGGGAACCCGTATCAAACAAACACTTCACCATCTTTCCATCAAAATGTCCCTTTACCACTGGTGAGTTGCCCACTAAGTATGATGTGGGTTTGGGCGGAGTTTCCACAGTCTCTTCCTTTGTCGCATGACTCTTCACGCCAGAACGCTTTAGTTTAACAGACAAGGTGTGGACAAGGTGCTCCTGCTGCCCACATTTCCAGCATTGGGACTCAGAATCTTCATACCAGGGTCTGGCAGTTTCCAAAGGAGCCATCTCTGGGACCGTCCGGCAGAGTTGTGTAAGCACCACCCATAAATGGGCCACTGTCTCAGTTAACTCTCGTACCGTCTGCTCCCACAGTTGAGGTGTGGCCCCTGGAGCCCAAGCCAGCTGAGTTGGGTGAAGCCTCCCTTGGGGGCAGTTGTGTAACTCCTCTCACAATTTTTTACTTAGCTTCTCCTTTACCCGTGGTTGAGTCAAGCCCTGGAGTAATTGTTCTTTCAGCCACAACTCTTTCCTCATCTGTATGGCGTTGGCTAGGTCCTGAAAGGCATTAGTGTGCTAGAGAGCTGTCTCTCTCTCACTCTCTGTAGCCCATGCAGTGATCTTGATCTTCAAGCATCCTCTCCAAATATTTGACGACTTTATCCATGCTGTTCTTCTCAGGTGCTTACAGGTGGAGGATGGTATACCGAGCCTCTCCCACTCGGGTACATATGTGCTTGGAGGGCCATATCTGCTTGGAGCGGCTCTGGGACCAAGCATCTTAAGCGACCCGACCGGTCTGGGGATGTCACATTGTACTTGGGTAAGTATTGTGCCCTAGCCCCCACAGAGAGAGATGGCTAAAGGAAGCGGGAGGTGGGGGGCACAACAGTAAACAGACTTTTGGAATAACTTTGGAGACTCCTGTTGTCCATCCGGCCCTGGCCTGTAGCTTCTGGGAACTGGCTAGATTCTCTGCCCTGGGGTAAAGAGGCCACCCCACTTTTTCCTGGCACAACTGTGACTGTGACCACAAGGCAATTGGCACAGTACTGGGCACTGTGCATGTTTTTTTTCTGCTCAGAGCCAGCCGTACACTCCTACTCACTGAATCCGGATTGTGAGACCAAGGACAGCCTAACACACTGCCTTCCTCCTCTCTTCCAGGACACAGAACATTCCATTTCCATCATGATGGGGTTTTAAGGCGTCAACACTGGGCCCCTCTCTAGTGTCTGGAGGACAAACTGCAGGACAAACTTACTCTTCTGTAGTGACCTGGGAGAGGTCCCTACTACACAACTAGACACTGGAGTCTGAACGTTTAGTATATCGCCAGGTATTGGTCGTCTATCTTCTAAAAATATTCCATGGGCCATTGAATGTTTCTTAACCTGGAATGTAATTATCTGCTTTGAGTTTTGTTATTCCAGTCAGTAACAATGTAACAGCAACAATGTAATTTCTTCATGACCAAAGCTGTCTACAGACATATATACATATACAGTATAACTAAACCTCAGCCTAATACAGAATATAAAATACTTTTATCAGATCATTGTTTACTAACGCTTAGGTCTATAGCTGGTCATAGACACTTAGATTCAATCATAGTGATTGATCTATCACAAATTGATGTATTGAAGCATGCGAAAGAGACCAAAATGACAAGGAATCGCATGAAAAATCGATCAGGCAGGGATCGGACATGCCTGTAATTTTTAGTCGATCTATCACCAATCTAAGGATATTATTGGAGACCCTAAGATCTGTCCTTTCGATCAACCCATGCAGGTCTGATCCCTTTACATAATTTCCAATCGCATTTTTTTGTGTAGCCGATGTTAAGTTACATCACCAATCGATCGTTGATAAATCGTATCCAAACATGGTGCACTTTTCGATCCATGTTCGACTTATGATCAAAGGCTCAATCGCATGTCACGATGGTTAAACAAATCGATCTTTGCGAAATCTAAGCGTCTATGGCCACCTTAACTTATATGATCCTTACCTGAAATGGAGTTAGTTTTTGAATATTTAATAAGTCTCCATAACTTAAAGATGAGATTTTATCAAACACATCCTGCTGAGAAGCGCTCACTGAAAAAAGAGATGGGTACCACAGAAAATATACCTGTATAGAAAAAAGTTCATCTATAGATCAGAGATAAATCTTAAACACTACATTGGCTGTTTATAAACAATGTAAATAGGTTCAGATGGATATTCTTTGTTAGAAATACATGTATAAACATTATCTATCCTAGTTCTTATTCCCCTCTATAAGATGCAGTTTTTGTGTGCATCCTATAGAGTGACTATACAGCATGTCTGAGCAGAGCCAGAACATGCTGTATCACATATTTTCCAGAGTGGCTGAGAAGTTGAAGACAAACATTTACCCAAGCTTTCACCACTTCCCCTTCCTCCGGTATTATTAAACTTGGCAAGAGTGTTGGGGTTTGAACCCATGACCGGCTGCACCTCAGGCGGTGGCTCTGCTCACTAGGAAACCGTCCTCTCTGGACTACTCATCTCATTGAATCTTCCTTGTTCCTGCCAGCCTAGCTAATTACCATCATCATTGACACCTGCTATTCCCCTATAAAGCCCAATTACTGATTAACCGCTGCTGACCTCAGAACTGCCCTCGACCGCTCTTCTGCCTGATCCCTCACTACTGTCTGCCTTTACTGCTGCCAACCCGGATTGCCTGACTACGCTTATTGCCGCCTGCACGGACCTACTGCCTGTTACCTGACTACACCTTTGCTCTAACGTGCTACCAGCTGCATCCTGCGGTCTTTGCCACTGGGCTTCACTCCACTCTCCAGCCTCAGTGTCCTCAGACTCAAATGAGCCTAAGGACCTAACAAAGAGTGAACAGCACTCTCTTTTTTTTATTGAGTCTCGACGTGTGCAAGCACACAAAACGGAAACGTATGTACATCCAATGCAAAAAAAGTGAACATGCACACAGTAAACACAACACTCCAAACTGCACGGGTGTATCGTGATGTCCCGCCCCTTAAGGGGCTTAGGACCGGTGCCCTGAAAGGGGTGACGGCGGGTAGACAGCCGAAGTCATCGGATGTCCCGTTCCCCAGGTGACCTCGACCGAAGCCAGGTCACCCCCTGAAATCAGAACACAGGTCCAAACTAAACCTCCTAGAACATGTGACCTAGTAACAGAAATTAAGCAAAAAATATACATGGAAATATACATGGAAAGTGCAATAATTACATATTAATACCGTACTGTCTTTTGTTACTAGTGTTCAGCACCCCCCTGAATAAGCAGATACACTCCCCGGCATTTGCCAAAAACAAAAATTTAACACATAACTGATATGAATTGTATAGATGTATTCATTATATAATTTTATTTATTAAATATTTACTACATGATTTGAACACTTCCATGAAAGTCCTCTACGTTTTTTAACCAGTTAATGGTTTGGAAGGTGTTTTTTTCTTTTTTGAGTGTTCATTTAAATTTTTTACCTTCTATATATTATATTGTATTAGATTGTAAGCCCGACTGGGCAGGGTCCTTCACTCCTCCTGTGTCATATTCTGTACCTGTGTGTTATCTTGTGTTGTTTCTCAACTCTAATTTATTGCACAGCGATGCATAATGTGTTGGCGCTATATAAATAAATGATAATAATTAAAAGATGATCACCTTTTTTTTTCTAAATGTGGGAAAGGTTCTTACCCGGGAATTTTTGTCCTTCAGCAACGTATAAACATCAGACAGGAGCCGAGTATCATTGTAATCCACCATGGAGCCGAATGTATAAACCAGAATGATGGACTCAGCCGGGGAAATCTCCAGAGATCTCTTCAGCCCGTACAGGAGGGACTGATTGCAATTTGTTAAGTGGGCATAATAGTAGGCATATCCAGAGGAATCATCATAGTTTCTTGTTAAGCTTTTTAGGAAAACACTCTTGTCATTGGTGATGGTCACATTGGTTTCTTAAAACAATAAAAATAGAAAAAAATGGAAATGTAATAAATGTAAATGTAATATTTAAATTAAACCATTAAACATTCATAGAAAGATCTCATGGAAGACCCAACCTATCCATCAACAGCTTGATGTTCTCCATTTGCATTGTAGTTTGATGTCATCAGCTTTGCCTAGAAAACCACATTTGCACATAGAAAAAAAATCTAATCTCTGGTCATGGAATGTTTGTGAAATTCTGACCAGCTGGTCTGTAGTGGGCCTGGGCAAAGGTAAAAATGGGTCAGTATGAGGGGTGGGTGTTTAAGTTACATGTAGGTGTGCAGCTCTCAAAATGAAGGATGAGTGTGGCCCCCTATAACAGACACATAGGAATACGTAAATTATAAAATAAAACAAAACAAAAGATAAAATACTCACATTGAAGGAGGTAGTCTGCAGGCTTTACAAGGATTGATCTCTCAGAACAATGTTCTTACCAGGATGATGCAACTTCCTGGTTACGGATGAGATCACTGGTTACAGATGCATGGAGGACCATGGTTGACAAAGAGCTGCTGCTCAAAACACGTCCCATTGATTCTGCTGAGCCTTCCAGTATTTTACTTTGTTGCACTAGGTTGTGCGCCTCATGTCCTTGTTCCTACTTGTCTATAAATTGAATCTACATGTGATAGAACAAGCCATCCCTACATTTACAAATTTTGTGGGTGATAATACCTTGTTTATAATTTTGTGACAATCTACACTAACCCTGACCTATCATTAGACTGACCAAGTGTTACACTTACCAGGTGTATTGCTGACCAGTCAGAATGTGGACCTGTCATATAACTAACCAGTAGTGATGGCCCGCAAGGCGGACAGTTCGGCGGTGAACATGGATGTTCGCCCTCCTTCTCGACGGTGAGCAGTACAGATGTTCGACCCGCCCCGTTCGCCGGCGTGAAGAAGATCTCTATTTTTCCTCCGGCAGGATCAGAAGCAGCGAGATCGAGCCGGAGGAAGAATCTTTTCACTAGAAGACCTGGCATGAAGCCGGTCTCTTAGTGAAAAACCGGCTTGGGGACAGGAAGTGACGTTAGTGACGTCACATCCGGCTCCCGTAACCAGGAACTATGCAGTTTTTCCGATTTGAATCTGTCCGTGAATAGGTGGATGGCGGACTTCTTTAAAAGCAGTGCTGAGTGAGAATATTTGAAATTCGAATATATTCGACAGATATCCGACATCCGAGAATTCGCAATATTTTGCAAATGTGCTCAGATATTTGCAATGGCGGATAATTGTCATATTATGCTTCATTTTTTACGGGCATACTGCGAATGGATACGCAATACTCAAATCACAGAATGAGCGACAGAGGCTGTATAGCTGGTTTGCGAATTATTGCGAACAGCTACACACGATGTAAGGCAATGGAATACAGTTGAATCGAATTTTAGGAATTTCAAATGTTCCTTAATATATTTGCAAAATTACACAAATCGGAATATACCGTATGCCGCTCTAGTGAGCAGGAGTCGATTTCTGTTCGATCCATGCAAACAGAAATATCAAACAGTGTATGGCTACCACTAGAAGAACCTTCATCACCATGAAGCCATTCCTACATGAAGTCTCCAGTCAACATGGTCTGGGAGAATCTAGAAAGTCTGAAATATATACCGAACAGCAGAACTTGTGTTTTGTAAAGAGACCTCCTCCTTCCTGTTGTTAAAATGTACCTCCATGCTGAACAAATATTACATTATTCCTAGAGCCGTGGCTCGAATTTCATGTTACACTGTACAATAGACAACCCTGTTTGGTCTTACATGGATCTATGGCCGAACACCTTTTAAACAGAACAGCAAACTCAGCAAAAGTCAGGAAATACAGTTTGACATTTTGTGAAACACTCCTCAATTGTCATCTGTCATCTAAAACAAAACATCTACAGAGCTGACGTATTTACCTGCATAGTCCAGGAGCACAGAGGTATATTGTCGTGTGACACAGGGGAATCTGCCCGATAAAGAATCCACAATGGTTTGCAAGTAGTCTGTTATACCCATATAGGTTATAAAAACATCTATCAATACGGTAAGGGAGGTCCCGTCTGTAATGGAAGATGTTCAGTTAGGACAATGTTTTTGTTATTTATATATATTCAGTTATAATGGAACAAGATTCATCGGCCTGTCTTAACAAAATCCATAGATGGATCTGTACATGTAGACCTCCAGTCCTGAGATTTACACAGCTCTACCACACAGTACAGACAATTCATGTAAGGTCCGTAGGCTCACCTGAGTCTGAGGACACTGAGGCTGGAGAGTGGAGAGAAGCCCAGAGGCAAAGACCGCAGGATGCAGCTGGTAGCACAATAGAGCAAAGGCGTAGTCAGGTAACAGGCAGTAGGTCAGGGCAGGCGGCAATAAGCGTAGCCAGACAATCCGGGTTGGCAGCAGTAAAGAAAGACAGTAGTGAGGGATCAGTCAGAAGAGTAGTCGAGGGGAGTTCCGAGGTCAGCAGCGGTTAATCAGAAATAGCAGAGGTGTAGAAGAGGTGTAGCGCGATCAAGGCTCAGAAGCAACAATAATCAGCAAAGGAAGGTAGGAGGGGGTTGGGCTTTATAGGTGTCAATGATCATGGTAATAAGCTGGGCTGGCAGGAACAAGGAAGATTCCAGGATGAGTCCAGAGAGGACGGTAGCCTAGTGAGCAGAGCCACAGCCTGAGGTCCAGCCGGTCATGGGTTCAAACCCCTGCAATTGGCCGATGTGTTTCAGATCTCCAACACATGACAGGGATGTCTGAATAAACCGGAGTTTTGGAGCGTTGTTACTTGTGCCCATTAAACTAGGAGTGGTTGCAGTACTTGGAATAGGTTATATGTGAGTTCATTGCCCTGAACAAAGTATCATCACTGTAATTGTTGGAGATGTGGAGAGAAGATTTCAAAGCAACATATTTAACCTCCCTAGCGCTTCTGACGGCACCATCTCGTCCTGTACTTGTTTATGCAGTATTGCAGCTGACGAGATAGAGCTGTCCAGCTAAGCTCAGATCCCCCGGCTGCACATTCTGCTCTGTGCTGTCTGAGATCTAAAGCAAGCCGGCTGTGTCACCTCTGCCACCTGCATTCATGTGCAAATTGGGATATTCTTCAAAGAGCACACCTGGAATATCACCCCCATTGTCATTCTAGATGTGATCTTTGAAGTTAACCCTTTCAGAGAATGCCATTGTATTGGATACAGTGATACAAATTCGACCATCTCTATTGATCATTACTCTGCATTAGTGATGGCCGAACATCGGCCTGGACTGCCCGCCTCTAGGTGACGTCACTTCCTGCTCCGAGCCGGTTTTTTCACTAGAAGTGAAAAGATTCGCAGGTTCTCGCAGGTTCTGATCCTGCCGGAGGAAGAATAGAGATCTTCTTCTTGCCGCCGAACACCCGCACTGCTCGCCAGCAAGAAGGAGGGCGAACATCCATGTACGCCGCCAAACTGTCCGCCTTGCGGGCAGTTCAGCCATCACTACTCTGCATAGAAGAGATCCTCATGTGGCTTAAGCTCTGTGTTAACTGTATGTGAGGTGAGATGCTTGATCCCTACTCACACATATTGTAGATGGGAGAGACACCCACTGAGTTATATATAAGGTGCGTCCTATTCCACGGAGCGTCTTATGCACTGAAAAATGCAGTAAATTATTGCTAGAGCAATAGAGTCTTTCTCTATATCTCCCCCAATTTTGTTGATGGTACAATGTTCAGGGGCTCTCCACATTTCATGGATAGAGATGGTCGAATTTTGTGAGCTGATTGCAAAGCCCCTGAATAGTGATGGCTCGAACCCGGAATTTACTGTTCGCGAACGGCGAACGCGAACTTCCGTAAAAGTTTGTGAACTCGGCGAACCCGCGAAC
>CM070039.1:92325900-92347310 GCA_036250615.1 Ptychadena robeensis
CGTGCTGGATGGGACGCTATGTTGGGAACCCCGGTAATCCACCTGTGTCAATGCGCATTGTGCCCTCGACACAGTGTGAGACGGTGGGCTTGGGTCACCACATATCTCCCATCCAGCACTTGCCTAGTGAAAAAGGTGATATGGGGGCCCACATATCTCCATCCAGCACTCTGCCCAGTGACAAACCAGGTTGTATCTGTGGGTCCCACATAATCTACCATCCAGCACTCTGCCCAGTGACACAGGTGATATCGGGTCCCCAATATTCACATCCAGCACTTGCCCCCAGCCTGACAAAGGTGATATCGGGGTCCAACATATCTCCCCCTCCAGCACAATGCCCAGTGACACAGGTGATAGTCGGGGTCCCAATCTCCCATCCAGCACTCTGCCCAGTGACACAGGTGATCTTGGGGCCACTGTGTCACACTGACCCCCCTTTTTTTGGTCTGTCAGGCTTCATGCCCAAATAGGGTCTGGAATAAAAAAAGGGGACGCCACATATTTTTTTCGCTTAAAAAATTATAAACAGAACTAAGAAACAAACAAATGTGTAGAGCTGAAAGTTATGGATGAAGGCTTAAACATTGATCCCCTTTGACCCCCCATTTCAAGGTCTTTGTAAATAACTCGATAAATTGGCGGGTGGGTACAAGGAAATCACTGCCTGACTTGATTTTGAGCTTATTCGAACGCTACATGCTTTAGAGCTATTTTTTCCATTTGACAACATATCCCTTCATTACTAGTCTAGTCCCACCATTCAACAATGTTGGTGAGGTGTAGTGATGGGTGAATTTTTCAACTTCCTAACTTTGTGAGCTGATTGCAAAGCCCCTGAACATGGTATCATCACCAAAATTGCTGGAGATGTAGAGAAGGGTTGTGGGAACATTTGAAAAAAAAAGCTTTGCTCTAGCACATGGAGTTTTTGCATAAATTAAGTTCAAAATCAAAGTGGAAATTCAGATTTTTGAAATGTTGACTTGACTTTGAACTTCATTTGTGCAAAAACTATTTGTGTTAGAGCAACACTTTGTTCTGTAGTATACCCCCAACCCTTCTCTACATCTCCTCAAGTTTGGTGATGATACCTTGTTCAGGGGCTTTGCAATTAACTCAAAATCGTCGGAATGTTCAAATTTTTGAAAAAAAATTCGACCATCTCTAGTGAGGTGTACAGGGGCTTCAGCTTTATTATTAACACACAATTGGTGTTCAGTGTGTTCGCTGTTCCTGACATAAGTTCATTTTGATTTCTAAAGACTAGTGTTGAGCTCGAATATTCAAATCATTATTTCAAATATATTCTGCGAATATCGGCTATTCGAGAATTCGCTGATTTCGGAGCCATTTGGAGGCTTATGGCCATGGATTGTGAATATATATTCGCAATGCGAAAATCAATAGCACATGTGACCATTCATTTTAAAGGTAATCACGAGGTGATTATAATTGCAGACACTATATATAAATGAAGACACTGGAAAGGTCATTAGCCTTTAAAATAGGAGACAATGAATGGTAGAATCACCCCTTGTTTACTCTTATGGGGTTCTCCAGTGAATTATTACTCACCCTTAGAGATGCTTGAATTTTTCAACTAGCTAATAGCAAAGCACCTGAACATGGTATCAACCCCAACTTGCTGGAGATGTAGAGAAGGGTTGTGGGAATATTGTGGAAAAATTTTGGCTTTAGCACATATACATGCACATTTGCACATAAATGAAGTTCAAATTTAAAGTCAAAATTTTGACTTTTGAAATTTTGTTTTGACTTTCAACTTAATTTGTGCAAAAACTATTTGTGCAAAAACTATTAGAGCCATACATTTTTTGTGTACTCCCAACCCTTCTCTACATCTCCAGCAAGTTTGGTGATGATACTATGTTCAGGGGCTTTGCATTTACTCTGACTATCTTTACTCATCATGAATAACACCATACATTATCAGTGAGGTAGATTTCACACATTAGAGATGGTTGAATTTTTTAAAAAATTAACGATTTTAAGGATTTTGAGTTAATTGTAAAGCCCCTGAGCATGGTCTCATCACCAAACTTGCTGGAGAAGGGTTGGAGTATACTACAAAAAAAAGTATGTCTCTAACACAAATAGTTTTTGCATAAATTAGTTCAAAGTCAAGTCAAAATTTAAAAAGTTGAAATTTCAACTTTAAATTTGAACTTCATTTATGCAAAAATGTGCATGTACATGTGCTAAAGCCAAACATTTTCCCCAATGTTTTCACAACCCTTCTCTACATCTCCAGCAGTTTTGGCGATGATACCATGTTCAGGTGCTTTGCAATCAGCTAGTTGAAAAATTCAACTAAGTCTAAATTTCGACTTTAAGTTTGTACTTAATTTATACAAAAACTGCACATGCTAGAGCAAAAAACAAATGCACGATGTTCCCACAACCCTTCTCTACATCTCCGGCAATTTTGGTGATGGTACCATGTTCAGGATCTTTTCAATCAGCTCACAAAGTCAGCAAGTCGACAAATTTGACCATCTCTAACTCCAAGTAAACATCCCTTGCTGTATCCTTAGATGTTTTATAATGGAATGGAACCAGGACCTTCATACAGCGTCTATTGTTGGCCACCAGCCACCACACCATAGACCACCCCAACCCTATCTGGGTACAATCAATATCTGACCGGGATCTACTCACGTGTCATCCCATGGGAAGCACTCAGAAGAACCAAGAGGAAGAGGAGACACATTCTGCTTCTCATACTGAGATCTGTTTTTTGTAGCGATCCTTCATAAACACAAACGTCTCCCAGCGATGGTTTGGTCATAAATACCTCATCAGCTCTGCTGCCCAACTTTATCATTTGTTTCTACTAAAGCAGGCTGGGAAAAAATAAAAATAGGTTCCTCATACTTACCATTCTTATCACAGGCATGGTTACCAAAGATATGTCTGAGACCTGGAGCTAAACGAGGTGCACATTTTTGGAATTTAACTGCGCTTCATTTTAGAGAACATTGTGCCCTTGACGTGACCAGTTCCTCTGCTTATCTGCCCTTATTTTTTTAATGTTTGCAGCATGTGACATTTTCTCGGAACACACTCATTCCCCTTGGTAAGAGGTTGTCCTGGGTCCCTTACTCAAAGATCTACAAAAAAGTTTGCCACAGCTTCATAACAAATAGTGTTGAGCGGCATATGGTATATTCAAATTCACTTCATTTCGCGAATATACATAGGAACATTCGACTCCCTCGAAAGAGATTGGTTTACCCAAAGAATCCGGATAGCAGAGATGGAGAAACTAATACATATGGCCCAAGACACACTCATTGGCAGTGGCAGTGTGGACACCATGGGATGACAGGGCTATGAACCCCCCCCCCCCCCCCCAAATAGGAGATCTGTCCTTTATTCCACACACTTTTCAGACTCTAGGTAAACAGATGATACTTGGTTTCCACCCGCCCCTTCGGAGGGGACTGAGATACTCGTTTACGAATCCACACACATAGTTCGTAGTACTCAATAGAGATGGTCGAATTTTTCGACTTGTTAATTTTGTGAGCTGATTGCAAAGCCCCTGAACATGGTATCATCACCACAATTGCTGGAGATGTAGAGATGGGTTGTGGTAATGTTTGGGGGAAAAAAGATTTGCTCTAGCACATGTAGTTTTTGCATAAATTAGGTTCAAATTTAAAGTCGAAATTCCGATTTTCGAAATTTTAACTTGACTTTGAACTTAATTTGTGCAAAAACTATTTGTGTTAGAGACACACTTCTTTTTTGTTGTATACCCCCCAACCCTTCTCTACATCTCCAGGAAGCTTGGTGATGATACCATGTTCAGGGGCTTTGCAATTAACTCGAAATCGTCTAAATGGTTGAATTTTAAAAAAAAAAAATTCGACCATCTCTATTCCTGACTAGTGTTGAGTCGAATTTTTGAATTTTTTTTATCATTTCGACCATTTCCAGTGAATTGCAAAGCCCCTGAACATGGTATCATCAACAAACTTTCAGTAGCGAAGAGTTGGGGGTATACTACAAGAAAAGTATGTCTCTAACACAAATTGTTTTTGCACAAATTAAGTTCAAAGTAAAGTAAAAATTTCAAATCTAATTTATGCAAAAACTCCATGTGCTAGAGACATACTGTTTTTTTTCCACAACCCTTCCCTACATCTCCACAAATTCACTTCACTCACCAGCAACTGACAGCAGAAGGATCTGAGTTAAAGCACCAAATCAATAGACAGTGACAGGATCACACAGCAGGAAATAAGTCAGGGTGGGCAGAAAAGTCTGGGGTCACTAAAGGAAACAAAAGTGCAACACATCTCTTTGTTCAGGTAGCTACAAACTGCCAGGCACTTCCTCAAATAGTGGGTCATGTGACCTGACTGGGTTCCAGGTGAGGTTTCAAGCAGAAGGGGATTTAAAGTGATAACAGAATGTGTTCCATAGTATCTAGCTTCCTGTTTGTAGTTTTAGTATGTGCCACATCCCATATTCATGTTAAGAAACATTTTTTTTTTTGGGGGGGGGGGGGGGGTGTGAGGAAGGCAGATGCTCTTTGCATCAAATACCCAGCAAAGGTTGTAGGGAAACAGGAGCCACATCATGGGTTATTGCTGAAGAAGCTGATCTTTGATAAAAGGTCCATGTCCTCTGTAGTGAGGGAACATAAACAGAAGGATCACAGGGACATTGGATAGTCACAGATCTCCGTGCTGTGATCAGTGATTATAACATTTTGATAGAACCAAAAAGCTACTATTCTTAGTAAAATTGTCACTGGGGAAGTGAGCCTAGGCCCACTAGCCCAGATTCAGAAAATTCCCCCTGAAGCAATCAGGGGCCTGGGCACTTTAAGGGCTCCAAACACAAGGGTTATCAGGTATACAGATACGTGTATAAAATCACATTTATTACAGTAAAATCGCCATCATAACATCATGAAAACAATAATGAACTCAGTATATGGTTACACACATAGTCATACAGATCAGAATTAAAAAAGCCAGGTGGTGGTTCTAGATAAGTGGCATATCTCCCAACCTGACGTACGTTTTGTTTTTAAGGAAAACTTCATCAGGGGTAGAGATGGTCGAAATGAATAAAATTTGATTCTACTTAAATCTCGAGTTTCCCAATAGAATTTCGATTCGACTGCGAAATTTTGACTTTTTTTGAGTCGAAATTTCTAAAGTCAAAAATTCTCATAACGCCACAAATTTGCATAAAACACTAAAAAATTTGCATAAAGCCTAAAATTCGCATAAGGTCAAAAATTCACAAAAGTGGGAAAATTTGGATGTGCTGTTGAGCTATAATAGAAGGAATCGTGTAATTACAATAGTAGCAGAGCTTTACAATCAGAGCTGAGATTAAACCAATTATACACAAACTGACATGTAGAGCAAAAATTATTGTTTCAAAGTTCCCCCCAACCCTTCTCTACAACTCAGCAGCAATGTCCCCCAACCCTTCTCTACATCTCGCAATGTAAAAGTTATAAAATAGGAATGTCCACCCAACCCTTTCTCTACATCTCCACACAATGTCCCCCAACCCTCTCGACATCTCCAGCAATGTCCCCCAACCCTTCTTACATCTCCAGAAGTGTCACCCAACCCTTCTCTACATATCCAGCAATGTCCCCCAAACCTTCTTACTCTCCAGCATGGCCCCCAACCCTTCTCTACATTCCAGCAATTGTCCCCCAAAACCTTCTCTAAACTCCAGGCAATGTCACCCCAACCCTTTCTAATTCCAGCAAGTCCCCCCAACCCTTCTCTACATCTCAAGCAAGGTCCCCCAAACTTCTCTAAATCTCCAGCAATGTCCCCAACCCTTCGCTACATCTCCACCAATTGTCCCCCCAACCATTTCTCTACATCTCCAGCAATGTCCCCCAAACCTTTCTTTTAAATCTCCAAGCAATGTCCCCAAACATTCTAACATCTCCTAGCAATGTCCCCCCCACCCTTCTCTACATCTCCAGCAATGTCCCCCAACCCTCTCACATCGTCCAGCAATGTCCCCCAAGACATTCTCTACATCTCCCAATGTCCCAACCTTTCTACATCTCCAGCAATGCACCCACCTTCTCTTACATCTCCACCAATGTCCCCCAACCCTTCGTCTACATCTCCACCAAGTCCCCACAACCCTTCTCACTCTCAGCATGTTCCCCCAAAACCTCTCTACATCTCCAAGCAATGTCCCCCCAACCCTTATCTACATCCAGCAAATGTTCCCCCCAACCCTTCTCTACATCTCCGCAATGTCCCCAACCCTGCTCTACAATCTCCGCAATGTCCCAACCTTCTCTAAATATCCAGCAAGTCCCCCAACCCTTCTCTACATCTCCGCAATGTCCCCCCAACCCTTCTCGACATCTCCAGCAATGTCCCCAACCCTTTCTTACATTCCGCAAGGTCCCCAACTCTCTACATCTCCACCAATGTCCCCCCAAGCCTTCTCTACATCTCCAGCAAGGTTCCCCCCAAACCTTCTCGTATCTCCAGCAATGTCCCCCAACCCTTCTCTACTATCTGATTCGCGAGAGAAGGTCCACCCAACCCGTGCTAGACATCTCCAAGCAATGTCCCAACTCCTTCTCTACATTCTCCAGCAATTGTACCCCCAACCCTTCTCTTACATCTCCAGCATGTCCCCCAACCCTTTCTACATCTCCAGCAATGTCCCCCAACCTTCTCTACATCTCCGCCAATGTCCCCCAAACCTTCTCTACATCTCCACAATGTCCCACAACCTTCTCTACATCTACAGGCAATTGTCCCCCCAAACTTCTCACATCTTCCAGCAATGTCCCAACCCTTCTATACATCTCCAGCAATTTCCCCCAACCCTTCTTCTAATTCCAGCAATGTACCCAACCCTTCTCTTATCATCTCCATGCAATGTCCTCCGGAGACCCCTTCTCTACATCTCCGAAATGTAATTTTTTACATAGACAGACAATTGTCGCCAACTGCCATTCTCTACATTTCTCCAGACAATTGTGATAGACTTACTACTGAGCGCCAGCAAGGTAAAATTCTCTACATCTCCAGCAATGTCCCCCCCAAACCTTCATATACAAACTCCGGCAATTGTCCCCCCAACCCTTCTCTACATCTCACCCAATGTCACCCCAACCCTTCTCTACATCTCCAAGCAAGGTCCCCCCAACCCTGTTCTCTACATCTCAGCAATGTCCCCCAACCCTTCTCTACATCTCCAGCAATGTCCCCCAAACCTTTCTCTAGCATCTCACAGGCAATGCCCCCACAACGCCTTCTTGTGTACATCTTCTACAGCAATGTCCCGACCAAACATCTTCTCTACTGCCAGCAATTTGTCCCCACAACCCTTCTCTAATCTCAAGGCATGTCCCCTCCAATTCCCTTCTCTAACATCTACAGCAATGTCCCCCACATTCTCTACATCTCCAGCAATGTCGCCGACAACCCTTTCTACATCTCCAGCAATGTCCCCACACCCTTCTCTTACTCTCCACAATGTCCCTCCAACCAGTCTTCTTTTATCATCTCCAGGCCAATGTCCCCCAATCCCTTCTCGTACATTCCAGCAATTTCCCCAAAACATTCTCTAAATCTAGCAGCAACTGTCCCCCAACCCTTCCTGTTGGTGACTACAGAGTGAATGTCCCCCACCCCCTTCATCTAACATCTCCAGCAATGCCCCCCAACCCTTTGCTACATCTCAGCAATTTGTCCCACAAACCTTCTCTAATCTCCAGCAGATTTCCCCAACCTCTCTACATCTCCACAATGTCCCCCAACCCTTCTCACATCTCCACCAATGTCCCCAACCCTTCTCTACATCTCCACAAATGTCCCAACCCTTCTCTACATCTCCAGCAATGTCCCCCCAACCTTCTCTACATCTCCAGCAATGTCCCCCCACCCCTTCTATACATCTCAGCAATTCCCCAACCCTTTCTACATCTCCAGCACTGTCCCCAACCCTTCTCTACTCTCCAGCAATGTCCCCCCAACCCTCTCTCTACATCTCCACCAATGTCCCCAAACCCTTCTCTACATCCCAGCAAGTCCCCCCACCTTCTCTACATCTCCAGGCAATGTCCCCCAACTTCTTACATCTCCAGCAAGGTACCCCCAACCCTTTCTATGAGAGCGTCCAGCAAGGGACCCCTCAGAACACCATGTATTGTCGTCTATCGGTGGTGGTTGGCGTCGGCTCTCTCCGCCTCGCACCTTCTCCCTGTTCCCCGCCACTACGCCTTCTTCTCTATCAAACTCCGGCAATTGTCCCCTCCAACCCTTCTCTAAATTCCAGCAATGTCCATTCCAAACGAGTTCCATCTAACTATCGCATATGCAATGTTCCTCCCACACATCTATACATCTCCAGCAATGTCCCCCAACCCTTCTCTACATCTCCAGCAATGTCCCCCAACCCTTCTATACATCTCCAGAAATGTCCCCAAACCTTCTATACATCTCCAGCAATGTACCCCCAAACCTTCTCTAAATCTCCAGCAATGTCCCCAAACTCTTCTCTACATCTCCAGGCAATGGCCCCCCAACCCTTCTCTACATTCTCCAAGCAATGTCCCCCCAACCCTTCGCTACATCTCCAGCAATGTCCCCTACCCCTCGCTTTCAATCTCCAGCAATGTCCCCCAACCCTCTAGAAATATACAGCAATGGCCCCAACCCTTCTCTTATCAATCTCCAGAATTTGGGAGGATACCCAGGGGCTTTGCAATAAGCTGACAAAGTTAGCTAGCACCAATGCGAATTTTCGCCAATGCAAGTTTTCCAATCACTAAAATGGTGATACTCGCACGCGAAATATCGGCACGGCAAATCAAAAGCAAAGTTCTTTTTTAAGTAGAAATTTAGATTTCAGTCGAAATATCAGGCTGATTTTCAACTTTTTCGGCGAAAAGTCGAAATAACCCCATCCCATCAAAATTCGACTATGCAAATTTTTGGCAAAAAAGTCTAAATTTCTACTTTTTCGACCATCCACAGAACCAAATTAGTCTCCTAGAGCCACCATATGCATGACCACCAGGTCAGAACAACTCCCTGCCAGGGAATGGGGGGCCAAGAGATACCCCACATCCAGCACCGTGCGGGTATTATTTAGATCGATTTAACAAGTAATCCCTTCTGTGCATGTATGGTAGAATACAGAGTGCCTGAGGTAACATGCAGGTAGAAGTCCCACTCTCCACAGGGCTGACCGGATGTCCAGGACTTCTACCTGCATGTTACCTCATGTACCCGAATGATCCCACAACCCTTCTCTACATCTCCGGCAATGTTGGTGATGATACCATGTTCAGGAGCTTTGCAATCAGCTGACAAAGTCAGCAAGTCAACAAATTTGACCATCTCTAATTTCAAGTAAACCTCCCTTGCTGTATCCTTAGATGTTTTATAATGGAATGGAACCAGGACCTTCATACAGTGTCTATTTTTGGCCACCAGCCACCATACCATAGACCACCCCAACCCTATCTGGGTACAATCAATATCTGACTGGAATCTACTCACGTGTCATCCCATGGGAAGCACTCAGAAGAACCAAGAGGAAGAGGAGACACATTTTGCTTCTCATTCTGAGATCTGTTTTCTGTAACGATCCTTCATGAACACAAACTTCTCCCAGAGATGGTTTGGCCATAAATACCTCATCAGCTCTGCTGCCTTTCTTTTATAATTTTGTTTCTACAAAAGCAGGCTGGGAAAAATAGGTTCCTCATACTTACCATTCTTATCACAGGCATGGTTACCAAGGAATATGTCTGAGAACGGAGCTAAACGAGGTTGCACATTTTTGGAATTAAATGCCGCTTCATTTAGATGAACATCTGGGCCCTTGGGGCTTGACGTGACCAGTCTTGCTAGCTGTCCTCAGCCTTATTTTTTTTAATGTTTGCAGCATGTGACATTTTCTCGGAACACACTGTACTCATTCCCCTTTTGAGGAGGCTGGCGGGTCCTAAGATCTACAAAAAAGTTTGCCACAGCTTCATAACAAATAGTGTTGAGCGGCATATGGTACATTCAAATTCACTTAATTTCGCGAGTATACATAGAAACATTTGACTCCCTTGAAAGAGATTGGTTTACCCAAAGAATCCGGATAGCAGAGATGGAGAAACTAATAAACATGGCCCAAGACACACTCACTCATTTCTTGGCAGTGTGGACACCATGGGTTGACAGGGCTATGAACCCCCCCCCCCCCAAAGGAGGCTATTTTTGGCTATTTTTCTGGCTTACTATTTGGGACATTTAAAATGGACTCTCGATCTCCTGAAGAAGCCTGTTTATCGGGAGAAACGCATCGAGAATAATCGAAAATATCAATGGACTTACATACATTGAAAGGCCAGAATTGTTGGACATTTTTTAATGATGTGACTGTTAATTATATATAGAGATGGTCAAATTATTTTTCAAAAATTCAACCATTTCAACTATTTCTAATTAATTGCAAAGCCGCTCAACATGGTATCATCACCAAACTTGTTGGAGATATAGAGAAGGGTTGGGAGGTATACTCCAAAAAAGAAAGTATGTTTCTAACACAAATAGTTTTTGCATAAATTAAGTTCAAAGTCAAGTCAAAATTTCAAAAATCGGAATTTCGACTTTGAATTTGAACTTAAAGTGGACCTACCACCAGAAATCTATGTTTTTATGAATGACACTAGAAGTGCCAATAATAGGGAGCAATGCAGTAAAAAAAACCTCAAAAACGTTCCTATAATGTGCAATTTAACAAGATTACCACACAGCTCCCCTCACTTGGTTCGCTGAAGGCAACACATGAAACTGGGGGGTGCAATATCGCGGGTGGCCACTGGGGGCGTTCAGTGATCTTTTATGGGAATTTTCAAAGCAGATCACTGCTTCCTAAATTGCTCATTACAGGTAAGTTTTGGGGTTTTTTCACTGCATTCCTCCCTATTATTGGCACTTCTAGTGCCATTCATGAAAACATAGATTTCTGGTGGTAGGTCCGCTTTAATTTATGCAAAAACTCCATGTGCTACAGCAAAACTTTTTTTTTTTCAAATGTTCCCACAACCCTTCTCAGCAATTGTGGTGATGATACCATATTCAGGGGGTTTTCAATCAGCTCACAAAGTTAGCAAGTCGGAAAATTCGACCATCTCTAATTATATATATATGCACCTTATTCATTTTTATTATGTTCAGGATCAGGGTCTACGTATTTTGTATAAGATTTATGAATACAATCCTCCTCTTATAATTGCAGTGAAAGTCCCTCAAGAGGCTGGCCTCCTCATTCGTTTTGGTCTGGTTTTGCCAAACTTTTTTTCTTCAATAACGTTCTAACGGGATGTTGGCAATATGCTTGCCACCCAGAGCCCAAACATATATAAAGAACATGAGTTCCCTAATTGAGAACTTGCCTCTAAAACATAAGACTAGAAGGGTTTTTACGGCACTCGAAGTCCAGCTTTAGAATAGAATATAACAATATCCAGTATAAAGATCAATACAAAGTCTTTAATGTGGTGGGACTAATATAACAATTCCTAACATACAAAGGTACATGTGTGGTGTACCACACCAAAGTTAACCATAATTTATGAAGCATAAAAACAAGATAAAATGATTCAACCGTACAGTAGTTTTTAAAAACATTATGCCATCAGATGTATTCTATTTTCGTTCTGTTCATACTCCTACATGTTTCGCCCGCCTAGGGCTTCGTCAGGGAGAGATGGCTCTGAGATGGCAATTAGTAGCTCAACTGTACGTTTGTTAAAACCGGATGTGCCCATGGGCTGTCCCCTCCACTGTGTACCCTCCCGGGAATCCTGGATAGTGTCACCGGTGGACTCAAGAAGTCTCACGGGTAGTAAGAGCAGTCCTCCCAATATCTGTGAGACGTTGGCTCCGGTATTCGATGACCGGTGATGCCCGTGGAGGCTAGGATACCAATTATAAGATCCCTACCAGGGAATCCCTGGTACCAAACAGAGGGGAGAGAAGGTTGGACTGTAAATCCTGGCATACACAGGTTGGATGTCCCTAGCAGATGGTTACTCACAAGGGGGGCTGCACACCTAGATGAACTTTTGTGGCAAACATAGCTTATATAAAGAATTGTGAATATCCCAGCGCACATTCGCAAAATATTGCGATTTCTCGAATATTCTCGCTCAACACTAACAAAAAGCCGACATTTTTCATCATTAACCATTCAGAAATATCTGAAAAAATATATATTGTCCAGGGCTAGGACCATATACAAAAAAATGTCAGTCTCGTTAAGGTAAAAAAAATTTTTTTTCTGAAACATTTTGTATCTCAAAATTTCTTTTTTAAAATTTTAACTGCATTGACGAAATTTCAAATTCAAATAAATTTTTTTGACTGGCTAACATTGTGAGTTGATTGTCAAGTCCCTGAACATGGTAACCAAATTGCAGAAGATGTAGAGAAGGGTTGTGGGAACATTTAAAACAAAAAGTATTGTTTGTCACAGATCCCAGCAGCATTGGTGGATCTGTGTTTGCTGTAGCTGCTTCCAGCTCAAGAAACCATCCGTAACACCAAGGGTTAATATTCCAGCTCTGGAGCTCACTCTGCTTGATGCTGTGGTCCTGCACTACTCCTTGGTTGCTCCTCCCCCCTGGTCTTTATCTGGCAAGATCAGGTGACAGGAAATTGCCTGAGCTCGGTCTCATATGTGTTTACTTCCTGATCCTCGTACATCCTGCTTGACTTCCCGACTCCTGACCCCCTGTTTGTTCCTCGGACTACGCCTACGTCTTAATCCTCAGCACTGCATCCCGGTATCTATCCTGACTCCACTGCTTCTGACTAGTGATGGCCGAACATCAGCTGTGGCTGTTCGCGAACAGGCGAATCGAACTGTCAAACATACCCATTACGAACATGCGAACTGCGAACCTCCAAAGAATTTAATTAAGGGCGAAATTCTCAAACCTTCAGGTCATATTTGCAGCCAAAATACCAATAAAAGAAGTCAAAATGGTGCGACCACCTGCACAGTGTCATGCCAGAGGGGATCATTGGCTAAATTTCTCCCCCAAAATATGGTTTTGTGGCTTAGTAATGATGACGGGACGGGTGGAAACTGTGTAAATTGTGTGTTTATGTGGTGAACCAAATGCTCTATTGATCCCTCAAGGGACAGCAGTCAATTGTGTATTTGAGTGCGATGGAACACCATTGTTATGAACATTTGATGACATATTCAGTTTTATACATTCATTCAATGTATTTACAGACTTTTACAGCATATATAACATGTTCATGATTACAAAGTGCTGGTGTGCCAATCATCATAATACAAATAGACATGGTAGTTGAAAATTCTTGCTGACATTTCTCTACGCGTTTCACCCTAACTGGGCTTCACCAGGAGATTTTCAAAGCACAAAAAACGTTAATTCTAATTTGCAGTTTGAATGGTTTGTCCAATAACAATCTGCAGCCATGGACCAGTCCAGGAAATAGAGCCCAATGTGGCACACCCCCAATGGGGGGAGATAGGACAACTGGGGACTTGCAAGGCACACATCACAACAGACACCCACATGGTTTTAGTGGCAAAGGCAATATTCGAGTTCAAGATATTTGGTAAATAATAATACTAATATTCAAATCAATATTTATAAAAATGAAATTTGAGTGTATGATCATGCATTGTGAAAATATATTTACATCATAAATATAGTCGCATCACAATTACTCCTGTAAGGTTCAGGATCAACCACGACGTGCAAGAGGCGGATGTGCTGCTACAACTACTTTATTTTGCAAGTTAACAAACGCTCACAAACGGATCGCGGATCCCAAAGGTATGATCAAGTCCTCTTTCACTCCTGTTCATCCCTGTCGCTCAGCCTACTGCGGCTATAGGTCCTCCTGGCCAATACAGTCCTTAACTCTCTTGAAGGCCTGTGGGGAGCATCCAGGGACCGCTTGGCTGCCACCAGTCAGGGCCCAGATAATAAGAGACTCTCCACCCCACTAGAGCAGCGTATGGGGGCTGACCCCAGCAACTGGCACATGTACTGCAACTGGGTCTGATTGAAGAAGCACAGACTATTGGGTCCACCGGCTGCCTGCACGTCGGTATAGACCCAGGGTACTCAATAGGCCGGACCCAAACAGGGTTATATGTGGACCGGCGGCTGCTGCTTGCCCCCGGCTCATTCCTCCCCTCCATAGTCATTGACTGTGATGCTGCAGGCGCGCGGCACCTGGTGGGTGGATTGGCACATCACGTGCCGCTCTCCGCCTATCAGCAGGCAAAGAGTGGTATAAGCATGCATAGTTCGAAAGTTTGGCGAGTTGAAATTGAAGTTTGAAATTTGACCATCACTTTGCAGGACCTCAGACTGAATGGAAATTTGGTAAGTGGACCTTTCAAATTTATATTTGAGTAGCCCTGGTATAGACGGTGGAGGGCTGTTTTACTGGAGACCGCTGGTGTGCCCAGCTGCTGCCGTCCCATCAGGAATCGCACCTCTGGACTGCCCCTCCCCGTTCGGAGGAGCGTATATGTACTCCGGGGACCGCGGGGTCTGACGGAAATTTTCCTTAAAGGGGCCAGTGTCCCGGTTTAGTAGGGTGACTACACTACACTCCTCTGGCCGAATCTTTCTGCCCCATAAGCCGGCCAGTAGAAGAATAGTAAACTTCTTACCGCCAGCGTACAGGGTAGGTCGAACACCCGTATTGTTTGTTGTCTAGAAGAAAATCGAACATGTTCGCTGTGGAACTGTCTGCCTAGCATACAGTTTGGTCATCACTAAGGTTCAGGGGCTTTGCAATCAACTCACAACATTCACAAAATTGTTAGGTGGGAAATGGTCCCAAAGATGTTTGTTAAACAATCACAAAGGAATAAATAACGGCAGCTAAAATTTCAAGACAAGTCAATGCAAATAATGATTTAGCAAACGAGGTTGCTAGTCTCCGGGGACATTCATATGGCAAGAATCAAGTACCGGGACTGAAGATTAGTGATGGCCGAGCTTCGGCCAGGTTTGTTCGCAAACAGGCGGGTCGGATTTTCAAAAAGTCTGACATCCACCTGTTTGTGGGGAGATTCAAATTCCCTGCCTGTTCGTGGGGAATTTGAATAGAAAAAAATGGAAGCAACGTCACTGATGTCACTTCCGGTACCTGGAATGCATAGTTCTCGGTTTCGATGTCCTGGTTTCGACACAACTATTATTCATTCTACATTTGTCTACATGAACCCCAATCTCTAGGTTCACCTTTTAAAAAAATTTTTTATTTCAGCAATTAAAAAGATCGAATATATCCATAAACAATGTCTCACAAAAGTAAGTACACCCCTGACATTATGGTAAATAGTCTATAATATCTTTTCATGGGACAACACTGAAGATAGGACACAATGGAAGGTGCTATGTGTGTTTGGGTAAAGCTAGCCATACACGTGTCAGATTCCATGGCCAATTGATCACTCACCCAATTGATTTCGGCGATCTCAGCGGGAATGGGAGCTGCGATCAATCTGCCAATTAAGAGTATCCGATCGCTGCACACCATCTTGTCCAATTGATCGCGTCCAATTGATCGGGGGCTCAGAATTGGATCCGACAGAGAACCAACATGTTGGTTCCATCAGATTGATTCAGGGCCGATCGGGCAGTTCTCTGTCGGATCCAATTCTGAGCCCCCGATCAATTGGACGCGATCAATTGGACAAGGTGGTGTGCAGCGATCGGATACTCTTAATTGGCAGATTGATCGCAGCTCCCATTCCCGCTGAGATCGCCGGAATCAATTGGGTGAGTGATCAATTGGCCATGGAATCCTACACGTGTATGGCTAGCTTAAGATATTATGTTGGAATTCTGCCCTATGACCAGGTATCTGCTTCGGTAGATTACAGTACATGTTGGCTTTCATGACACCCTTAGTGAACTGTAAGCCACCCCTGTGCTGACAGCAGTTATGCAGCCAAACACCATGACTCTTCCACCGCCATGCTAACTGCAGACCAGACACACTTGTCTTTGAACTCCTCACTTGGTAGTTAAGGTGACACCATCTGAACCTTAGTGTCATCGGAGTCCAGGACCAGGATTCAGTAATCCAATCCTTACTCTTTTTTCCTTCAGCAAACTGTTTGCTTTCTTGTGCATCATCATAAGAAGTGTCTTCCTTCTTGGTCGATCCATGCAGACCAATTTGATGCAGTGAGTTATATATGGTCTGAGCCCAGACAGACTGACCCCCCATACCCTCTGCAGCAATGCAGCACTCACATGTCAATGTACATAAGACAACCTCTTGATATGACGCTGAGCACATGCACTCAGCTTCTTTGATGGACCATGGCGAGATCTGTTCTGAGTGGAACCTGTCCTGTTATACCACAGTATGGTCTTGGCCACCGTGTTACAGCTCAGTGTTCTTATATCATGAGGTGCCATGCTAACCTTCTAGTGACCAGTATGAGAGAGATGGAGAGCGATAGCACATACGCTCCCCATTCACACCTGAGACCTTGCAAAACAAAAGAGTCACGTGACACAGGGGAGGGAAAATGGCTGTTTTGGCTCAATTCAGACATTTGTTATTCATGGGGTGTACTGACTTTTTTGGCAAAGGTAACCACTGTGTGTCTAGTTATTTTGAGGGGGCAGAAAATGTACACTGTTATACAAGCTGTACACTGACTACATTACATTGTATCACAGTGTCATATCTTCAGCGTTGTCCCATGAAACAATATTGTAAACTATTACCACAATGTCAGGGGTGTACTTACTTTTATGAGGTAATGTACATATGCTGTAAATCAACAGGAAAAAAATCATGTTTCTAAAAACATTTTTTTCTACAATATGTTGTTTCGCTTTTGCAAGACCCTATAAAATAAATTATAGAGATCCTTGGGATACACAAGCAAAATATTCCAGTGCCCAGGTCATACATTGGATTACAAGTTGTAAGACACATTTTTCCCCCAAAAAACGGGAGGTGGGGGGGTACAGTGAGCTACCAACCAGTCTGCCCGAAGATGCAGCTCCCGAAGCAGAGGGGAGTATGTCCGTTCCTGGCTCTTGTCTTGTAAGCAAACTCTGCCCAAACTGGGTTCAGGCATACCACCAAGGAGGTTAAACTTAATGATTATAGTTTATACACAAAAAACAGGGGAAACAGACCCAAATCTTTCTCAAGTTTTCCCATTTTCAGAGGAGGTATGGGACCCCCAAGGTCAACCTTGACATCTTGCCTGAGTTCATGTTAGGCTGCCTTTCTTGTGACCCTCACATTGTACGCATTTTGACCAATACAGATTACTGGGTGTTCACACGGCTCGACCCCCGCTTTAAAGAGAACTTCTCTCTCATTCCTGTGGTGGAGAAGACGACAAAAAATGGTGCAATATCAGAAGGTACTTGTGGAGAAGTTGATCAAAATGCGTCTGCCACAGTGTGTACTTCCTTGGGCAACCGAGGAAGGGAGACAAGAGGAACGCATTGCAGTTCTAACAAGGGCAGGGCAACATTGTCTAAGGCATGGGGCAGTTTCATGACACCCCGCCAGCAACTTCACTCTGAAGCGCATCCCAGTGTTACAAGGAGGGAGACATTTTGGAAGATGGTAAAGGAATTCATGGCAGACTGTGTTACCATCTTAAATGTTCTCTCTGTGCCGTACAACTACTGCATGTCCAAGCTGGACACGTGGCATGAACTTGCGCTATACGCCTTGGAGGCGCTGGCCTGCCCTGCCACCAACATTGTATCTGAGCACATATTCAGTGCTGCTGGTAGCATTGTAACGGATAAGCGTATCCGCTTGTCCACTGGAAATGCCGATAGGTTGACTCAGATAAAATTGAACAAGGCCTGGATTGCTCCAGATTTCTCCACTCCACCACAGGAGAGCTGAGCTAATAAGTACAATATTTCTTTGTAATGGATTTCAAAATGCACCACACAAGGTATGTGGCTGACTCTTATTTTCTCCTCATCATCCTTCTCTTTCAAATTGTAAATATTTCGACAGGACTCTTTTCAATGTTTGAGAGCTTCAGCTCACCGGCAGACCATGCCAATCAATGTTTAAGAGCGTCAGCTCACCGGCAGACCATGCCAATCAATGTTTGAGAGCGTCAGCTCACCGGCAGACCATGCCATCCAATGTTTGGAAGTGTCAGCTTAGCAGCAGACCATACCATCCAATATTCGAGAGCATGAGCTCACCGGCAGACCATGCCAATCAAGGTTTGAGAGCGTCAGCTCAACGGCATACCATGCCAATCAATCTGGCGTTCTTCGGCTGCCATCCTCGGTCCTCTACTATGAATCAAAGGTTATGTGCCACATAGATATCATCAAAGACTTTGATGAATCCTATGACACAAAATGTATATTATTATACCAGTGTTCCCTAATGCTTAAAGTATAACAAGTTTTGTTTATTTATTATTTATTAAAATAACAAATTAAAACAATTAACAATTAAAAGTTATTTTTTAAAATGTAAAATAACATCTTCTAGCTATGCCTGTCTTTTGAAATGACTATGCAAGTCAGTATACATTAAAAATGTTTAGTGATGCCGAGGGCCGCACTTGTGGCCCTCCATATCAACTGTGTCTGCTCACCTACAAGCAATGTTGTATAATGTTTTAGAGCGTCCTTATTCCTTTAAAAACTATTTTTGGGGGGATCTTGGGCATGTTTTTTGTCAGTGTGTAAAAGTGGCATACAACTGGGAGAAAATGGTTTCTAACTGTCAGTGACATATAATCAGCAGCTTATAAATCTTTAGAAACTATCAGTTAAACGGCTCAGCTCCAAATGATTTGTTTTTAGTTCCTGAGATGAGACGATATAACACCTCACAAGTAATTTATAGGTATCATAGTCGTATTGTGCAGACAATAAAGCAGAGCAGGCAATAATGCAAAATATATAATTTATTTACACACACAGAATAATAAAAACAGTGAGAATCAATTTTAACTGAATAACTATAACATGACATGTAACGCCAGAAAACCACCACACGGTGTCTCTAACACACCTAGCACGGTAATATTACACCAAGAATTTATGGTATACAAATGAAATAAACACACTGGCTACACACAGGCAAATGTGGGAACATTTGAAAAAAAGCTTTGCTCTAGCGCATGGAGTTTTTGCATAAATTAAGTTAAAAATAAAGTCGAAATTCCGATTTTTGAAATTTTGACTTGACTTTAAATGTGGCCGACCGACTGAAAATTACAGGCATCATCATTCGGGACCCGACCGACTTTTCGGCCCATTTTTCTAAAACAGCACCAGATCAGTCGGAAGGGCATTTTTTGTAGTATACCCCCCACCCTTCTCTTCATCTACAGCAGGTTTGATAATACCATGTTCAGGGGCTTTGCAATTAACTCGAAATTGTCGAGATTATTCGACCATCTCTACACTTTAGTACTGAAAATAAATAGAGATGGTGGAATTTTTTTGACTAGACTTTGTGCAAATAATGAAAGGGGACTTTCATATGGCAGGAATCAAGTAACGGGATCAGATTATGAAGAATAAAAACTAGATTTGTCCAATATGCGAAGGATGAAACGCGTGGGGGGCCAAGAGAGAGGTCCCATTGTTCCCACTGTAAAGCAGCTGCATACACATGTGTAGATATAGACCAGATCGATGGCCATCTATCTGGCCCATATCATATGCGGCCATCCCTGTTTTCAAGTGGGACCAATCAATTCGGCTCGAAAACAGGAATATTGGACATGACCGTAAACCGCGGTCGATGTCTGTTGCTTTGCATGGAGACCGCGGTGTCTTCATGCAAAGCATTGGCTGAGCTGGAGAATCAGCAGTGCTGTGTCTCCAGTTCCTTTGATATCGGGCAGCAGCGTGATGACGTCATCACGCTGCTGCAGGGAACCTCAAATGGTTCCAATATTGAGCCGTGTGTTCCCTGCTTAACTGTGGACATTTTCTTCTTGAAGAGACTAATCCTTTATAAATTAACTGTGCTGTTGGATCATATATTTGAACTTTTTCAATTTTGTATAAATAAAACAGATTTTGTATGTACTTCATAATCTGGAGTAGTGATGGCCAAACTGTTCGACCCGACCCATTCACTGGCGGGAAGAAAGTTATTATTCTTCCAATGGCTGGATCAGGAGCAGAAAGATACGGCCAGTGGAAGAATTTTTTCACCAGAGACTGGTCTCCAGTAATAGAAAACCGGCTAAAACCAGAATGGACGAATCCGGGAATCCGGGAACTATGCATTCCAGGTACTGGATATGGCATCAGTGACATCACTTCCGTTTTATTTCCTATTCAAATTCACAGTGACCAGGCGGATGTCAGACCTTTTAAAGTCTGACCCGCCTGTTTGTGGACGGACCTGGCCAAAGCTCGGCAATCACTAATCTTCAGTCCCGGTACTTGATTCTTGCCATATGAAAGTCCTCGGAAACTAGCAACCTCGTTTGATTGTTTGCTAAATCATTATTTGCAATGACTTGTCTTGAAATTAAAGATGCTGCTGTTATTTATTCCTTTGTGATTGTTCAACAAACATCTTTGGGACCATTTAATAAGGATTTTTTTAAAGGTTGTGAGTTGATTGCAAAGCCCCTGAACATTAGTGATGACCAAACTGTATGTTAGGTGGACAGTTCGACCTACCCTGTACGCTTGCCGGCTTATGGGGCAGAAAGATTCGGCCAGAGGAGTGTAGTGAAGTCACCCTACTAAACCAGGACACTTGCCCCTTTAAGGAAAATTCCCATGAGCCCCCGCAGTCCCCAGAGTACATATACGCTCCTCTGAACGGGGAGGGGCAGTCCAGAGGTGCGATTACTGATGAGACGGCAGCAGCTGGGCACACCAACGGTCTCCAGGAAAACAGCCCTCCACTGTGCAGGCAGCCGGTGGACCCAATAGCCTGTGCTTCTTCAATCAGTCCCAGTTGCAGTACGTGTGGCAGGTGCTGGGGTCAGCCGCCATATGCTGCTCTAGTGGGGTGGAGAGTACCTTATTATCCGGGCCCTGACTGGTGGCAGCCAAGCGGTCCCTGGATGCTCCCCGCGGGCCTTCAAGAGAGTCAAGGACTGTATTGGCCGGGAGGACCTATAGCCACAGTAGGCTGAGCGACAGGGATGCACAGGAGTTAAGGAGGACTTGATAATCCCTTTGGGATCGGCAATCCGTTTGTGAATGCTTGTTAACTTGAAAAATAAGGTAGTTGGGCTCTATTTCCTGGACTGGTCCATGGCTGCAGATTGTTATTGGACAAACCATTCGAACTGTAAATTAGAATTAACGTTTTATGTGCTTTTAAAATCTCATGGTGAAGCCCAGTTAGGGTGAAACG
>CM070039.1:92390934-92405074 GCA_036250615.1 Ptychadena robeensis
TTAGTGAAAAGATTCTTCCTCCAGCCAGATCTTACTGCTCCTGATACTGCCGGTGGAAGAATAGTAAGCTCCTTCTCACCGGCAAACGGGATGGGTCGAACACCCGTACTGTTCACCGGCTAGAAGGAGTGCAAACTTGCGGACAGTTCGGTCATCACTAGTGGCACCCCATCCCTGTCTGAGGAATTATTACTAAATCATTTTCACTTTTATATGACAGAACAGAACATTGTGTTGTTAAAGTATCAACATTGTATTTTTTTAAAACACATTTATTGCAGTAACACTGATTCATATATATCCAATCTAACATAAGTTTTTGACCATGATTATGACATATTTCATATATATAAGACATGATTTTATATATTATCACTTTATCAAAATAGATGTTCAATTTACAATGTGTTTGCAAAGTCTGGCTTCTTCAGGAGATGAAAATCTTTAGTATTGGTCGCCTTTGAAATAAATAATATATATGCAGCTGGTTGGCCACACCCTCCTGGACATTATACAGGAATGCGCGGCATAACTGGACTGCTCATAGACAACATTGGTACACCAAATAGTCTTATGGGAGCGCACTGATATAACATTAGGTGTCAATTTAATCAGTCTTAGTCTCAGTGTGGATAACTAGACATATGTTTTTCATCTCAATGACAATAGATTCTTAATATTTACTAAAAATGTAACTAATATCTAGATACTGTCTTGATGTATGGACTATTTTCTATATCACATTACTAATACTATAACTAAACTAGAGAGCAATTAACTCATTAAGTAATGATAAATTACAATATCAAACACTATATATGTATTATGTCTATATCGGGTTTCATATTATTATCTATATCTCACTACTAATACTAATCACTGAAGTAGAATAGCCAACAGAATATGGACAGATGGGTGATAGACTGTTTTTTTGAAATAAGAGGTTTAGTATAGGACCCTCCAGATAACTGCAGTCATCATTAATGGGAAGGGAAGAGGTTCAGTTTGTCAAACAAAGGTTCTGTTCATCTTTATATGTTGTATACAAAAATATAAAATAGATTTATTATCATACAATGTCTGTGTATATTATCAGGCTATATCATTTCTTATTATTATTAGATATAATTTTATTCCGGATATAATATTTAGGCTATGTTACCACATAGGCGATAAATCACCAACTGCTCGCGATGCTCACGCGATTGGGTGCGATTGACCAGGGCATTTTTAAAAATTGCCCCCATTATAAAAAAAATTGCATCCATAGAGAATGAATGGATGTGATTTTTTCGATTGCGTACACATGCGATCAAAAATCACATTCATTCATCCCTATGGACGCGATCAGAAAAAAAAAAATTGCAACCGCCCGCGATCAAGACACACGAGATCACGGCCATCAGTTGAGTGGGGACAAGCCCATTCAACTGAATGGACGCGATCAATGCCGATTTCCGCATGCGATTAAAATTGTGAGCACGAGGTGATTAATCATGTGGGAACATAGCCTTAGGGTGAGGCATATAATCCAATGGGAGAGAGAGAGAGCATTTAATTATTTTATTATTGTTAAATTACAAATCATATACTGTATAATTCTATAGATATGATGTATACTTATACTTACGTGTACTTTTGATAAAAAATCCTTTGCAATTACAAATAAAAGTTCTCTTTATGAGAGATAATTATTTCCCAGTGAAGTATGTGGAGAATATTCGTGGATCAATACAATAAATCAGTGTTACCTGTTATAGGGGTGCGGAGAGAGATACATTCCTGTTCCTGAGCAGTCACTTCTAGAATAGAATCTCTAAATTTCTTGTGACCCTACCCTGCATGTAAAAAGTCTTCACACCCCTGTTACATTTCCAGGTGTTTGTGATACAAAATTGAGACCACAAAGAATAAATTTAGAACCCCCCACCTTTCATGTGACCAGGTCCGTCCGTGAACAGGCAGATCAGACTTCTAAAAAAGTCAGACGTTTGCCTGTTCGTGGGGAGATTCAAATAAAAATAAAAAAAGCGGAAGTGACATCACTTCCAGTTTAAGCCGGTTTAAGCCAGTTCTCTACTCGGTCTCTGGTAAAAAACAAAGTTGAGAAAGTGATAGAAAGTGACCACAAACTGCATGGGGACCATGTATGGATACATCTTGGACTCACAAGTCGCTGCTGGAAACAATTTTCTCAGAGTTGTACATCACTATTACACACTGACAAAAACACACCCAAAACCCCCCAAAAATATATTTTACAGGAAAAAGGTCGCTCTAAAACGTATGATCATACGACAGTGCCTGCAGTTGATCTGATGCTCTAGGACATCATATGGCAGTGGCAGAAGTTGAGCTGGCATTCTAAAATATTATACGGCAGTTGAGTTGAGCTGGCGCTCTTATATGATGTCAGTGATTTATAAGCACCAGCTTAAAAATCTTAAGGATGTACCTCGTTTCTTCTTCCGCACTTTGCGTTCCCTTTTGACAAAATATCTTTGGGCCCGTAAACTGCCGCGTCTGCGGTACTCCATCCTTACATTACCAAAACTTCGTGGAGGCAGGGGTCTGCCGGACTTGGAGTCATACTATCAGGCGGCGTTGCTGACCCACATTTTAGATAGAGCCCACTCAGCAACCAGCAAATTATGGGTCCAGCTCGAACGCCATATATCTCCCTGTCTGCCGTTCTCTATTCCCTGGCTTTGCCCGGCTGAAATGTAACACCAGAAAATTACCACAAGGTGTCTCCAACACACCTATACTTGAGGTAATATTACACCAATACACACATGGAATTTGAATGCGATTAGAAAAAACACACTGGCTACACACAGGCAAAGTGTAATATGGATGTCACTTCACTATGCCAAGATTTTCAGATAGGAAGATAATTTCTCCATTTACAAATTACTGATGTGATACCGACTAGGGATGATAAATCCTGACAGAGGTTTTACTCTGAAATCATCGATAACTTATTTAATTGATAATGTGCACTTTTATCACACAAACTCGGTTATCATAAGTTATCCTAACTGTAATCGCTGCAAAGAGGCAGATGCAAACTAGGTATCACCTCAGTTTTGCTTTGGAGGTATAAAGGTGAAATATTCCTTACCAAGAATCAGGATCGCTATGTAGAAGGCAGGCATTGGAATAGAGTTTTCTTACTGTTGATCCGCTCTTTTTTTCTTCTTTTCTCTTTTTTCTCTTTTTCTACCCTGTGCATAACTTTAAGTAATAAAGCTTATCTAAAGCACATGCCTAATGATCTCAGAATTCTCCAATAACCTATAAGTAAAGGGGTGTGTCTTAGATTAAAGATAGGCATTCCTTCAGCTAAGACACATCATAATTAACCCTTTCTTAGCTGAAGCAAGCTGAATACCATATAGCGCTTCACCACTGGATGGCAGTATCAATCAACTAATGAATAACTTAAACATAATCAAATCTTAATATACCTCTGACCTCAAGGCTATAAACCATAAATGGAGAGAGAAATCCTGACACCTTTACTACCAGGACACAAACAATTAGGTGCCGTTCTCAGACATTCTCACCCAGTCATGTATTTATATCAGATAAGTATACACTGGACATCTATGCTATAGTAACATGGATATTATTTAGGTGACAGTTCAAAGATGTACCAGGGACTGACATCATCTCCTGCTATGTGAGAATGAAGAGGCCACATTTGAGTTAGACTTCTCTTAAACTAAACTTCAGCTTCACTCTGCATTGACCTTTATACACACTTAAAGCGGACCTACCACATTGTAGGTCGCTTTGCACTATCGGCATCAGGCTGCCAATAGATAAGGCAATCACTGTCCAAAAAGAAAAAAATAAATCTTAAAGCAGGAAAGAGGAGTTTTTCTGAGGTAGCCCCTCCCATGCTGTGACGTTGCGCCGCGGTCGCTTGTCATAGCTGAAAAGGCAGCCCCATAATGCTCTGCTCTGAAAGAAGCCCCATAATGCTCTGCCTGTCCTGTGACGTCACTGTCACAGCCGATTCATGATCTGGATGAATGAGAACGTGTCATCTGTGAGGTGATTGTGGGGGAAGTGTAGAGGAGACATTGCTGGGACTGGCAGCAGAGGAGGTAATACGATACTTTATATTACACCCTGTAACCCAGTCATGTCTGTCCTCATCCTCCATATACCATGATCTGGATGAATGAGAACCTTCCCAGACATGGAAGTGTCATCTGTGAGGTGATTGTGGGGGAAGTGTAGAGGAGACATTGCTGGAGCTGGCAGCAAAGGAGGTAATAAGATATTTTATACTACACCCAGTAACCCAGTCATGTCTGTCCATGTCTCCCCCATATCACCTGCACACTGAACTCCTTCACCACCACTTCAGTCTCAATCTCTCCTGTCCTCCTACAGTGTCCTCCTTCAGCTGCACTCCTGGCTCCTATGCAAACTGCAGCACATAGATCTCAGGAAGGACCAGAACTCTCCTCCCATACCAAACCATTTGGGATTGGTAAATATGTCTGCAGGGGAGGGGCACCTTAGTAATGTCCAACAGAATGTAAGTGTAAGTACCTTTTTTTTCTCTGTGTAGCAGTTTTCACAGATGTATACTGCTGACAGGTGTGTAATATGTCCATGTCATGTATTTAGGGGGTTTTGGGTTTACAACCGCTTTAATACAGTAGTGGGACAAAAATGGAGAAATGAGCATAACTATGGCTTTTAAATACATGCCTTTAGATATATAATAACTAAGAAATTATAATGAATTTATATAAATGCAATACCCCATATGGAAATGCCCAACAACGGCAGTGCCAGAAGAGTTGATCCTCTAAAACATTATGCAGCAATGCCAGAGGTTGAGCTGACACTCTAAAATATCATGCGGCAATGCCAGAGGTTGAACTGATGCTCTAGGACTTCATACAGCAATGCCATAGGTTGAACTCTAAAACATTATACTGCAGTTCTTGAGGTGGAGCTGACGCTTTAAAACATCTTACAGCAATGCCAGAGGTTGAGCTGATGCTCTAAAACATTACAGGCAAGTGCATGCTGTTGAGCTGTGCTCTAAAACATCATACGCCAATGCCAGAGCTTTAGCTGATGCTGTAAAACATTACATGCCAGTTCATGCTGTTAAGATGTGCTCTAAAACATCATACACCAATGTCATAGGTTAAGCTGATGCTCTAAAACATTACATTCCAGTGCATGCAGGTGATCTGACACTCTCAAACATTTATTGCAATGGTCTGCCGGTGAGCTGATGCTCTCAAACAGTGATTAACATGGTCTGCCAGTGAGCTGATGCTCTCAAAAATTGATTGGTATGGTCTGCCAATGATCTGACGCTCTCAAACATTGATTGGCATGGTCTGCCGGTGAGCTGACGCTCTCAAAAGTTGATTGGCATGGTCTTCCGGTGAGCTGACGCTCTCAAACATTGATTGGTATGGTGTACCGTTGAACTGATGCTCTCAAACAGTGATTGGCATGGTCTGCCGGTGAGCTGACGCTCTTAAACTGTGATTGGCATTAGGTGCCGGTAAGCTGATGCTCTCAAAAATTGATGGTCTGCTGGTGAGCTGACACTCTAAAAAATGTAAAAGAGTGCACACTGTTCAGCGTACGCTTTAAAAACAAAATTGTTGCTGGCCTGCATTTGAGCCGACCCTATGACCAAACAATTTAGTCCTGTGAAATATTTACACTTTGGAAGAGGAGGAGGAGAAAATAAGAGTCAACCACAAACTTGTGTGGTGCATTTTAAAAATTTTGTCTATATTAGCTCAGCTCTCCTGTGGTGGAGTGGAGAAATCTGGAGCAATCCAGGCTTTGTTCATTTTTATCTGAGTCAACCTGTAAGCATTGCCAGTGGACAAGCGGATACACTTATCTGTGATAATACCACCAGCAGAACTGAATACACGCTCAGATAAAATGCTTGCAGCAGGGCAGGTCAGCACCTCCAAGGCATAAAGTGCAAGTTCATGCCACGTGTCCAGCTTGGACACCCAGTAGTAGTAGTAGTACGGCACTGAGGGATAATTTAAAACGTGACGGTCTGCCATGTATTCCTTCACCATCTTCAAAAATGTCTCCCTCCTTGTAACACTGGGACGCAATTCATGGTGGAGTTGCTGGCGGGTTGTCATGAAACTGTCCCATGCCTTGGATAATGTTTCCCTGCCCTTGTTAGAACTGCAGTGTGTTCCCCTTGTCTCCATTCCTCAGTTCCCCAAGAAAGTATACACTTGGCATTTGGACACTGCACTGATACAGGGAAGTGGACCTAGATGCTCCTTGTCCAGGTGCAGAGAGTGGGGCATCTGGTCCAGCACCTTTGGCAGGGGATTGGCCAGCAGTGCATAAAATATGGGAGGAGGAGGCAGTGGTGTGACAGGCTGTGGACCCAAACGTTCTGCCCACTTATTAGGGTGTTGGATGCCATGTGGTGGATCATGCTGGTGGTGGTAAGGTGGCTAGTGTTTACACCCTGGATCATTTTGGTACTTCACAGGTTGCAAACTACCACTCTTTTGTTGTACGCACATTCCTTAAAAAAACACCATACTGAGGAACCCCTAACCTTTGACATTATCACAACCTGAGTGTCTCATTCCAAAGAGCAATTTATTTTATTTACTTTGTATCACCACTTTATATGAATAAAGCTTGTTTGGAAAAAAAACATTATTTTGCAACATACGTTTGTATTCAGCAGATGGCAGTGTCTAAATATAAATTAAGTTAAAATTTAAAGTCGAAATTCAATTTTTACTTTAAACTTAATTTGTGAAAAAAATGTGTTAGAGACATACTTTCTTTTTTGCAGTATACCCCCAAGCCTTCTCTACATCTCCAGCAAGTTTGGTGATGATACCATGCTCAGGGGCTTTGCAATTAAGTCGAAACCGTCTAAATGGTTGAATTTTTGAAAAAAATTCGACCATCTCTACTCTCTACCTGCTTATAGCAGTCAATTATATTTTACGAGAAAATAACTTTTTGGTTTCTTATCACATTAAGACTCTTTACTGTTTTCAAGTTATTAATTAAAAATTTTCTGCTAAGTATCTAATATACAGTCATTGTCAGTCTCTCTATTTGAACATCTGCACTGTCATCTTCTAGCTAGCTTGGACATGAAGCTAGGTACAGTCATTATTTTTTTTGTTTTCTGTTGCACTGGCACAGTTTCCTTGTGCCCAGGGCCTCGTCCTCTGCGTACACCATCAGCACCACAACCTCTTCCCTGTCCCTTCTTGCTCACCCTCTTCATTTTAAATGTTTAAAAAAATAAATAAATAAAACTGTTGGGCTGTAAATTTCCTGTAAAGCCCACCATACACCTTAAGATCAATCCATACAATTTCCATTAGATATACCAACAACTGTGTAGTATAGTGACCTCCCTGATAGAATACATAGTGATTGGAAGGTATATATCACTGCTATGTAGTGCTGGGTCCTCCCTGATAGAATACATAGTGATTGGAAGGTATATATCACTGCTATGTAGTGCTGGGTCCCCCCTGATAGAATACATAGTGGTTGGAAGGTATATATCACTGCTATGTAGTGCCGGGTCCTCCCTGATAGAATACATAGTGGTTGGAAGGTATATATCACTGCTATGTAGTGCCGGGTCCTCCCTGATAGAATACATAGTGATTGGAAGGATTAGAAAGATCCCCATATTACATGGTTTGGGTAGAAAAAAAGTTGATTGTACAGAAGTTGTATGGAAAGATTGTAAGGTGTATGGGGCCTTAACAGGCCCCAAAAAAGGGATGACAGTGTCCCGTGTAAATGCAGGCACAACTATGAAGAGTAACTTTTTTTAACAAAGGTGGAAATGCACCAAAAATATAACATCATTTATTACAGTCAAATTGAAGAGCTGCAATAACTTTTTTGCAACACTAGAATTTTTTTCCTTCTTCCTGTCTCCAAGGGGTGGTCTGGTGCTATATATGCATGCGCGCTAAATATGACCACTATTACCCAAACCCTCAGACTGAGGATAGGTATCGCTGAACAAGGGTACAGTTATAAACAACACCTGCTGTAAGAATGAATGATGTGATTTCAGGGGGTCACACATCTGGAACAAGCAGTAAATGTGACTTGGCGTTACTCACCTATATTCCATATATTTAGGTCAAGGACGAGAACATTAAAGCCAAAGCAGAACCACCATTACAACATCCATACTCAGATAATGGCAGCTTAGACTATAGCTGGCCACACACGGGTAGATTCCTGTGGTGACGTCACACGCTGTGATTGATCGCGAGTCAATCGTACAGTAATCAATGTGCACCACATGGGCACATCAATTACTGGACAATGGGGACCCGGTTTCCCGGTCTCCCGGCAGCCAGCTTCTTCGGCTGGCTGGCAGCGCTGTACCTGAGCTGGAGACACATGGCACAGACACAGCCAGCCCTCCTCTCTTCTGGCAGCTATCTGGATCCATGTTGGCCACGCCCCCTTCACACAGACACAAATGTAGCTGAACACACAGCTTGTGTTTAGCTGCTCTGTGTCTCCGGCTCCAGCTGTCATCCAATGCATTGGATGGGGATAGCGGGTCCCCTATTCAATGCAATGGATTTCGACCAAGATTTTCCAACATGTTGGAAACCTGTTTTGTCGACGTTTTTCGAGCAGAATCCATTGATCCTGCTCGAAAGGGACCTTGGATGGCTCAGATGAAGTAACAGATGAGAGAAGAATCAGTAGCCGTGAGCGCGCACACCGCCCGATGTTCCATCTGTTACTTTATCGAGCAATGTGTGGCTAGCTTATTGCTGATTACATGTGCACATTATGTTCCCATGTCACCCGAGGATGGTGATTTTATCCCAGCTTATGTGTTTATATTACCGTCAGTGTCCAGTAGAACTGGTTTGTTTGGCACGTACCAGCAGTCACCAGCATTGAAATTCTGCGCTTCATGGTTTCTGACAATCAGGATTGTTTGGAATAGGTACAAAAATCTGAGTGTAATGATAATGATTGCCATTGTTCCAAACCATAAAATGGTGGGCTTGTGCCAATTAGCCAAATCAGCTGTACACAAGTAGTAAATGAGTGCCATAGCAGACTTGGTGTTAAGGTAGCCATACACAGGTCGATTTGTCAGCGATCAATTGCCGATTGATTGCCGATCCGATCTTTCCAGGTGACAAGGAATCGGCAATTGATTGATTCATTGTAAACGTTTTTGCATTTATGTCTTAAAATAAATTTTAGCTGCTAAAAAAATATCAACACACCACCATTATATAGATTTTATATGTTGTATGTTTGTGTATGGATGACCTTGCTGACGAATGCGATCAACATATTTATTTATCGATTTGTGACATATAAAAAGGTACATACACTTAAAAAAACATTTCCGTCCCATCTGGTCAGGCAGTCAATGCAATACTATGTCCAAAATAGCATTGTCCAGTTCTAAAATCCCAATAATCGGCAGTCAAAGCTGTATACTACCGCCTGTTAGTCCCCAAGTTCAGAAAGAAGACCATCCCAGTTATACTTACAGTGGAGATGTCTTCTCACTCAGGCCCCGGCTGGGAACACTCTCATGGAAGCTGCTGGTCTCTGTAGTCCTTCAGGCATACAGAAGCCTGCACCCACACGGACAAGATGAGGAAGGGGTTGCCCTGGTCCAAAGGGGAGCCCTGTAATTTATCATGGATGTGTAGTCTCCCACGGCACTTCCTCAGTGGACGGAGACAGGAAACTCATCAAGATGGGAGCACACTGCTCCTAGCAATGGAGAAGACACCAGACTAAAAAGCCCCAAACAAACACTAGACAGATATTTTTATAACCTTTGCCCAGAGGTGGTGTTTAGGAGTAACTGGGCAGAATAGAAAAGTAACAAAGTAAGACCTTTCCAGCAGCTCCTTTAGAGTAGACAACTTTTCTTAAAGACATATGTACACCAGAAATATACAGCATGTCATGGTCTAAATACAATATACATTTCCTGACAGCTGCATGTCAACACACCTGTAGGTTGCTCCTCCCCTCTACCCATAGGACCTTGTAACTATAAATTCTTGGGCTTAGCCAAGATCAGGTGCTCTTTTTTTCTGTCCCTCCCATAGGACTCACGGTGTCACCTACCTGCTGGAGTAACACACTCTGGTTTTCGTCCATCTGGTTGACGGCCGGGTAAGGTCCCTAGCAAAGATTCCTAAATGGGTCATAGGCAGGGAGCTATGCCAAAGACGATTTCACAGTAAACCTCAGGTAGTTGGTAAGCTGGGTTAAGTGAAACGCTTCACCAGGTTTTTCCTTTTCCATTTCTCTACACTTTCCTGTGGGCACAGGCAGTCTGGTTTCCACGGTTTCATGGGGAAGTGCCATAGAGATCTTCTTCCTCGTTCAGCGTGGCTCTGTCCTGGACCAAAAATTGCGCGATCATGCCCAGGTAATGGAGGAGGTGGAGGAGTTGCTGGATGGCATGTGTAGCTGAGCAGTGGCTAGAGAAGGATATGTCTCCTCTGCTCCTGCTCTGGCTCTCTACACGGCGCTTTGACTTCTGCAGAGGTAGCCTTCCTTGGCCCTTTAGGGTATGTTCCCACACTAGTGATCAGCGGAGATTCTAACCGCGGAGCACACAGCGATCTCCTGCTGGCTCCCGTGATTAGAATCACGTCTGGGTGATTTCATACAGGAAGTGGGGGTTAGGGCAGGACATCTTGCCCTTCCACACCAGATCGCGTCCATAGACAGTGAATGGGCGCGGTTGAAGTGACCGATTTTAACCCCACCCATTCAAGTCTTTGGGTGCGATCAGGTGGCACTCAAAAAGCGGTGAGCCGCACTTCAGATCGTGGGCCGAAACCACCCATGGCTGATCGCGGCCCTTAGTTGAAGTGAGCACTCAACTGAATAGAGTTGATCAGCTGTGGTTGCCGCACACAATTATATTCGCGTCAGCCCCACGGCTGATTGCAAATGTGTTGGTTCATGTTTGGCCATCACTAATGAGGGATCAGAGGCCCCTCAGAGGATCTACAGGCACCCCTTGTGTTCTGGTCCTTACTCTGCATTGGGACGCTGCTCCTCATCCAAAGTAATGAGATCGACCATGTCTGAGTCCTCAGACTCACTGCCAGTGGAGCATTTTCTAAGGTCTACCAAGGGATGAGGCATGCTTCCCAGTCCTGGGGATGGATCTCCAGAGAACTCACTTCACAGGTCCTGTATCTTCCAGAGACTGATGTGAGTTCTGTGTACAGCGCTGCAGTATATCTTAGAGCTATATAAAGGTATAAAATTAGAGTATCAACTCCTCTGTACAGACTACATTATGTGTGAATAAATGGCTCTCATGAATTGCTGAAATAAATGAAAGTTGTAATACCCATGAATCCTCATAAAAATATGTGGCATATAAGAGGGGCAGGACACTGTCAACAGGGAACTTCTACCCCGGACCCGAGCATCTAGGGTGGTTGGCCGTTGGGTCCGTCTTAGCAGAGCCTTACACTGTATGGGAAGCCAGTTGCCATGTGACAACAGCCGGCTGCCCGTATACTGTGAGGTTCTGTTTAGACAGATGGGCCACCCATCTTAGTATATATCCATTAACACTCCCCCGCTCACTAACTTTATATCGATAGCAAGCCCCCCCTCTCCGATCAATAACTTGCTCAATAACTTTTTTTGATAGTACAATCTGGGGGGGGGGGGGTGTGCCCCGAACATTTTCCATTATGGGGCCCAGAGATTTCTGCTGCCGGCCCTGAAAGGAGTAGTATGTAGTGGCTGATTTCGTATATGTGAAAATTATAGAAGCGCACACAACACGAAGAGTGTAAGGTATTTGCTTTTTTTTATGCATGATAATTATGAATAAGGCTCACAAAGTCAAATAACAAACGTTGGGTTGGATTCAAAACCAGAAAGTTACGTGCTTGTGTATTTTTTACAATAAAACTTCCTCAAAGCTGCAGCTGGGAAATGTAAAGATACACATTCTACTATGTAAAACCACTTTAAAATACATCGCCTTTCAAAAGTTTGTCATAAAAGATGTGGGCCATGAGGTGTCCAGAGGAATTCTATCTTGCTTAGAAATTTTTGATCGACCCAAATAAATACAAATTTGACCAGAAAACCGACCAAACAGTGATCCGGCTTGCTGGTTTTTGAGGGTCAATCTTGCATCGTTAAAATAAAAAAACTTTGTAAGCTGATTGCAAAGCCTCTGAACATGGTATCATCACCAAAATTGCTGGAGATGTAGAGAAGGGTTGTGGAAACATTTGAAAAAAAAATTGCTCTAGCACATGTAGTCTTTGCATAAATTAAGTTCAACATCAAAGTCGAAATTCAAATTTTAGAAATTTTTACTTGACTTTGAACTTAAAGCGGACCTACCACCAGGAATCTATGTTTTCATGAATGGCACTAGAAGTGCCAATAATAGGGAGGAATGCAGTGAAAAAACCCAAAAACTTTCCTGTAATGAGCAATTTAGGAATATAATCCGGCATTTCTTCTCACTTCCTGGTTCATGGTCTCAGCAGAAATCGTCAGGATGTCACAGGAAGCTTAGATTTTTCAGTGAGCTGCTTTGAAAATTCCCATAGAAGATCACTTCAACGCCCCCAGTGGCCACCCGCGATATTGCACCACCATGTGTTTCATGTGTTGGCTCCACGAACCAGGAAGTTATGGGAGCTGTGTGGTAATCTTGTTAAATTGCTCATTACAGGATCGTTTTTGAGTTTTTATTTACTGCATTCCTCCCTATTATTGGCACTTCTAGTGCCATTCATGAAAACATAGATTTCTGGTGGCAGGTCCGCTTTAAGCAATACTGAAGGTGTATTGCTGACACAGAAATCCTCTATTGCAAAAAAATATTAAGAAAAAGCATATAAAATCTCATCTTCAACCTGCTGTATATGTGGGATGGGAGCAGAAACTTCTGCACATTGCTTGGGAATGTACCAAGAAGTTCACAATCTAGGGGCAGATGATGGAGGTAACAAGTACTACCCCTTTAATACAAGCTTTTATTGACCAGGCACTTGTGAAATAGTTATGAGCAGCATAGGCAATAATATAATTGGCAAAATTTCTCAAATTATTCTACAAATATTCAAAGTAAATTTGCAAATTCTTACATTTAAGATTTTTGAGTTCGGAAGAATTGACAATACGATTTATTGTGACATGTGCTGTCACTGCAACATCTAGTGGCAGAATGTGAAATTGCAACTGAAAATTGAAGAGGAGAGTGTGCCTGGTCCATTGGAAAAGTTCACAAAGTGATAGAAACACCACCCAAATTGACAGAAAATATGCCCAAACCCCCCCAAAAAATGTTTTTGCATGAAACATTACAGCTCCCTGTCTCCATCTCCTATACTGAACATATATTTATTATCTGTAACCATAAAAATAAATGGTTACAGATAATAAACTGGATGGAGGAAGGGTTTGTAGAAATCCTTTACTCCTTCTAAGGCATTAACACCAGCGTGGCAATAAGTGCTAATCACAGAAAAACGTTCTAAATACATTTAAAACCTGTTTTCTGTAATAATTCAAATTATTATTACAGATTACAGCAACATCTGACATTAAATAAATCACCTACACACTCTCAATTACCCCAAAACACCTAGAAAGTTTTATATTTATTAATTTAATTAATTACTAGATATAAAACCACAATCCCGATAATTCTCTAGTAACAGCAATCTGATACACGACAAACATAACAGAAGACCACCAACAGCTATTAAAGGATGACCCCTACCCAATCTGAAACCACCAGAAAAACAACACAACTCACAACCTGAAATCAAAGTTACAATGAAATAAATACATTAAATACATAAATAAAAAAATAGAGCGATAAAAATCTTCACAATAACCTGAAATAAGTAATTCCCAAGCATTAACCCCCCGATCCTACACTGACTAATAATTCATGCCACTAACACACACAATGCTTCAATACATTCACCAAATCCATGTTACATGTCATCTTTACATACATGATCACATATAACATACAACCCAAGCCAACCGCTCATACAGTGCTGCTTGAAAGTATGTGAACCCCTCAAGTGGTGTAGATGTTTCTGTT
>CM070039.1:92452077-92462159 GCA_036250615.1 Ptychadena robeensis
AAAACTTATTGGAGGGAAGGGGAAGGGGGTAGGGTTGACACTCTATAAACCCAGGGGGCGGTAAACCCCTATGGGGGCTATAAGTACTATGCTGTCCCATCACGGGGACGCAGCGGACGGAAATGGCCATCTTAGCATGGCCGGGCCCGTCCCTCCCTGGGTGGTGAGAGCATCTGGAGGTCGGGCATTATGGGGGTTAACGGGGCGCCTGGTGGTGCTCTGATGGGCGGCGATGTTGTTGCGGTGGTGGGGTTGGCCACTACTGGGGGATTGCCCCACCCGTTCTGGCTTGATCCCTCCCTCTGGCTGACGTCGCCGCTCGTCCTGTATCCCTGGTCGCACTGACGCCTCTGACGTCCATACGTGGTCACGCCGGGTGCGGGCGCATGCGATGACGCCGGTTGTGGCATGCTGTGGCGCAGCCGGCGTGACCACGGCGGGGGCCATATAGGGTCGGCCCCGACGGCGGAGTGGACACGGTGCAGGGGAGGGCGATACCACGGCTATTGACCTATTTGCTCACCATTGAATAGTAAGTTCATAATACAATGCTACCATACTACTTTGGCAATTTATCTATTGTTCATTAATGATTAATATAGACTTTTTTTAATATTATTATGCTTAATATTATTATGCTTCATTACCTAAACCAATTTATATATTAGACAATCTACTTACTCAACTGCTCATACCCGACTTATCCTAAAACCTACTTACATCCGTTATTCTTTCTTTAGCTTATACCTGGTTTACCCTATTACCTCATATTTGAGACCTATCTACTTATTTACTCAAAACGGCAACAGGTATATATGTCTGTTCACTTTTACTTTTTTACTCTTTCACTATTGTTATTTTGTTATCACCTTCAGCATTTTTATACACTCCTTAACTCTATACTGTCTCTATGTACCATATGAACCTTCATCTTAACAACCAATATCAGTAATATTTCAACTTAGCCCCATAAGGGGACATCACCAATAAATACAACTTTTTAGCGTCACCTCCTTTCACTACGTACTCACCCCTACATCTATACGGATATATATATATATATATACATGGTCACTCGGATGGTTATTCACACAGTAGCACATTCTTTGTCTTTCTTTTCACATTCACTTTCCCTTGGTGTGGTTTCTTTACTTTAAAACTTGATCATTTTTTCATGATCACCTAACACAAGACTTATAATGGATACAATATCGAGTGATATTGGTCCTCCTACCACTTGGAGCATCTCATCGCCCCTTCATACACCCCTGGTGGATTTTTGGGTTTTCCCCATGGCCATTTCCCTATTCATTTTCTGACTTCTAAAATTATTTACAACTCATTGATGTGGATCAAAAACCCTCCCTTGTGCAGGTCTTCTCCGCTGTGTGGTTGCTGTCCCTTGGCACCCCGTTCTTTTCCCGTGTATGGCCCCAGTTTTTCTGGGGGCAGTGGACAGATGCATCTCATGAATGGCCCGTTTAAATCCATCTAAGTGAGTGAACATCCTACCCTATCAATATCTCTCTAACTCTATACCTCTCTTTTGATGTTAACCTAAGCACTCTCCCTTGTTCGTCCTTGTGACTTGCTACTCCTTGTGGATTGCTACTCGATACAGGAACTGTGAGGATACAGATACCCCCTGAGGACGTTTTATACGAAACGCGCGTTGGGGTGGAGTGGATCCTAACGGACACATGCTCCTCTGTCCTGACTTTTATCCTTTTTCTGTGCTATCATGCTTAATTGTACCTAAACACCGTATGGAGCTGTATGTAACTGCATAACTGTTACCAATGATATGTATCACTATTAAGCCAACACTGCCATGCCATGTTCTATGTTTTTAATCATACAATAAATATGTTGTTATTTTTTACTACTGTATTCATCACTGTATTTGTCTACGAAACATACTCGAAACTATCCTATGGCCGTTAAAGTCCCCTCGCCCCTGACCTTGGTCAGGGGGAACTCCAGCTATAAGTGGTATTCTCCACTTTATAGTATATTTTGTCCATTGATATTTGGGATGTGGGCCACCCCCCTGATCAAATGCAATTTCTTGTATACCCTATGGGGGCTATAGTCTTAGGAAAGGAGTCGGTCACCTCTCAAATCAGTCCAAGTCAAGTCAAACAGTAGAAGGCAGTTTTAAGGCTCCCAGAGTGTTGTGTAAGTCATTTGTGGTATACCACGTCGAATAACGATGGCATAACGGTAGCATTAGTAGTGTAATTTCTTCAGGAAGTAACTGGGAAATTTATTTTTTCCACCTCCAAAAAAACTGGGTCACCAATTTGTCAGAGAAATCCTTCTCCCATACCATTGAGCGGTTAAAACTGTATTTGGCATTGGCTGTTAGAAGTAAAATAATGTAAATAGAAGTGGCCGGGTGCTGTACCAGCGCATCAAATCTGTGAGCCTGGAAGGCGTCAATAGGAGCAGTGTCCAAGGAATGCCAAAAACTCATAATTTGATAATAGTTGTGATAGCAAGCCCCATAAGATCACAGGCTGCGTTCAGGATGGGGTATACATCCGTCCCAGGTATAAGTTCTATACAGAGCAGTATAGGTTTTGACCACCAGAGGGCGAGCAGTCTAAGACGAGCTACCTGGGGTAGTGAGGTGCACAGGTGAGCCTTAGCTTGGTCAATAGACTAGATAACCACCCTGCCTGCTCTGGGAAGAGGCTCCACTCTGGGATCATAACTTGTCAGTCTGAGGAGTTCCAAGACATAGTAAGACAGCCTGTGGGGCTGTATATTGTTTGTTGTTTTGTACATGTTTTTTGATGGACTGTAGCTGTGAATAAACAGCCCCTGTGTGTTTTACCTACTTACCTCGTGTTGCTGTGCCTGTGTCCTGTGTGGTGACTGTCCCAGGAAGTCTCACACCCCGCTACTGAGCTAATTCCTCACATATGGTGAATGCAGCGGGCACTTGTGTATACAAGATTTAATATGGTCAGCATGGAGGACTTGCTGAGACAACTGGTTGTAGCAAATGCCAAGTCAATCAAGTTACAAATGCGCAATTGCAACAAGTGCAGGAGCAAATGCAGTTTCATCAGCAAGAGGCGCTAAAACAACAGGAGGAGAGATTCCAGCAACAGATTGAGGTTCTTAAGCAGCATCTAACTGCAAGGAGTGAGGCTGGCACTAAAAGTTTCTCCAGCAGCACTCCGATTTGTCGGGTAAGCCATTTGTTACCTAAAATGACAGCTGAGGACGACCCAGAGGTGTTTTTACCCACCTTTGAGAGAACCGCCACAAGGGAAAGCTGGCCTAAGGAGCAGTGGGCAGGACTGTTGGCCTTATTGTTATCTGGGGAACCCCAAAAAGCTTGTTATGACTTGGAACCTGAGCAGGCCATGAGCTATGACTGCTTAAAGACTGAAATAATGGCTTGCCTTGGTGTTACCCTTGCTGTCCGGGCCCAGCGTGTGCACAACTGGACATATAATACAGGAAAACCACCCAGGTCACAAATGTATGACCATATCCATCTGACCAGGAAATGGTTACAGCCAGAGGCATTGACTGGACCCCAAATTGTGAAGAGAATTGTCATGGACCGCTTCTTGAGGTCACAGGACACCGAGGCATAGTACGCATTGCAGGGTCTCGACCCAATGCTGGGCCAGTGAGACCTGGAAGGCCAGTACAGGAAAGAGCTGGTCACAGGATGATCTGCTTCCGTTGCCGGGAGTATGGACATATTGCTGCAAATTGCCCAGTAATGGACGAGCCCATGCAATGTGACTTTATCAGAGCAGACAACCCCTTGAGTTCTCTGATTTGGAGGTACACAGGGAGGACTTTGCCACTGAGCAGTTGAAGGACCCCACATTGATCAGGGCTCATGAAAATGTGTTGAAAATAGATGGGGAGCTGGTCTATCCTGAGGAGAGGGTGTCATTCCCTAATTTTTTGTTAGAAAGGGACCTTTTATATCGGGTATCGCAAAGGTCTGATTAAATTATTGAGCAGCTGGTGGTGCCCAAGTCATATCGGTCACTAGTGTTGGAGCTAGCTCAAGGGCATGTTTTGGGTGGTCATTTAGGGGCAAGAAAAGACCCGGGAAAGAATTGTACAGAGATTCTATTGGCCTGGTGTCGCTAAAGAGGTGGATAATTTCTGCGCCTCTTGCCCTGTGTGTCAGATATCTGCACCTATGGCGCATTTCCGTAGCACCTTGGTTCCCCTCCCCATCATTGAGATGCCTTTTGAGAGGATCGCTATGGACTTGGTTGGCCCATTGGTTAAATCAGCACGAGGCCATCAGCATATTCTGGTTATGATGGATTATGCTTCCAGGTTACCTGGAAGCAATTCCTTTTGCGAAACACCTCTGCCAAAACCATCGCAAAAGAGCTCTTCCAAGTGTTAAGCTGGGTCGGAATCCCCAAGGAGTTGCTTATGGACCAGGGCACCCCTTTCATGTCTCGGGTAACAAAAGAGCTCTGTAAACTACTTCAGGTGAACCACTTGAATACCTCTGTGTACCACCCGCAAACCGATGGGTTAGTGGAACGTTTTAACAAAACCCTGAAACAGATGCTAAAGAAAGTAGTGGATAAAGATGGGAAGAATTGGGATTGCTTAATACCTTACCTGAGAGAGAGGTCCCCCAGTCCTCCACTGGGTTTTCCCCCTTTGAGTTGTTGTATGGGAGACACCCCCGGGGGCTGTTGGATATAGCCAAGGAAACCTGGGAGAGTGAGAGGTCCCCACATCGGAGTGTGATTGAGCATGTGGCCCAAATGCAGGATAGGATAGCACAGGTGATGCTCCTGGTAAAGGAACACTTGGAGCAGGCTCAGTTGGCCCAAGAAAGAGTGTACAACCGGGGAGCCCATGTCCGTAGCTTTCACCAGGGTGATAAAGTGCTTGTATTAGTCCCCACGGTAGAGAGTAAATTTCTAGCTAAGTGGCATGGCCTCTATGAAGTCATGGAACGACTAGGGGAAGTAAATTATAGAATTCTTTAGCCTGGAAGGCGGAAACCCAAGCAGATTTACCATGTGAATCTTCTAAAGCCCTGGAAAGATAGGGAAGCTTTAGTGGCCAAGACCTTGCCGGATTCCAAAAGGTCTCAGCCTTCCTGAAGCCAGAAGGGAGGCTATATGCCAGGAAGTTAAAAATATGCTGGGCCTAGGGGTGATAGAGGAGTCGAACAGTGATTGGTCAAGCCCCATTGTTCTAGTACCTAAACCAGATGGGAGTTGGCGATTTTGCAATGATTTTCGCAAACTGAACCATATCACTAAGTTTGACACTATCCCATGCCCCGCGTGGATGAATTAATTGATTGCTTGGGAACTGCCCGTTACTTGACCACCTTAGACTTGACCAAAGGGTATTGGCAGATTCCCCTCGCAGAATCCGCCAAAGAAAAGACTGCCTTTGTTACTCCAGATGGTGTGTTCCAGTATAGGAGAATGCCTTTTGGGTTACAGAATGTTCCTTCTACGTTCCAACGAGCTATGGATAAGATACTCTGACCCCAACGGTATGCTGCAGCCTACCTAGATAATGTGGTTATTCATAGTGAAGATTGGGATTCTCATTTGTCTAAAGTACAAGCGGTACTTGGGGCCCTTCGAGAGGCTGGGCTTAGGACTAACCCTGAAAAGTGTTCCATAGGACTAGAGGAAGCCAAATATCTGGGGTATACCATTGGGAGAGGTGTGATAAAACTCCAAGTTAACAAAGTTGCTGCTATCCAGGATTGGCCCCGTCCCGGCAACAAAAAGTAAGTGAGAGCGTTCTTGGGCATTGCGGGCTATTACCGCCGTTTTATTCCCCATTTTGCTTCACTGGCAGCTCCCTTTACCAACCTTACCAGAGGGAAGGAGTCTGTCACTGTTAAGTGGTCTTCTGAAGCTGAAACTGCATTTGTTCAGCTAAAGCAAGCCCTGTGTGGTCATCCGGTGTTGTACTCCCCTGACTTTTCAAAAGGGTTTGTAGTCCAGACTGATGCGTCAAATGTGGGACTGGGTGCTGTATTGTCCCAGGTTTGGAATGGGGAGGAACACCCGGTAGTATATCTCAGCAGACAGCTGAAATCCCATGAGCTGAACTATGCCACGATAGAAAAGGAATGCTTAGCGGTGAAGTGGGCGTTGGATTCCCTGAGATACTATCTGTTGGGCAGAAGGTTTGAGTTGGTCACTAATCATGCGCCATTAACGTGGATGGCTCAGAACAAGGAGACCAACAGACAAATTAATAGATGGTTCCTAGCCCTTCAGGAGTTCAGGTTTACTGTAAAGCATCGCCCCGGGGTGCAAATGGGCAATGCAGATGCCTTGTCCCGGGTGTTTGGCGGCCTGTGTTTCAACCCCTAGATTGACACAAGGAGGGGGGGTATGTGACAGCAAGCCCCATAAGATCACAGGCTGTGTTCAGGACGGGGTATACATCTGTCCCAGGTATAAGTTCTATACAGAGCAGTATAGGTTTTGACCACCGGAGGACAAGCAGTCTAAGACAAGCTACCTGGGGTAGTGAGGTGCACAGGTGAGCCTTAGCTTGGTCATTACACTGGAAGATAACTGCCCTGCCTGCTCTGGGAAGAGGCTCCACTCTGGGATCAGAACTTGTCAGTCTGAGGAGTTCCAAGACACAGTAAGACAGCCTGTGTGGCTGTATATTGTTTGTTGTTTTGTACATGTTTTTTGATGGACTGTAGCTGTGAATAAACAGCACCTTTTGTTTTCACCTACTAACCTCGTGTTGCTTTGCCTGTGTCCTGTGTGGTGACTGTCCCAGGGAGTCCCACACCCCGCTACTGAGCTAATTCCTCACATGCATCACAGTGCAGAAGGTGGGACCGGGGCAGGCAAAATTTAGCACTAAGATGAGAGAATGGTAAAGGTTGAAACCGAGACTTATGGAAAAATTGGGCAATAGTATTGAGTCCTCGGGTCTCCCACAACTCAAAAGCTGGAGAGTCACTGCAATGGGGCATAAGCGGATTGCCTCTAATCGGGAGATACTTAGATACTTTAAAGGGTAGTTTGAAAATCTTCCTAATTTCCCTCCAGATGACCACTGTATCGCGTATTAACATATTGTGCTTCAGATCAGCGGGCAACGACCACGGTCACACCATCCCCTTCTCTAGGTCATAATTGGAGAAACAGGAGGACCCCTTGAGCCAATCAAATGCATGCCGGAGGAGACAGGCCAAGTTGTACCTCCTCAATTCTACCCTTGCCTTTATTCCATAACAATTTAGTGTAAGCGCTCTGCAGTTTACGAACATCTGTATGTTTGAGCAGGATAGGAATTGTTTGTAAGGGGTAGAGTATTCTAGGGAAACTGGACATTTTGAGGAGATGCGCTCTGCTGAATAAAGTGAGCGGGGGGGACGACCACATCTCAAGTTTCCTGCAGATGTCATGAATAAGAGGAGGATAATTTAGGGAGTAGATCTGGGAAGGGGTTGCCCTATTTTAATGCCCAAATAGGTAAAATGTGAAGTGGCCACAGAGAAGGGGATGGAGGCCATCCAGTCCCCCCCTCTGCTGGGAGTCAAAGGCAGAAGTTCACTCTTAATTAATTTACCTTCACCCATAGGTATGCCAGTCAATGAAGCCCCCCCCCCCCTGGGAGGTAACGTGAAAGAGGCTCAAGCGCCAAGGCAAACAAAAGCGGCGACAGAGGGCATCTTGGCGCGTGCCTTTTTGCAAAGGAAAGGCTTCTGAGAGGACGCCTGAGGCACTTGTCCTCGCCACCGGGCTCAGGTACATTTGTTGAAGAAAGTGGATAAATGAGCCACCAAATCTCATCTTAGACAGCACTAGGAACAGCCAGGAGATGTTAACATTATCAAAAGCCTTTTCGGCTTCTAATGATAATAGAACCACATCATCTGCCTGAAGACCTCCGAGCACTCCGGGGACAATTGAGGTAGGGATAAGGAGGAAAGAAAGTCCGCCCCTCCCGGGGTAGGGGCAACCTCGGGGTACAATTGCTGGTAGAATTGATGGAGTAAAGCATTGATGGTCTTGGGGGTGCGACATACCTCCCCCGATCCTTTTCTCAGTCCCGCTATGTGAGAGGAAGCTGCTGGGGGTCTCGCTAGCCTCACTAGGAGGTGGCCGGATTTGTTCCCAAAGCGGTGTAGTAGTAGACGGAAATTAGCATCTTTTGGGCCAAAGGTCAAACTCCAATTTGCAGGAGTACCAGGAGTCCCTGTATATGAGAAAACTAAAACGGGAAGGCATATATTGGATTGGGTGACTATAATTTTTAACTGTTTCTGCCTGATTGAAGCTGTGCAGCATTAAAAACAAAGAAAAGTCATATATGCTTAACCCCCCCCCCCCCCCTAGAACCCTTACTATACCTTTTTTAATAGCTTGGTATGAGCGATCAAAGCAGATAACAATGTACTCTGCTTGTGATCCCCACCCTGCCTCCTCCTCTCTTCTCTTCATCAATGATGCCAGTGAAGTGTACTCGGAAAGCGACACCCTTTCCATTTACATGGAGGTCTATGGAGTGCCCCCCCCACCTCTTCTGCATCAAGAGGCGATTCTGAGATCAATCGGCAGGACTGTCCCAATTCAGAATCGGCGTGGGATTGCCATGAAAACATTAGTTTGGGCAAGCCCAGTTTATTAAGACTTTGTTTGGTATACAATCACTGGACGAACTGGACTTGTCTCAACTGCTAGGGGGTTAATCATCATGTCATGCAGTGTACATTTCTGAAAATATTGTATAATTCCAATTCTTACTATTTCACATTTCTTTATTTTACTTCCCAACTTTTCCATCCTCCACCTGAAAAGTTAACTCAACCCCAGAAAAACAAATGATCCCCTTTTTCCTCTCCAGAAGACGAGGCATAGTCACCTGATATCTGTTCTGATATTGGCCCGATACATGAAACGTCATCAGAGCTATCCCATCACTGATACTCCATACTCCTGAGTATACAATGTCATCCTTACCTGAATATAATCCAGAAATGCAAGATTCATAAATTGTCCATAACTAAGAGATGAGATTTCATTGAACACGTCTTGCTGAGAAGCGCTCACTGTACAAGACTCCCATGAGTACCACAGAAAATAAACCTGTAGAGAAAAAAATGTTCACCTATGGATCAGAGATCAATCATGAATACTACACAAGGAACTTATAATAAATAATTTTGAAATAGATTCAACTGGATATTCATTGTTCTCCACTTTTGAAATTCAGGTTGCCAGTATTAGATCACCATGTATAAAATCTGGGGACATTGGTGATTAGGCTTCCAGAAGTGGGCAATAGTGATGGCTCGAACCCGGAATTCAATGGGAGGCGAATTTAAAAAAACAAAGGGACCCCTTTCTGGCCACAATAATGTTGGGAAACTTGTTTCAAGGGGTCAAACACCTGGACAATGACATGACAAAGGGGAATCCATGGCAAAACTCCCAAGATTTTTTTTTTCACACTATAAATCCGCACCAAGATTTCTGCAATGATAGTCAATGGGAAAATAAAGTGCAATTAGTAATTACCCTTAGACCGTGTTTCATTGGACCTATCTTCTTTTCTATGACTCCTGCCACAAACCTGGACCATCTGTCACTGTTTCTGAACTCACTCCCTAGAGGGGGGTCTTGGAGGATTTCACCGGTAGTGATGGCCCGAACTGTTCGCCCGCGAACTATTCGCGACGAACATCGCATGTTCGCGTTCGCCACGTGTTCGCGAACATATGGCGAGTTCGACCCGCCCCCTATCTTTTTGCATTGGTCAAACTTTGACCCTGTGAGTCACAGTCACCAGATTTAATCCAGCCATTCAGCACCCACCACCTCACGGACCACACCCCCCTCTATAGCATAGCAAGGAGAGACGCCATTTCACATGTTGCTGGAGACAGTGGAGAGAGTTAGAACAGAGCTGCTGCTGCTGCATAAGGAACCATTAGCTAGGCAGTGTTCAGTGTCTTCTGCAGTCTTCACTGACTATCCAATCCATCCATACATGGAGAATATCCATCTCCCCCAGTGTCCTCCACACTGACCATGTCCACCAGTGTCCTCCACACTGACCATCACCACCAG
>CM070039.1:92472119-92488239 GCA_036250615.1 Ptychadena robeensis
GATTTAAAGGTATATATCACTGCTATGTAGTGCCGGGTCCTCCCTGATAGAATACATAGGCATATATCACTGCTGTCCAATACATGTGAAGGTCAGGCAGATCTAACCAATCCAAAGCTTGTGGTCTTATTAGATTTGATTCCTGTACACATTGAGCTCTAGACAAAGGAATGGATCATTGGCCTCAAATAAGAAAGGGCAACTTATGTGGAATTATCTGAAAAATGAAAGGGATGTGCAGGGAAAAACAATATATTCTAGTTTTACACGTTGCATGTCTTTAAGTCCCACCCTCTGTTCATATTTAAAAAATATTGAGAATAGGATTCACTCATTTTAACCTGATAGGTAGGAAGTCTAAATCGGTGTGTTTGAGGGTTATATAACCAATAGTGCCTATAGACACCTAGAGAGGGTAGTGGGGGTGTCTATGTATGACCCTACCATCCCAGGAATGTTTCTCTGTAATCCAGCTCTTCATTAGGAGTTGGTATACAGACACTGCTCGGGGAACAGTTACTGCAGCCATCTTTCTGGGGAGAAATAGTGGTGTGACCCCCATGGAGCCTCAGCTGGAAGTGGCAGTTATCTGACAGACCTGGAGGAACCTGATAATATACAGAACATATACGGGGTGAGTTTTATAAAACGTTCTATTCTTCTCTTCCAGGCACGGCTACAAGACCTACAAAGCTTTTCATCTCCGCCATTGTTCTCCTGTTACTATTGTACTAGGATTGTTCTGCTCCGTCACCATAAAGAGGTCATCACAGAATCTAGGAAGTCATATGTGGCAGCACATCCCCGTCTGAGGAATTATTACCAAATCATTTTTTATAACAGACAATTTGGATGTTTAAAGTACCATCAACATCATAGTTTTATAAAACACAATTATTGCAGTAACACTGATACACAGATATCCAATAAAACATAAAGTTATGACCATGATGATGACACATTTCACATGATTACAATTATTGTATTGATGTAATAGACCATCACATAGAAAATAAATGGTTTGATTTTGCAACGCGTTTAGCGAAGTCACAAGCCGAGTTCTTCAGAAGTTGCAAATCTGTGAATTGGTTTTCTATCCGATGGAGAGTATATATCCAGTTGGTTGGCCACACCCACCTTATACTGGGATATGCGGCACAAATGGACTGCTCATAGACAACATTGGTACACCAAATATTCTTATGGGAGCGCACTGATGTAACATTAGGTGTCAATTTAGTCTTACCCAGTGTGGATAACTAGACATATATTTTCCATCTCAATGACAATTATTAATTAATATTTACTAAATTTTTTACTGATATCTAGATACTGTCTTTGTTGGTGTATGGACTATTTTCTATATCACATTACTAATAAATAAACTAGAGGGCAATTAATGCATTAAGGCTGTTTCCACATACATCGGGATCCCCTCTGCAAATTGCAGTGCTTAGTGGAGATACCGACGGAGCACATTCACTTACCTGCTTGGCGGATTCTGTGTCTTCACTGCGCTGAGCCGTTCCACCGATGCAGGGCTGAATGTAGTCGAGTACTTGAGCCTCTGCATTGGTGTATGTCTAAATACCACAACCAGGTTAAGTCTATGTGCTCCCTGCCAAGCACTGCGTTAAGCGGAGGGGTCCCGACGTATAATGGAAACAAGCCCTAAGTAATGATAAATTACATATCAAATGATGTATACGTATTATGTCTATATCGGGTTTTATATTATTATCTATCTCATTACTAATACTATCATTGAAGTAGAATAACCAATAGTATCTGGACAGATTGGTGATCGAACTGTTCCTTTGACAAAGAGGTTTTTTATAGGACCCTCCAGATAACCACCAACATCTATATTGGGAAGGGAAGTCATTAATAGGTTCAGGATGTGAAACTAAATGTTCTGTTTTAATGAATTTAATGAATGAATTTAATTCATTACATAATGTTAAATCACAAATCATATACTGTATAATTCTATACATAAGATGTGTTCTTGTATTTCTTATAATAATCCTTTGCAATAATTAATAAAAGTTCTCTTTATGAAAGATAATGATTTCTCAGTGACATTTGTGTTAAATCAATCCAAGAAATCAATGTTACCTGTTATAGGAGAGGGGTGGGGAGAAGGTTACATTACATGTGTGCGGTCACCTCCTCTGGGATAGGATCTCTATGAAGTTATTTTAAAATTAAAAATCTACACACCCCTATGACAATGCCAAGGTTTCCGGAAATAAAAATGAGAAAGCAAACAATCACTTTAGAACTTTTTCCCAGTCATGTGACCTCTAACTTGTACAATTTAACTGAAAAACAAATCTGCTTAGGGAAAATACACATCCCTTCAGTTTGGCTATGTTCCCACATAGGTGATCAGCCACGGAGCTGACAAAATTTTAATCCCTTGTGCCCACTTCAACTAAGGGCCACGATCGGCCACCGGCGGTAGCCCCCTGATCGCGGCCATAAACTTGAATGGGCGCGGTTAAAATCACTTTTTACTTCAACCGCACCTATTCACTGTCTATGGGCAGATCAGGCGGGGAGGGGCAAGATGTCACACCCCCCACTTCCTGGCTGGATCCGCGATTCTAATCAAGGGAGCCAGCGGGAGCGAACTTTCAGTCTAAGGGCTTGTCCCCACTTGCGGCAGACCGCTTCCATTAATTTAAACAGCCTTGTCCCTGGATTAAGCCCATAGACATGAATGGACGCATTAAAGAAACACATGTGGTTGCGATTTTTAACCACATCCATTCATTCTCTATGGGCGTGATCCCAGGCGATCAGGGGCAGTTGCACTGTTTCACCATAACAAAAAACGTGTGAACATGTTGCAGAATGTGCTTAGTTGCCCTAAGGCTTGTCCCTACTTGACGGGCCCCACTGAGGGCAAGAACGTATTCCAGGGGGGCGTTGGACCTCATTCTTAACTATTCTTAAATGTTCCCACAACCCTTCTCTACATCTCCAGCAATTTTGGTGATGATACCATGTTCAGGGGCTTTGCAATCAGCTCACAAAGTTAGCAAGTCAAAAAATTCTACCATCTCTAGTAAAGATTGGGAACCACTGCCCCAAGTGGATGAATTATGTCCGATGTCATCCAAACCCTCAGAACCTCAGAGGAAGGACAGATATTGGTGAGGAAAAAGGTACAGATATAAACAGAACCTGCTTTAAGTCTAGTAGTGTCACAGCTGGTGACACCAGAGCAAGGGTGACACCGGATATTCAAGGGTGTGGACCCACTGGACCTACTTGCACAGTTGGCAAAGGTACAATTGGGTGCAGAGTCTAAGGGACCACCTGGTGTTCACCAGTGCAGCCCGCAATGGCTGACGGGCTGTGCTGCAGACGAACCCCAGGTTGTGGTTCCTGGATGCACCTGTGCAAGTTGGCTGCCGATGATATACCAAAATGTAGTGCCAGGAGTGTAGAGATAAGCGAAGTCCGTGAGACGAGCCAAGGGTCTGGAGCCGGGAACAGGAGGTACAGGAACAAAGTGGCGAGGACCGAGAGGTAGGGAAAATCTGTTGGACGAGCAAAGTCTGTAACCAGGAATTCAACAAGCAGGGAAGCTGGAGATAAACACATGAGACCTATTGTCCAGGCATCTTCTTGGTGCCTGAGACTCTCTTAAATAGTGCAGGAGGGAGGAGCAGCTGACAAGGTAGGGAGCATCACAAGTGTCCAGCAGAGGGAGCTCCCTCTGCTGGACACTGGTGATGCTCCCTACCTTGTCAGCTGCTCCTCCCTCCTGCACTATTTAAGAGAGTCTCAGGCAGAGTTTACTGCAGGAGAGTTAACCCTCTGAGGCAAGGAAGGTATAAGGAGCTAGACGCAGGCAATACAGAAGCTGCAGACACAGATCCCCTTGCCCTGTGGAGATCTGTGACAAGTATACCCCAGGGGGAATTTCATAAAAAAATATGCCCAACATACACAGATCTGGAGTAAAATAATTTGGCTGTAAAATCTACTTACTTCTAAAAATACCAGTTGCCTGGCTATGTCTTATTTCACCTATTGGGGTCACACGCCTGGAACAAGCAGTGTATGAATGTCACTGCAAATTTTGTATCACTCGCCTCTATGCTTAGTCCAGATCACTGACAGCCGGTCCACTTACACTATTCATAGGGAGGAAACGGCAGCTCAGTACAAGTGCACTTTATGTTCCCATGTGACCCCAGGCTGGTGATTTTCTCCCAGATTATGTGTCTGTATTACTGTCAGTGTCCAGTATAACTGGTTTGTTCGGCACGCGCGGCCAGTTACCAGCATTGAAATTCTGCACTGACGTTTGTTTCATTCATTATTATTGTTTTTACATTTGTGTACATTTGTTTGAAAATAAATCTTATCTGCGTTAAACAATATCGGCATTTCGCATAACAACATACCATCTTCATATACGCTCTATATGTAATAGTTGTGTTTGGGTTATCGGAAATAGCTGATAACCCTGTTCTGCTGCATTTTCAATGCAGTCTGCATTAACAGACATTACAGGCAAGAGTGTATACTCGTAAACCTTTCATTTTGGGTCGGTGAAAGTCAATTTTTTTTACACGTGCTCGCCGCCCCTTTCCTGATTCATGCAAAACCTAGATGACTAGCTAGCTTAGGAGGGAGTAGGAGAGAAAGAGAAAATAAAAGAAAGAAAGGAGCATTGGTCTGTGCATTGGTCTGATGAGACTAAACTGGAGCTGTTTGGACACATGTTGGGGGGGTCCACTGCCAATGGGGCTCATATGGTTGACAAAGAGCTGCCACTTAAAAAGTTTCCACTTGATCCTACTGACCCCGCCAGCATCTGTAACCAAAAAGTGACGCCATCCTGGTTGTCCCTGACTTCCTTGGGCAGCTGGTTTTAGCCATGGTGCCTAATTTGGAATCTGATTTGTTCAGTAATAAAAAGCTGGAAATAGAAGAACTCCCTCACATGGTTTGCTCCTCATTTAACCTCCCTAGCGCACTGCTGAGGTGCAGATTTCTGAACCAAAAGCGCATTATAGATTTTAATGGAAAAAAATTATTTTACATTGTAGGCCTGTAACTTCCCAAAGTCTGTCCATACAGGAGTCAGGTGACATCCGGAATATAATAACATGTTCAGACGCTTTGTGAATAACTCACAATATCAGATAATGAAGATTTCAGAAGAAACTGTATCAGGTAAATTAACACTGCGACCACTAGATGGCGCTGCAGATTAGTGATGAGCGGCATAGGCAACATTCATATTCGTGGCGCGAATTTTATGGAAAACATTCGGAAAATATTCGCATTCGACAATATTCAGGGTTTGTTTTAGTGCGAATATCAGCAGTTTTATTGCGAATTTTGCGCGCGCAATATATATTTAACATGGCGCAAATTTTTATGTGAATTTTCACAATATTCGCATCACCCCAATATTCATTTCAAAAACTGTTGATGGTCGCAGGGAGTGTTGCTAAGCTCTTCCCATTCGTCCACTTGCAATGAGAGGTGTGTGTAATGGATAAAAAATACTGAATGTCCGGAATTGCGAATATTCGGCAATATATTCACCATCTTCGCGAATTTCTGAATTGCCGATATTCGCGATTAATATTCTGAATCCGAATATTCGCGATCATCACTACTGCAGATGTGACAGGTTACATAGGAGAGTATGTAATCAATTGAAGCCAACGTATTACATTCAGTTCTGTACACTTGTTGTTCCCGTCCCCAGTCTGTCACATCAAAAGAGAGAAGCAGGAAGAAGACAGCTGGAGAGGACTTAGGGACACCGGATCATTTCTTCAGGTGAGTATTTTACATAGGGAATCATATTGAATAGTGTTTTCAATGCAGAAAACACTATCCAATATGATTCGTATTTCAAACTCCTCCTGCCTGTGCCCCGATGTGACGTCATCACAACGGAGGGGGGGAGGGATCCGTTCTCTGCAGCTGCCTCTTCATTAGATTGGAGCCACACGGATCGGTGAGTTCCTGTTTCTGTGGCTCTGATCTCTGCCTGACGAACCCAGCTTGTCACAGGTCACAGCTGGACGAGCTGGGACCGTCAGGAACACCAGGGGGGTTTAACTTGTTACCAGAATAAAGTGAAGACAACTGGGAGCCTGAAATTGTGCTGGCTGATAGGGAATCAAATACTTATTTCCAAGATACAAAAAAAAATGACAGATGGGTTATTTCGTTATCAGAGACAAGAGCACAAAATCATAAGAAGATCAAATACATCTTTATTCACTGTATATAAATGAATAACAATAGTGTGTGACTGTGGGTGTGTGGGGGTGTCATTCGAGTATAAGCTCCTTTGCACAGAAAATCCACTCTGTGTCAATAAATAGTCTATTGGGTTATGAATTGCTGAAATTAATAAACGTTGTAATACTTACCATATTTTTCGGACAAAATTGGGGGGAAATAGTGTCTGTGTCTTATGGTCCGAATGCACGACCCGTCCAGCCACCTTGGCTTCAAGCCAACTCTCAGCTGTCAGATGAGATGCGGCCACAGCCATATCCCTCATCTGCTCTGTACTGCTTTTACCAGCAGAGCTCTGCTGATAGAAGCAGTACAGCAGCAATCTACAATCTCCGAGCAGCTCACAGCTGACAAGAAGGGAGAGAAGAGTGCAGAATCCACCACCCCCCTCCCCTGTTCACTTCTGCCTGAAGTGTGCTCTCTAGTGACACCATTTTTGTGGCTGAAATTGGGTACTGCAGGAAATTGTTTCCAACTGAGAACATTTCAAATTTGAAAAAAAATGGTGCGTCTTATGGTCTATTTTTTAAATATGAAATATCCAGTAAAAGGATGACCCCCATGGAGATTGGGATCCATATATCCTCTTGAATATATGTGAGAGATGAGGGGGAGTAGTATGTGTGGTGGCTGATCTCTTGCTGCTGAAGGTTATTAGAGATGGTGGAATTTTTCAACTTGCTGACTGTGTGAGCTAATTGCAAAGCCCCTGAACATGGTATCATCACCAATACTCTTGAAGTATTAATGAAATATCAATAAAAAATCCACCCCCCTCCCGTTCCTGACGAGACCATCTCGTCCATCGCTGGTCTGTCATTACTGAACTGGACGAGATGAGACCTTCCAAGATCGGAGCCCCGGCGGTGCAGATTTATCATTCCGTGCTGCCACGGTGGCTCCTATCTTAAAAGGAGGCTGCTGCAGGAGAGTGGACCCCTCTCCCCCCCCCCTGAGTGACATGACGTGACGGGAGATTCTATGGTGAAAACTGTTTTCAGTGTTATTGCCAGGAGGTGCCCCTTTGCAGTTAACCCTCTCTCCCCTTATGTGATGTCACCAGGTCCATTCCACCAGGGGGAGAGGGTGCCAAAGTGAATTGTACTGATACAGTGATAACACACATTTCCAATTAAATACAAATTTGATTATAAACAAAGCATAAATATGAATACATACTGTTATGAAATCTATCATACAAAATAAGAGATTTTATCATTCAAATGATTCCTTTATTTATTTAGTTAATAATTTTTTTAAAACATAATTTTTTTACATATATGTGTTTCAAACATTATTATATTCAGGATATCTAAAGGACCCTTGTACGGACAGATTTTGGGAAGTTACAGACCTACAACATAAAAATAAATCCATTATAGCTTCCGGCCCTCCTGCATTAAGTTCCTGCAGTAAGGAAGCCAGCTTAGAGCACCAGATCCCCCGGACAGCACAGAACAGTGAGCATGTGCTGCTGCTGGGGGATCTGAGCTTAGCTGGACGGCTGCAATACTGACAAGAAAGTGCTGGATGAGATGGAGCCATCAGAAGCGCTAGGGGGGTTAATGGACGGATCATTTTGCTCATATGAGGAAAGTATCTGAAGGGCAACTTATTTGGAACCATTTGAAAAAAAAAAAACTCCAACATGTCCATAAGTAAGGAGAAACCCGATAATGTACAGAACATATACAGGGAGGGGTGTATAAAACGTTCTTTTCTTCTCTTCCAGGCACGGCTACAAGAACTACAAAGCTTTTCATCTCCGCCATTGTTCTCCTGTTACTATTGTACTAGGATTGTCCTGCTCCGTCACTATAAAGAGGTCGTTACAGAATCCAGTGGTGGGAAGTCATAAGTGGCAGCACATCCCGGGCTAAAGAATTATTACTGAATCATTTTTATATAATTAATAAAAACTGAAAATTGGGATTTTAATGTTAAACTTTGTAGTTTGATAAAACAGTGGTACATTGATATGCAATAAATCAAATATTTACAACCATGATTCCAACATTATTCATATTTTTGAACAGAGATTTACTTTATAGATAGTCACTAGGGATGGACCGAACTGTTCGCCGGAGAACAGTTTGGCGGCGAACGAGCATGTTCGCCCATCCTCTCGCCAGCGGACAGTACGGGTGTTCGACCCGCCCCGTTCGCCAACGAGAAGAAGATCTAAATTCTTCCTCCAGCAGGATCAGAACCTGCGAGATCGTGCCGGAGGAAGAATCTTTTCACTACAAGACCGGCTGCATGCAGCCGGTCTTGTAGTGAAAAATCCGGCTTGGAGCAGGAAGTGACGTCAGTGACGTCACATCCTGCGCCTGTAACCAGGAACTATGCGTTCCAGGTTGCGGTCCAAGGACCGGATGTGACGTCACTGACGTCACATCCGGTTTTTCCGATTCAAATTCCCCGCCTACAGGGCGGACGGCGGACTTTTTTAAAAGTCCGACCCACCCGTTCGCGAACCGTTCAGGCCGATGTTCGGCCATCACTAATAGTCACTAATAGTGATGGGTGAACTGTTCGTCCAGCAGTCGATTAGTGGTGAACATTACATGTGGAGCTTATTCATATTCATCTCTATATATATATATATATATTTTTTTAAAATTCAATGATTTCGACGATTTCGAGTTAATTGCAAGTCCCCTGAACATGCTATCAACACCAAACTTGCTGGAGATGTAGAGAATGGTTGGGGGTATACTGGAAAAAAGAAAGTATGTCTCTAACACAAATAGTTTTTACACAAATGAGGTTCAAATCAAGTAAAAATTTAGAAAATCGGAATTTCGACTTTATATTTGAACTTAATTTATGCAAAACCTCCATGTGCTAGTGCAAAACTTTTTTTTCAAATGTCCCCCCAACCCTTCTCTACATCTCCAGCAATTTTTGTGATGATACCATGTTCAGGGGCTTTGCAAGCAGCTCACAAATTTAGCAAGTCAAAAAATTCGACCATCTCTAACAAGCTCTATATTTAGAGGGAAACACGTCAGAGGGGGGCTCTGGCTTGAACTTGGGGGTGACGTATTGAATGTCTTTTCACATCGCTGGTTTTAAACTTCAATAAATCAAAAGTATATATTTAGAAACGTCTTGGTCTGTGAGTGCAGCTCCCTTGGGAATGACCAACTACTGCGAACTCTTTACCCCCCTTGGCAGAGGGGTGCTACATATAGCTGTGATACAAAGATAACTGGCTTACACTCCTTGTCCATTTGACAGTTTGTTTGGTTTGCTGGGTTTTAAGGGCAACATTTGACAAAATTAGATTTTTCTTTTTTTAGTCTTGTCCCATGTTCCCTGCATTACCTTTTAGTTGTTGAAACTTTGATGGAAAGGATCAAATTTAGAAATTGTCCATATTTGCAGATGATTTGCTACTGGACATCTCTTCTCTGAATACTTCATTACCATCCCTATGTGTCTCATTTTGGAGTTTGCAAGCTCTTTGATATTCAGCAGTAGAGATGGTCGAATTTTTCGACTTGCTAACTTTGTGAGCTGATTGCAAAGCCCCTGAACATGGTATCATCACCAATATTGCTGGAGATGTAGAGAAGGGTTGGGGGAACATTTGAAAAAAGTTTTGCTCTAGCACATGGAGTTTTTGCATAAATTGAGTTCAGAAATTTTGATTTGACTTTGAGCTTAATTTGTGCAAAAACTATTTGTGGTAAAGTCATACTTTATGTTTTGCAGTATACCCCCAACCCTTCTCTACGTCTCCAGCAAGTTTGGTGATCCATGCTCAGGGGCTTTGCAATTAAGTCGAAACCGTCTAAATGGTCAAATTTGTAAAAAAAAATTCGACCATCTCTATTCAGCAGCATGGTGGCTCTGGGCACTATCTGCAAGGAGCCTGCATGTTCTCCATGTGTCTTATGGGTTTCCGGTTTCCTCCCACACTCCAAAGACATGCTGATGGAGATTCTTTGAGCGAAGCCAATTAACCTATGTTAATCTATATGGGACATTAGATTGTGAGCTCCCCTGAGAGACAGTAAATTATATGACTATACAGTGAGGATTATAATTATTGGATCCCCCTGCGATTTGGCAATTTCCCACTGAGGAGGTCAGACGTTTCCTGTAGTGACCAGGTTTGCACACACTGCAATATGGATTTTGGTCGACTCCTCCACACAGATCTCCTCTAGATATGTCAGGTTATTGGGCTGTCACTGAGTAACACAGAGTTTCAGCTCCCTCCAAAGATTTTCTTTTGGATTTAGGTCTGGAGACTCCAGAACCTAGATATGCGTCTTACGGAGCCACTCCTTGGTTATCTTGGCTGTGCGCTTCTGGTCATTGTCATGTTGGAAAACCCAGCCATGACGCATCTACAATGCTCTGACTGAGGGAAGGAGGTTGTTACTCAACATCTCACCTGTGGGACCTTATATAGACAGGTATGTGCCTTTCCAAATCATGCCCAATCACCTGAATTTACCAAAGGTGGACTCCAATAAAGCTGCTGAAACATCTCAAGGATGATCAGGGGAGACAGGATCCACATGAGCTCCATTTTGTGTTTCATGAAAAAGACTGTGAATACGTATGTACATGGGCTTACTCAATTTTTTTTATTTTTAATAAATTTGCCAAAACCTCATGTAAACTTTTCTCACGTTGTCATTATGGGGTGTCGTGTGTGGAATTCTGCAGAAATAATTAATTTAATCCATTTTGGGAAAAGGCTGTAACAAAATGTAGAAAAGGTGGTGCACTGTACTTTCTGGATGCACTGTATGTCTCTATCTGGCCATTAGGGAGTGATAAGCCACACCTGGACACTCCACTCCCTCTCTTTTGCGTGGGTGTCATGCACCTTTGCTCATTAGCATATACTCACTGATTTGTAGACTTCTAAGATCCAGGATCCACGTGGGTGATGACCTGAGGATGTTCACGTGTCAGTAAACTGACAGATCTCAGTAACAATAGCATTGTAGTACATGAGCCTCAGGGCTGAGCACAGAGATGTTGTCTCACAGGAAATACTGAGCAACATCTATTCAACATATTTCCAATATTTCCATATACAAGCAGGGTCAGGTATTTTGTACCTTAGGACATATTTTTAGCACTTACTGGTGTGACAGGAATGGTAAGAAGAAATACCGTGCATCCAAAAAGTATTCACAGCGCATTCCTCTTCCCATATTTTGTGATGTTACAGTCTTATTGAAAAAATGATTATATTCACTTTCTCCATAGAATTTTTTTTATATATATATATATAATTATCTTTATTGAATTTTTATAAAAAAAAAACATACATTTAATCACCACATACCACATTCAACTCATCATATTTGATCCAAAAGCTTTGTTACTGACAATTTATCACGGTTATCTCTATACTTTCACTTCATGCCCAATAAAGGTATCCCAATATTCCCATTAAAGTTTTAAATCTTATCATAAATACAAGCTGTTAGATATTCCATAATTTTAACCTCCATGATTTTATCGTATAGTTCCTTAAAGCCGGCCATAGACGTCCCGATCTATGGCCGACTTTTAGCAGACTCCTCAGGGTGATGTCACCACACTGAGGAGTTGACTACAGAGAGGACAGGAATCCTGTGTGTTCCACTAACACACGCGATTCCTGTCAGACTGTAGCCAATTAACTTGGAGGGGGAGGAGACTCGGAGAGGGGGGGAGACTCCCCCTCCGAGTTAACAGCCTGCAGCACAGTTGGACAGAAACCAGCTTTCTTTCTACGAAACTCAAGGTGGGCTCCCACATATTTGTGGCCGACCAACCTTTATGTGCTCGGTGGAAGCGAGCACGCTGGTTGGTCGGCTGCAACTATGGCCGGGAATCGGCCTGTCTATGGGGGGCTTAAGAATGGGAGGTGTACTAGATTTCCAATTTTTAGCGATTACACGTGTGGCCATCAACATATGTTGGGACATTCTTTTTTGTTTCTTATTTAACCTCCCTAGCATTTACAACAGCACGATACGGGCAATCGAGGTACACAGTACACTGCCTGTCATTTCCGGCTTCGGTCCGGAGCTCTTCACACAGCTGGTGTCATTATTGACACCAGCTGCGTGAGAGGGAAAGCCGGCGCTCCTCCATTAACATGGAGGTGTATGCGCTGCCCCCCCCCGCCCCCTTCCGCGTCACGGTGACACGATCGGGGCGGTGCCGAAACCCCGGAAATGCTGCATCGATAAAGACAATCGCTGCAGCTTTCTGGGGAGGCATAGGCTCTCCCCGATGCCGGCTATCCCGGCGGTTGAGACGACCCTGCACAGCGGACGAGCTGGGCTCGTCTCAACTGCTAGGGAAGTTAAGGAATCCCCCAAAATATGTGTTTTTATATCTAATGAACTTTCACTTCCCAGTACCTTGCTCATAGTGTCATTCACATTCCTCCAATAGAGGTGTAGTCTTGGGCAGCTCCAAAATACGTGTTCTATTGTACCTCTGCTTCTTGAGCATTTTCAACATCGTTCAGAGGCCTGAGGGTAAATTCTATGAATTGTGTCTGGGGTATAATACCACTGAAAGATAATCTTGTATAAGTTTTCTTTATGAATCATACAAATTGATGTTTTCACCGCATTGTCCCATATTTCGGACCACTCTGAATCTGTCATCTCTAAGCCAATTGCTCTTTCCCACTTATTCATATATGGGGGTTTCCAGCCTTTATCCTCATCTAAGATCTTAAGCCTACACTACATACAATTACCATGCAATTTCTGTACAATCAAATTTTCTTCTACCAAAACCATGTAATAGGAGGACCTTTCTAAACCTTCCAATCACTATGTATTCTATCAGGGAGGTCACTATACTACATAGTTGTTGGTAGATCTGATGGAAATTGTATGGAGTGATCCAAAGGTGTATGGGGGGCTTTATATATCATTCTGAATTAGTTCTTGACTGCAAATTTTTTTGAATGGGGTTAGATCTTGCAGTTTCTCTATCCGTGTCTTTCCATCAATCTAGTGACGAATCTGGAGATAGGAATATCTTTCTCGCTCTGGATTTTTCTTTTGTTTGAGTGTGATAAAGGTCTCTATCTCCCCATCCGAAGATATCATGTATCCAATCTGATAGATCTTAGCCTTTTCCCACACAACACCCTATAATGACAACATGAGAAGAGTTTGCTTCAGATTTTAACAAATCTATAAAAAAGAAAAAATTGGAGAAAGTCCATGTACATAAGTATTCACAGCTTTGGCGATGCCCTTTTGGAAGCAATTCCAGCCTCAAGTCTTTGTGAATATGATGCCACAAGCTTGGCACACCTATCCTTGGCCCCCCCCCCCCCATTCCTCCCCACAACACCTCTTATCTCAGGTTGGATGAGAAGCGACAATTTATGATCTCTCCAGAGATGTTCAATCATATTTAAGTCTCGGCTCTGGCTGGGTCATTCAGGACATTCACAGAGTTTTCCAGTATCATTCCATAGGTTGGGGGATGCTGATCAAGTTTAGAGATTCAAAAATTCTGCCATTTCGACAATTTCAACTTAGGGCTTGTTTCCATTGATGCGATCCCACGCGCTTGCTGCCACGTGGCCGCAAACGCAAACAACCGCATCCATTGGAAACTTCAATATAGTTTTCACTGGTGCGTGTGCGTGTTCGGCTGCGGATGTGGTTCAGGGCGCATTTCTGAATGCTAGCTGCAGCGCTTTGAAACGCATCCGCGCCCCAACCGCATCCGCATGAAAAAAAAATCACGCCGCAAAAACGCACGAAAACGCGCGACAACTATGGCATGCGTTCAGCTGCACGGCTGCAACCGCACAGGAACGCTTCAATGGAAACAAGCCCTTAATTGCAAAGCCTCTGAACATGGTATGCTCACCAAACTTGCTGGAGATGTAGAGAAGGGTTGGGGGTATACTACAAAAAAGTATGGCTCTAATACAAATAGCTTTTGCGTAAATTAAGTCAAGTAAAAATTTCGACTTAGATTTTGAACTTAGTGTTGCAAAATCTACATGAGCAAAACTTTTTTCAATGTTGCCACAACCCTTCTCTACAAGTTACATTTATTTTTATATTTTGTTTATTAATGATGACATTTGATTTTCTTTTACTCTGGGTTATTTCTCTTCCACTTGCTTTCCTGTCTCCTCTTTGTTCTCCTTGGTCTGTTAAAAAAAATATTTTATATACAATACATATTGTTAAAAGTTCACCAAATAGTTCATATTGAACTTGAAATCAGCATATACCCAATGCATGTCGCAGTTTACTTAGTTCATCAAGTGCGTCTGTGGAGAGGACAGTTACACAGACAGAAACTATGGGCAAACTATTGGATGTACCGTATTTTTCGGACCATAAGACGCACTTTTTCACCCCCAAAATTGGGGGGGGAAAGTGCCTGCGTCTTATGGTCTGAATGTGCGACCACCCGGCGGCCGCCGGGTGGTCGCACATTGGCTTCCCGCCAGCTCTGCCGACAGAGAAGAGCTGCGTCTGCTGTCATTTCAGAAGAAAGATCAAAATTCCGCTTCCCCTGCATCCCCACATACGAGAACACAGAGAAGAGCTGCAGGCTGTGTTCAGTTCGGCTATGGATGGCTAGGCCGGGGTGCAGGAGATGCTGAAATCCTGTCATTTCAGAAGAAAGATCTAAATGCCGCTTCCCCTGCATCCCCACATACGAGAACACAGAGGAGAGATGTAGACTGTGTTCAGTTCGGCTATGGATGGCTCGGCCAGGGTGCAGGGGATGCCGAAATCCTCAGTGAAAAGATCAGTGTAGTGTGACGTGTTGAGCTGACAGTGTACTGCTGCTAGTGACACCTGTGGCTGAATTTAATATTGCATCCTTATCATCCATCATTCATTGCATTATCCCAATTGATGTGAAATGTGATGTGATGTGATGTGAATTAAATCTTTTTTTTCTGGATTTTCTGCCCTAAAAACTGGGTGCGTCTTATGGTCCGGTGCGTCTTATAGTCCGAAAAATACGGTATATAATGGCATTCTGGAATGATCTAAATCCCCCATTATTCTTTTCCTCCTCCTACCTGTGGGTGGTGTGTGGGCGTGTGTTATTATTATTATCTTGTATTTATATAGCGTCAACATTTTACACAGCGCTTTACAGAGTATGTATAGTGATATCACTAGCTGTCTCTCAGAGGAGCTGACAAAACATTGTAAACAAGATGACTGAAATGATCACAATAAATGTCAAAATGGTCAATACACTAATTTTCAGTGGGGGTTAAATCATTTTGAACACAACTGTATGTTGGGTAGGAACCATTCTCTCTAAACACTTACAATATTCAGAGGGAGGAAATGGCAGCTCAGTGCACTTTATGTTCCCATGTGATCCCAGGCTGGTGATTTTCTCCCAGATTATGTGTTTGTATTACCGTCAGTGTCCAGTATAACTGGTTTGTTCGGCACGCGCCACCATTTACTAGCATTGAAATGCTGCACTTCATATTTTCTGACGTTTCATTTCATTATTATTGTTTTTACATTTGTCAAGCTGTGTCTGAAAATAAATCTTATCTGCGTTAAACAATATCGGCATTTCAAAGATATCACCATACCATCTTCATATACGCTCTATATGTTATGTTTGTGTTTGGCTGATCGGAACTAGCTGATAACTCTGTTCTGCTGCATATTTTCCTGGAAATGGTTGTCTGACTGGAGGTGACTAATTCCCATTGCAAGCTTAAGATTAGGTTTCTCATTCAGAGTCATTGCCCCAGGAGTATCAATCATCACCTTGACATTAGTGTTGAGCTCGAATATCCGATTTTCGGATATTTAGGTCGAATACCGCCATTTCG
>CM070039.1:92488264-92506793 GCA_036250615.1 Ptychadena robeensis
ACCACCACATGCCTCGCAGCCACCCACAGCATCTGTGACACCACCCTATCACACATCGGTTGACACATGGATGGGTGGCGTGCTGCAAGTTTATCCAGGGGCTTCATATTAACTGTTTGGCCTGGCAAAAGTGTATCCCGTAATACTCCACTACCCACTTTGACACAATGCAGTACGCTATGAGTTGGGTGACCAAAGTTTTAGGCTTTATACTTAAACTGTTTGGCCCTGGCAAATTGTAGCCCTAACCTACTCCACGTGACACAATGCGTCCACCCCCCTCTTACAAGTGTGGGTGAAACTAACTTTTATGCTTTATACTTAACCGAGTTTGTGGCCGGCCAAGTGTATCCCACTGATACTCCACTGTGACACAATGCATCTCTTGAGTGTGGGTGACCTAAATTAGGTCTTTATACTTAACCGTGTTTGGCCTGGCAACTGTAGCCCCTAATACTCCACAGTGACACCATCCCATCTCTTGAGTTTTTGGGTGAACTAAGTTTAGAGAGTCTTTATACTTCCCGTGTTTTGGCCTGGCAAAGTGTAGCCCTAATACCTCCACGTGACACAATGCCACATGTTTTCGCTTAGTTTGGCTAAAAATTCTGCATGCGCCCTCAACTACACCCCTAACGCCCTGCTGCCTGCCTCGTTTTCCTGCTGAGTTTGGCCTTGAGAAATATGTGTAGGCTTCCTGCTGCTGCTGTTGCTGCCTGTGTCCTGTCCCTGCTCGCTGCGAGGTTAGGCTGAAGATATGTGTATACCTCCTTCTTCGCCTGTGCCTGCTGCCTGTTCTTGCGCACTGCGCTGCTGTTCTTGCCACTGCTGCTGCCTGTTCCTTCCTGAGTTTTTTGCTGAATATGTTTATACTTCCTGCTGCTGCTGCGCTGTTTCCTGCTGAGTTTTTGGCTGAGAATGTGTATACTTCCTGCTGCTGCCTGTTCCTTCCACTGCTGCTTGCCTGTTCCTGGGCTGATTTGGCCGAGATAATGGTATACTCCTGCTGCGCTGCCTGTTCCTTCCTGCTGAGTTGGCTGAGAATGTGTATACTTCCGTTCTTCCTGCTGCTGCCTGTTCCTGCTGAGTTTGGCTGAGACTTGTAACACCAATATTTCCTGCTGCTTTCTTATTGATTAATTGTGACCTTGACTAAAGTGTTCCTACTGGCCAACTTTCAATTAAATTCACAAAACATCCACCTTAAAAAATTTTCAAAGAACGATAACTATAAAACAACCAAACAAACAAAATATATACAAAAATTATGAATATATCAAAAGAAAAAAATAACAAACCTCTTCCATGGTCCCGCACACATAGACCTCATTTGGTGATATCCTTCTTATCCTATACTCCTTTCCTGGGAATTTTGATTCTTTGCTGCAGCTTTTTGCACTTCCCTCTTCAGAGTGGGAAAATCTGCCACCTGCTTCCGCTCCATATTATTTATGGCGATTCAAAGTCGGCACACACTGTTTTTGGGGAAAGCAAGAAAATTGGTATCAATTCTCTCACATAAATCTGGCTAATAATCACTTTATTATGGATGGTGTTTGCAATTAGCGGATTGTGTGGAAATTTATTGTAAAACCAGACAGTTAGATTTTAACTCATAGCTCTTTAGTTGAAAATTCCGTGTGGATTTATATAGTTTTTTAGTTATTATAGTTTCTTTTTTAAAAAAAATTATATATTTTTAATTATCTATGTTGCATTGTGTCTAGTGTAGTATTTTACAGTGTGTAGTGGTCTGGTTCCTTTTAATGTTTCAGTAAACCTGTGTGTGTAAAGCTCACGAATCATGTGTCTACATTACTTGGATCAGGATGTTGCGTGATGTATAAAAATTACCAATTATGGAACATATTTAGTGCTAACATTATAAGATCGTTTTCATTAGCAATTATATGTTTTTTGTGTTCTGAGCAATCAGATATTTGGCCATCTGAGCAGATATTAACCTGTCTATGTATACGGTACAATATGGGGTTCAGAGCTGTTCCCTCCTCGTGTGCAACCCGGGGTTCATGCGTAATTAACCCGCAATAATGGCGTCATTCCACATAGGACCACAGTCTTATGAGATGATATGTTAATTATATGTTTGTTTAATTATTAACTAGTTATGGTATTAGTTGACATGGTTAATTAGGTTGATGTCACATTTCAATTTTTGATAAAAAATAAAGACTAGGGTGTAATAAGGCCTATAGAAATACTTGTGTGATTCCCACCATCTGTATATGAATGACTGTTTTGTGTTATTTATTAAATGATTCAAAAAAAACATATTGTGTGTTATTGATGTTATATTTGTGTAACGACTGAATTGTGTTTTAGTTGTCTTCTATCATGCATCTACTGGTTATAGTGAGTGCGTGTTTGTGTATTTTTTTTCTTTTTTTTTTGAGAAATAACATATCTAAATTGCATATTTACCTCTATTCCCAACTAGAATAAATGGCGCTTTCACTCTTCCACTGCGGCCGGTGGGGAACTACCTTGGCGTTGTGAGGGGCCGGGCTTTCTCCTACCTCAAGACTCCTCTCCAATGGCAGCCACCCCTCACTCTTCAGTGCTGGTGCACACTTTCAGCCGCTGCCTCCTCTCGTCTTGCTGGGGCTGTAGCGGCACTCTCGTTGTTGGCACACGGGATGTAGGGTCATCTATCTAATCATACATGATGAACGAATTAAGCCAAAGAACTCCTCATAACAATGAAAACTCAGTTGGGGGATTATTAAAGTTGATGCTGGACAGGGCCTTTTAATTTACATAGGATCTAGAAGGGGGGGGGGGGGGTGGCAATCTTAATCAATCATAACACATCAACACCTTTCGTGGCAATAACAAGACCAACTTCTTCTGGATGATATTTTTTATAACGACAAGGGACTATCAAATAACAATTATTGCATTATAGATAAATTTGTGGCTGTATAAGCATCAACGTTAATTATGTTTATTTCATCAAGATTAGTTTACATAAAAATATGTTAACAAAAAATAACACAATTAAAATACTATTTTTGTGTAAATTTCATGAAATGAATGATATCTATAACTTAAATCTATCTATTCATCTATCTATAAATCTATCTATCTATCTATTATCTATCAATATCTATCTATCTATTTCCTAATCTATTATCTATCTATCTATCTATCTATCATACATATACTATCAACTTATCTATCTATCTATCTTTCTTCTTCTTCTTCTCTTCTTGCTTGCAGAAGTGTGCACACCTTTTAAAAAAACAATATTCTTTGTTGAAAGCACCTTTTGATTGTATTACAGCACATTTGTTTGATCTCATCATCTGGCACATTTGTGTAATTAGTCCTATCATCATGGCACATTTTGGGTGATGAGTTTTTATTTCAGCCATGGCAACACTTTTGGGTTATGAGTATATCAGCATGGGCAACATTTTTGGGGATGAGTTTATCACATGGCACATTTGGGTATGCATCTATTCCAGACATGGCCAACCATTTTTGGTGTATGAGTTTATCACATGGCAAACATTTTTTGACTTGTGCACACATTTTTCTAAACCGATTTGTAATAGTTTTTGATTCCATTGTCATAGAATTTTGTAACTGGATATTTTTGCTACCAAGTTTTACAACACCAGTAGTGGATCATTTTGTAAAGGATGAAACAACTTATTACATAACTGTACCTGTATACATGAACATAATTGAGACACAAAAGTAAGGTAAAAAACATCTATTACCCTGGAAAAAACTTGGATGCCCGGACACTCCAGGATCCGGTCCATGTGGCGACACGTTTTGAGGTCCTTTACCAAAATTTTCAAAAACTGGCAGTGGTCTTGTGCCTACCTGACCAAATTTTTGTCGCGCATCTCTCCTTTGAACGTGGGCCTTCTCACTATCCGGCGTTTCCGAGTCACTGGCGGCAGTCATTTGTCATTAGCCTACCCTCAATGCATGCGCTTAGCTACCTCATAACATGGCAAAGCAGATCTAGGACATTTTATTTATAACAAAAGTATACCTTATAAATAATACACTTTTGTTATTTGATGGCAATGCAGTCAAATAGTTTCTAAAGATTGTGGACTAGAAAATCTCAGACCCAGTAACTCCAAAAAGAAAAATCTGTTTTTTCCCAATGAGAAAAAAGGACAAACATAAGGACCATTTCACACTTATCGTTTTTAAAGGATGTGACATTAACATATGCGTTTGCAATTGTGCAAAAATTGATATTTAAAAATGCCTAGGAAAAATCTTCAAACAATGCATACACGCATGACTTTTTTGAAAAAAAAACCCACTGCGGAAAACTGGCTGTGTTTTTTAAAAACTTAAAAAAGCAACGACATACAGTTTGTGACTGGTAAACATTGGTTTTTCTAATGCTAAAAACCGCATCAGTAAAATAACCACACTGTGCTGTTAAAAAAAAACACCACCATATAGCGTTGAAATGTCATAAGGGTGTAGTTACACCAGTGATGAAACACATAGACACATACATACATATTCGTTCGTGTTTTATTATACTTTATACTGACCCACTGTAACTTAAATATTACTGACGAAACAAAGTAGTTTGATCTGACTGTGATCGACAAGTCGACTGCCAATCGACTGACAGACCAGAAACAATAAATTCAACCATGCATTGAAAACATAATACCTGACTGATAAGTTTGCACACTAATAGAAACTAGCAATTCAATAGTGATACTGATTGCACAGAGTATGTATAAACAAGTTCCCTAAACAATCGATTGATTTCCATGAAAACACATTTGTTTTTACCACAGGACTGGGCAAAGTTTAAAACTAGCCACTCACATGTTCAACATACTCTGGAATAGTGCAAACAAATAGCCATTAGCACAACAAACTGATGATGAAAACACACTTGTTTGTTTATAGTGTAACATGGTAATTACTGACTCACATCCACAAACAGTACTGGGAAATATTGTGATTAGTGCAGCCTAATCACACACATGACAGCATTAAAATACTGTTTGCTTGATACTCACATTTATAGCTCAGTCTTCCTCACTCCTCTTTCTCTACAAATTGACTGCCCAACCATTTTTTCCACTCAAAAGCAAGTTCTTTCAAAGTGAAAGTATGCTGTATGAGATTTCAAAGTATCGCGATATTACGCGCTTCCGCCAGCATGCATTGCGCTATTCGGATCGCGGATTAGCGCAATTTAGATTTTTTGCGCTTTAAAAACATCGCGGCCCACGCGTCAGCATGCAATTGCGATATTCGGATGCGAGACTTAGCGCAACTTAGATTTTTTACGATTCTTCCATCGCGGCCACCCGCCATAATGTATGCGTCTTTCCAAATATCTCCGTTTGCGATTTAACTAGCGCGAATATCCGCTGCTTCGAATATGAATCGAATACTAATGGGCGGATATGGCGGATATTCGCGAAATTACGCGAATTCGAATATTGCCTAGAAGCTCATCACTACTTGACATGCAGTCTGCATTTACAGACATTACCGACAAGAATGCATGCCTGTAAACCTTACTATTTTTTTTCCCAAAAAGAGGTTTTATTGAGAGGAAATTTGCATACAGTGTCAAATACAAATACAGAGTTTGCAAAATAAAGGAAAACAGTATGCATGTTGATAACTGTGGTTCCACACATTTTTTGAGTCTTTCCCAGCCCGGTCATGTTAACCTCCTGGGCATTGCGCACCAGACGCGTTTTTTTCCAAATCACGCCACGGGCAATCGCGCCGTGATTTCCTGCCTGGAGGTCCTGTGCATAACTGGGGTAGCCGTAGTTATCCTGTAAAAAGGCGATGCCCCTCCATTTACATGGAGGTCTATGGCTCCGCCTACCCCCGCGTCACTGGTGACGCGATCGGGGCAGACCTGGAAGCATCGGCATGCATATGGGATATGGAGTAATCGGACAGGTGAGTTTCTCACTAGTGAACTCGGGCTGAGTTTCATGATGGATGAAACTCACCCCGAGTAAACTCAAGCCAAACACCCAGAGGGTTAAGCAAACCCCAGATATTTTCCAGACTTTCTGATTTTGATCATACTCACTTATGCAAAGCTAACAGGGTCGCCGAACAAACCAGTCATTGCCGACCATTTGACACAACCAGCGGACACCTTATTGGGCTGTAGCTGAATTGATCCTCCATGGGGCCCTTATCTAGACAACCTGCGAGCGCCTGCAACATTTCCTGCCCGTGGCACGGTTATGAAAAAAACGTGCCACGGTCGAAACGCTTAGAGGGTTAAGTGAGCATTACAAAAATATATTTGCAATAAGATAATAAATACCACATGTGACCAATAATTTTGAAGATAATTGTGTTTACAAATATGAAATTTAATATTAGTAGAATTATTCGCTAAATTTCATGAATTGGAATATTGCCTGTGCCGCTCATCACTATTCGTGAGACCAGAGCTCTGGTGTCAGTAAAGAAGGTCATGGCTCGCATTCTCTAATTCATCACAAGTGCTCTAATGGGAGTGGGTCAGGGCTTTGTGCAGGATAGTCTTGTTCCTTCTCACCAACCCCCCATCCAAGTCTTTATGGTACTTGTGTTGTACAACCAGGCAAGTAACATTGTCCCGGCATACACCAAACCAGACTCATCCATTGGATTGCCTGAGCGTGATTCATCAGTCTGCAGGAAATGTTGCAGGTGCTTGCAGGTTGTCTAGATAAGGACCCCATGGAGGTCGGGCTGAGTTTCATCCATCATAAAACTAAGCCTGAGTTCACTAGTGAGAAACTCACCTGTCCGCCAAGTTCCCCCGGCGATCTGGAGCATTGGCATGTATGCCGATGCTTCCGGGTATTCCCCAGATCGCGTCACCAGTGACGCGAAGGGGGTGGGGGTAGGGGCGCCATAGACCTCCCTGTAAATGAAGGGGCATCGACCTTTTACAGCATCCAGTGACCGGACCTTCAGGTGGGCAGGAAATCACAGCACAATTGCCCGTGGCGTGGTTTGGAAAAAAGCACGTCAGCTGCGTAATGCCCAGGAGGTTAAATTGACCGGGCTGGGAAAGACTAAAAAAAATTTGACTTTCACCGCCTAAAATGTAAGGTTCACAGGCATGCATTCTTGTCGGTAATGTCTGTAAATGCATACTGCATGTCAAGGTGATGATTGATATTCCTGGGGCAATGACTCTGAATGAGAAACCTGAACTTAACCTTGCAATGATGATCACCTGTCACCTCCAGTCAGACAACCATTTCCAGGAAAATATGTGGCAGAACAAGGTTATCAGCTAGTTCCGATCAGCCAAACACAAACATAACTTATAGAGCGTATATGAAGATGGTTTGTCAATATCTTTGAAATGCCGATAACGCAGATAAGATTTATTTTCAGACAAAGCTTGACAAATGTAAAAACAATAATAATGAATGAAACAAACGTCAGTGCAGAATTTCAATGCTGGTAACTGGCGGCACGTGCCGAACAAACCAGTTATACTGGACACTGACGGTAATATAAACACATAATCTGGGAGAAAATCACTACCCTGGGGTCACATGGGAACATAAAGTGCACTTGTACTGAGCTGCCGTTTCCTCCCTCTGAATAGTGTAATGCCTGCCATTAGTGATGGGCGAACCTCGGCCATGTTCGTCCGCGGACGGGCGGAGCGGACTTTTAAAAAAGTCCGCTGTCCGCCCGTTCGCGGACAGATTCAAATTCCCCGCTGCTAGGCGGAGAATTGGAATCGGAAAACCCGGATGTGACGTCAGTGACGTCACATCCGGTCCCTGGAACGAGTTCCTGGTGTGCTTACCGGATGTGACGTCACTGACGTCACATCCGGTTGTGCGAGCCGGCTTTCCACTGAAAGACCGGGTTCTCTACCCGGTCTTCAGTGGAAACATTCTTCCTGCGGTGGGATCTCGCCGCGTATGATCCCACCGGAGGAAGAATAGAGGGCTCCTTCACGCCGGCGGACAGGGCGGGTCGAACACTCGTACTGTCCGCCGGCGGGAAGGAGGGCGAACATGCCATGCCATACATTATAATAAGCTGTATATAAATTGTAAACTTATAATGCCGGATCAGGTGCTCAGGGATCTTAAAAAGGTGAATTCGTCCGGCGGAAGAATATCCACACCGTTGGTGTTTGTCAAGATAATTTCCTCGGCAGACACTGTAGAGATGGTCAAATTTATTTTTCAGAAATTCAATGATTTCGAGTTAATTGCAAAGCCCTTGAACATGGTATCATCACTAAACGTGCTGGATATGTAGAGAAGGGTGATGATACTATGTTCAGGGGCTTTGCAATCAGCTCTGAAAGTTAGCAAGTCGAAAAATTCGACCATCTCTAGACATCAAGGGACACACACTTGCCGCTGGAGTTAGCGGTTCACTGCAAACAAGCAGACATTAGACATTAGTCTGATCCTCCTGTTCGCAAGCATGGCCTATGTTCGCCCATCACTTATAATGTGGGTCCATGTGGTGATGACCTGATGATGCTCACCCATTGAAATGTGTAGAATAACAGATCTCATTGTCAGTAGCACTGGTCTGTCTACTTGTACATGAGCTTTAGGGTATTTCTTACAAGAAATACAAAAGGAAACATTCCACTTATGAATAGCTGAAGGAATGTTGGGTATTTTGTGTGTTTTGGTGTGACAGGAATGGTACGTACAAGGAAACTAATTCAAAATATAATCTGATGAGAGGAATTCTGTTTTTTGTTTCTATTTTTAGAGAGAAGTTAAAAAACGAGGACGGCAGAGCTCTCTGTGACCAAACCATCGCTGAGAGAAGACTGTGAAGGATCAATAGGGAGAGCAGATCCCAGAATGAGAAGCAGAATGTGTCTCCTCTTACTCCTGGTCATGCTGTGTGCTTCCCATGGGATGACACGTAAGTAGAAGAGATGGTCGCAAAAGTTTGACATGTTATTTAGGAGTTTATTGCAAAGTCCCTGAACATGTCATCACTGAAACTGCTGGAGAGGTAGAGAAGGGTTGTGGGAACATTGTAAATAAGTATTAAGTCTGCAATAGACACCTCGATCCATGGCCGGCTTGAAGCAGACGTCACCACTCTGTGTGGAGTCGGCTAGAGAACAGGAGATCCTAGAGATCCTGCCTACAACAGGATCGGCTACAAAGTACCAGCAGGACGGATTGCCAGGTCGATCGCCCGCAACTATGGCCAGGAATTGGCACGTCTATGGCCAGCTTAACTTAACTCTAGCACATGTTATTTTTAGAAGTTTTAAAGTCAATTGTGTAAATGGTCCATGTGCGGGAGTGAAGGGGTCTGCTGGTGTGTCCTGGAGGGAGTCCAGAGTAGTATTGCGGAGTGACAGTAGGTTTCTGACCAGTTTTGATATATTTTTGCTTACAGGGATCTGGGCTTTGGCGTGGGGATGGAAGGATCTGGGTGGGCCTTCCCACTCCACCAAGATATACCTGCTAGACGCTAACGAGATGGCCGGGTGTGTCTCCACAAAAAGAACTGGGACCAGTCAGTCTGGGCTTCCTGATGAGGTGGGGGAGACACTGTGGTGTAGCAGCGGATACCAGGGGGCAACCAGGGAGTGTGTAGCCCAGGCCGGGACGTCTAGGTGCTAGGCTGTGATAGCTTTTCCTTGAGCTAAAGGGAAGAGCCTGTTATGGACCTTGTGCAAGCTAGGAGGCTTGGTACTTCCAAAGACATTTCTGTTGTGGATTAACACCTGTGAGGATGATTTCTGTTGGTTGGGCTTGTTGCTAAAAAATACAGGCAGAACCTGTTGTATGGTTTGGTTATCATTGTGAGTACACCTTTGAGGCTGATTCCCTACACCATTTAAAGGTAAGTTGATTTTTGACTCAGATCTGCTAGACCTTCCCACAAACCTTCCAATCACTATGTATTCTATCAGGGAGGACCCAGCACTACATAGCAGTGATACCTTCCAATCACTATGTATTCTATCAGGGAGACCCAGCATACATAGCAGTGAATATACCTTCCAATTACTATGTATTTCTATCAGGGAGGCCCCAGCACACTAGCAAAGTGAATATACCTTTCCAATCACTGTGTATTTCTTCAGGGAGGACCATGCACTACATAGCCAGTGATATGCATACCTTCCAATCACTATGTAATTCTATCAGGGAGGACCCGGCACTACATAGCATGACATATACCTTCCAATCACTATTTAGTCTAATCAGGGGGACCGGCACTACATAGCAGTGATATATACCTTCCAATCACTATTATTCTATCAGGAAGACCCGCACTACATAAAGTGGATAGATACCTTCCAATCACTATGTAATTCTATTCAGGGAGGCACTATACTACACAGTTGTTGGTAGATCTAATGGAGATTGTATGGATCGATCTTAAGGTGTATGGGGGGCTTAATAGAGTCAAATCACAATCTATAAAAATCTGCATTTCGACTTAATTTATGCAAAAACAACATGTGCTAGAGAAAATTTTTTTTTGTCAAATGTCCCCCCAACCCTTCTCTACATCTCCAACAATTTTGGTGATGATTCCATTTTCAGACGCTCTGCAATCAGCTCACAAAAATAGCAAGTTGAAAAATTCAACCATCTCTACCAGCTAACTGTGTTCTAAAGTTTTGGGACAGATAAAAGCATTTATAGAGTTTTCTCTATACCTGACCCTTTCCTCTCTCTTCCTAAAAGCCCGGCCTTTTCTCCAGCAATAGTGGTTGCTCGTTTTTTTTTTTTGGAACTTGACCATCTCTACCAGCTAATAGAGTCAAATCAAAATTTAGAAAAATCTGAATTTCAACTTTAACTTTGAACTTAATTTATGCAAAAGCTACATGTACTAAAGCAAAACTTTTTTTCATATGTTCCCCCAACCCTTCTCTACATCTCCAGCAAGTTTGTTGATAATTCCATTTTCAGACGTTTTGCAATCAGCTCACAAAGTTAGCAAGTCGAAAAAATTTGACAAGCTCTACCAGCTTACTGTCTTCAAAAGTTTTGGGACAGATACAAGCATTGATAGGGGTTTTCTCTATACCTGACCCTTTCCTCTTTCTTCGTCATAGCCCGGCCTTTCCTCCAGCAATAGAGGTTACTTGTTTTTTTGTTTAGAACTCTAATGATAACTATTATTCCCATCATGGTCAATTTCCAACTAAAGGAATCATCACCCTCTTCTTCCTTTTCATGATTCCAATATGTCCAACTTTCCTCTTTTATTAACCACATCCACAACCATAATATATTATATAAATGTCTGATGCTATTTGAGAATCTTCTCATACAGCCTGAGCACCTCCTCCTCATATCTGCAATATTTATGTAAAGTTGGTTTCCCCAATACAAGTACTTGTATATTCTAAAAGATGGGAATCAGAGCTCCACACAGAACTCAGAGCTTACTTACAGATTATCTTGCATCTGCTAATCCCAAGAGAAGACATAATAACATGGTGCTATCGGTGTCCGGCTATTGTTAAATGTATTTCAGTTATATCTGACTCGGGTTGGACCCGTTTGTCACAGGAGGGTACAATGACCAGGGCTTTTTATATCAGAGAAAAGGTGGTGGAACTCACCCCCCTCCCCTGGCCACGACCCTACCCACCCTTAGGACTGCCCCCTAAAACCGCCCCTTTATGTCGGGTGTCCGCTCCCCATCGCATGAACGAGGGGCAAGTGCACCCGCCAGCACAGGCAGGAGCGCCGCCTCCCCTCCCTCAGGATGGCTAAAACCCCCAGTCCACGCTGAAGAGAAAGATCTGTCCAGCATGGACGGGGGAGGAGATAGGGCCACCACCCATAAACAATGGGAAGGCACCGCGGGAGGCATAAAATCACCTGCCTGTGGCGCTCCCGTAACCCGTGCTGAATGCCCAACACTTCCCCCCACTAAACAACACACATGGGGGCCCCTAGGCGGCCACCCACGATGCACTGCAGCCAGTGCCCTTATTTCGGGGCCAGGATTAAAATAGGTGGCGGAACTCCATTCCAGTGCGTTCCCCCAGTAAAAAGCCATGACAATGACCCATGCTTAGTGGGTGGGTAAAACTATGCTTGAACGGTTGACGAATACAATAACAGAAATAACAATCAGATATAACCAACAATTATCTTCATTGTTCCCATTTATCATTTCTGTTTTTCTTGTTTCAGAGTCCGCAGCCTCTACAGCCTCCAGTAAGTGATCTTTCCCTTTATTCTTTAATGACAGGACTGAGACTAAGATCAGGGAGGGGATTTGGGTTTCCAATAATATATATTACAAATATGCTGAGACTGATATCAGGTAGTGATGGCCGAACATCGGCCATGTCCCCCCTCGTAAAAAAGCGGATCAGATTAGGCGTCCATCTGTTTGCGGAGAGCTTCAAATGCTCCACCTATTGGCTGGGAATTTGAATTGGAGGTAAAGGTGTAGCGACGCAGGAATCAACCTAGGCAACGGAGGCGGCTGGGTTGGTTCAAACTTTTATTGATACAACACTGAGACCCGCAGGGGCCTCAAACTTCCAGCAACACGTGGCAGTAACACAGTGAAGTACACGAAGGCAATGATCAGTCCGCTTGCAAGGTTCAGCACGGAAGGGTGCAGCTGCATACAGGGCCAGTACCTTAGGTCAGTGGGGACCACAGCGGCGTGACCGTCCACCAGAGCGGGTGAGGCACGAATGGTGGATCCCCTGGAAAGCACAATCCACACTGGCAGCGGCCTGCAGCCTGCAGATGGGCAAACGTGGACCAGCAGCTTAAAGGGGGGTACCACCCCACTCTAAAGATATCGCTCCTGGTCGGCAGAAGGGGCATCGGTGTCCAATGCACCGGCCCCCGTACTATTGGGCTCACCGGCTGTATGTATGCTGGTACCAGTGCCGTGTGGTGGTACCAGTGGAGGAGAGGGGCACAGGGTAGACCTGTCTTTCTTCCTCGATCCTCTTCCTCTTAACTCCTCCGAGGACCCTGGAGCATGCTGGGGCATGGTCTTAAAGGGGCCTCCACCCTGCACACACCTCAGCAGCGTCTGTGGAATTATGGATATTTCCCAATTTTTTTCTAGATATTGGGGTTTCTATCCAGTCTCTAGTGAAATAAATATCCGGCTGGAGGAATAATAATAATAATAATCGCTGGTGAAGGGGGTAGGTTAAACACTCCTACTGTTCTATGGTAAGAAGAAGAGTGAACATACTATGTTCACCCCCAACTGTCCCCACAGCAGATATTTCGGCCATCACTGATATCAGGACATTGTTGGCTTCTCAGAGTGATACTTGTCTGATTGTTATACTGATCTAGGTAGAGGAAAGATCACACCGAGACCCATAGTATTCATTCCTCCACCATGGACAAGGGTAAGGAAAGCATATATTCAGTGAAAGCTAAACAAAGCGAAAACAAAATCAAGTGTTCCACTTAAACCCAAGGGGGCCGAAAGGTTACCAATAGTGCTGATCATGTATATTTAAATCGTGCATCTTTATTGTGAATATTGACACATCTCGAACATCTTGAATATTTAAGCATAGTAGATTCTTACAGTAGTGTTGATTGCGAACATATTGCCGGTAATGATACCCGGAGATCACAAATTCTCGAATTTACAAATGTGTTGCGAATATTAAATTATATTATTATTATACAGGGTGGGCCATTTCTATGGATACACCTTAATAAAATGGGAATGGTTGGTAATATTAACTTCCTGTTTGTATATGTGAGGGGGGAAACTTTTCAAGATGGGTGGTGACCATGACGGCCATTTTGAAGTTGGCAATTTTGAATTCAACTTTTGTTTTTCAATAGGAAGAGGGTCATGTGACACTTTAAACTTATTGGGAATTTCACAAGAAAAACAATGGTGCACTTGGTTTAAACGTAACTTTTTAACTATTCTTTCATGAGTTATTTGCAAGTTTCTATCGACTGGATTGTCAATGCAACCCTCTTCTCCCGCTCTTCACACACTGATAGCAACACGGCAGGAGAAATGCTAGCACAGGCTTCCAGTATCCGTAGTTTCAGGTGTTGCACATCTCGTATGTTTACAGCATAGACAATTGCCTTTAGATGACCCCAAAGATAAAAGTCTAAGGGGGTCAGATCGGGAGACCTTAAAATTGCTCCATGATGATGTGTTTCCCTCTTTATGCACTGAAGCTGGCACGTTCCCTGAGTTCTTCCAGCAAGATGGTGCACCACCACATTATGGGTGTCAGGTCCGAGCATTCCTAGATGAACAGTTTCCTGGAAAGTGGATTGGTCGTCGTGGGCCAGTTGAATGGCCTCAAGGTCTCCAGATCTGACCCCCTTAGACTTTTATCTTTAGGGTCATCTGAAGACAATTGTCTATGCTGTGAAGATACGAGATGTGCAGCACCTGAAACTACAGACACTGGAAGCCTGTGCTAGCATTTCTCCTGCGGTGTTACTATCAGTGTGTGAAGAGTGGGAGAAGAGCATTGCATTGACAATCCAACACAATGGGCAGCACATTGAACACATTTTATAAGTGGACAGAAACTTGTCAATAACTCATGAAAGAATACAGTTACGTTAAAACCGGGCACATCATTGTTTTTTGGTGAAATTCCCAATACGTTTGATGTGTCGCATGACCCTCTTCCTATTAAAAAAACAAAATTTGGTTTCAAAATGGCAGACTTCAAAATGGCCACCATGGTCACCACCCATCTTGAAAAGTTTCCCCCTCACATATACTAATGTGCCACGAACAGGAAGTTAATATCACCAACCATTCCCATTTTATTAAGGTGTATCCATATAAATGGCCCACCCTGTATTTTGCGAATACAAATATTGCCTGTGTTGCTCATCGTAAGTTACTAAGACTCAGTCAGACATGTTTTATAAGATCCATATCAGAACACCACAGTTCAGTATATGAACAAGTTGCCTAGGCAAACTACTGTTACGAAAGGGAAGCATGACACCGATAACCCTCAGTCATGTTATTTATTATACTGGATCAATGCACAAAATGATATCTCAATGTACATCATGTCCTCCCATCATGTGACATGTTAAGTGATCCGTGCTGACATACAATGAACATTCATAATGTAGAACAACTGATATAAAAACAACCCAAATCTGATGTGTATTATTCTTGGCATAGATCTTGCAAAGTTTCATGTTATTGTTACTGTATCTCCTGTATGTTATTTGTTAAAGACAACATTTTGTTGGACTGAATACATCTAGATCAGTGTTTTTCAACCACTGTTCCTGGTCTGGTGTGCCGTGGGTTTTTTACCTAACCCTCGGCCCTCCTATCTAGCTGCCTCTTATAGTATAAGTCTTATACTATAAGAGGCAGCTAGATAGGAGGGCTAAGCAACCGCATCCTCACAGAGATGGTCCATGTATAACACGGATCGGCTGTATAAGTCTTATACTATAAGACTTATACAGCCGATCCGTGTATAACACGGACCAGTTCTGTGAGGATGTGGTTGCTTAGCAACACACGTCCCCACAGACCAGGGGCACCTGCTGATGACGTACTTCCGACGGGGACCTTAGCCCAAGTGTGCCTTTGCCCAAAAAAGGTTGAAAAACACTGATCTAGATGGTGTTATTTTATATCTGATGTTCTGGCCATATATATTTTGCAATAGAAAACTAAGAGATAGAAGGGGGAACAATTAAATGTGTGCCACACTCACAGCAAGACTCGAAAATGATAAGAAGGGTCCATTCTACTTAGAAGAGGGGAACGAGGTTCCAAATTGGTAAATCAGACCAAAGGTATAGGGTTTTAGAGGCACTTGTATACTCATGACATTACATAAAAATGTCTTTATTAGTCAAGTCGAACTTGGAACAAAATAAAACAATGCCATGGGTCAGAGCCACGAACACACAACTGTGAATGACCTCAAATACATTAAAAGCGTATCCAAAAAGGAAATGTGCAGCATTTACATACAATAGGCTGGGTTGACTGTGATTCCACCTCCGACATGTTTTGCCCACTTGGGTGTCTTCAGGGAGGAGAGAGTGTCTACAACATTATAGAATAATCAATATACCCAGTTATATGCCGTCATGTATACCAATTGATACTGTTATCACAGCCTAATTCATAATAATAAAAACAGAAAAAAACAATAAAATACAATGGTCGCATCATCATATTTAAAAAAGATTTATTATCTTCTACCCACATGGTCCGGGATCTCATCATTTCCCTCTTTCTTCAGGTTCTGGAGGACTCCGCTGTACGCAGAGAAGTAAGTCACCAAGTGAGGAATCTCAGAACTCGATCACTCAGGGACAGATAACAGGAAAAATCCCATCATTTCATTTATAATCAGGATTCTTTTTTTTATTCCAATAATTTTATTGAAGAAAAGATTTTGTACATACATTGCATTAATGAGCATAAAACATGTTATCCAAGGGAATAATGGGGTAGGGGGAATGGTATTGAACAAATCAGAATGAACATTGAGCATAAGAAGATAGTTGTTACATACAGTACATTAATAAGCACATAACTCATCGTATCATGGGATAGTGGGGAAAGGGGAGAAGTATTGAACATGCCAAAATAGACATCAAGGAAAACCCACGACAAAGAATGTGTGTCAGTATCAATCTCATGTATACCAGCTGAATAAAAGCCTACATGTTCACAGCACATTTAAAGAAGGGTAAGCTGTTGAAATATAACCGTATCTTCAAAGAGGTGCCAACGCAGCCACATTTTATTGAAGGCCTTCAACCTATCCCGTTTGCTATAGATCAAAAGTTCCATTTCATGCACAAACTGCAGCTGTTTGATCCATTCACCTATGGTAGGTGTCAGGGGGGTTTCCCATTTGCGAGGGATCAAGGTTCGGGCGGCATTGATCATGTGTCTCTCCAGTGACTTGAATGTGTGCGCAACCTGTTGCTTCCTATGATAAAGCAAGAAGAGTGCGGGGGTGAACGGTAGGTCCCTGCCCAGAATGTGTGTCATCCACCTGTGTACGTCTTGCTAAAAAGTTGAAATCTTAGTGCATGACCAGAAAACATGAAAGAGAGTACAGGCAGAGTCTGCACATCTCCAGCATGCGGGGGAAGTGTCAGGAAAAATTTATGCAAGAGGACTGGAGTGCGGTACCAATATGAGAGGAGTTTATAGTTAGTCTCTTGCTGGCGAACACTGAAGGAGCTTTTATGTGCCGTCAACCACACTGATTCCCACTGGACGGGTGAAATCTTAACACCCATTTCCTGTACCCATCTAGCTTGAAGGAAGGCAATTCTCGGATGTGAAGCAGGTTCTAGCATTTTGTAAAAGATTGAAATGAGGTGTCTGGTCTGTCCCTTGTCCAAACATATGGATTCAAAACTGGATAGGTCTCTAGTGAACCCACTATTTTGTGGCTGACAAGCCAACCAGTGACGCAGTTGGAAATATGACCACCAAGGGACCGAACCCGATGAGGACAGACCCGTCAGGTCCGCACATTGCACAAAGTTACCCTTGGTAAAAAGGTCTCTGATTTTTGCTGGAAGGGGGCCTTCCAAATGTTATAATCAGGATCCTGTTCCAATATTACTGAATGTTTTATAAATCATCTAATAATGATCCTAACTGAACATCTTCCATTACAGGTGGGGCCTCCCTTACTGTCCAGATAGATGCATATTTGACCTATCTGGGTTACACAGACTACTTGCAAGCCGTTGTGGATACATTATTGGCCAGATTCCCCTGTGTGACACGACAATATACCTCTGTGCTCCTGGACTTTGCAGGTAAGTACAACATCAGCTTTTTGTTTTGTTTTAACATTTTTAAATCTTAGCAAAGTTTCCTTCTGGTGGATCCTGTCTCTGAGATCATCCAAGATGACAATGGAGAGGGATCTCACAAAATGTTCTCCTGTATTTCTGACTTGCTGTTCTGTGTGGACGGTGATCCTCGTTATGCAGTTAGGGTGGCCCAATCAGTCCCCGTAGGGGTGCATGATTGGACTCCCACGATGGAAAGGGGGACCCCGGGTGCACTGTATGGGTTTACCTAAATGGAGGGAACATCACAGGTGAGAACCTGGAGATCATGCAGACGGATCAGGGAGATTGGGGCCACAGAGCACCTGGTAGGCTTGCTAGTCCTAGCTCGGTACCATGCAACTGCCGATGGAGCCACAATTTCACTATAACCTAAAAAAAAATATGTATATCAATTACCCAGAGTATGAGCAGGGTGAAAAAGACAAGTAGATACTGCTTTCCAAAGTATTAACAAAGTCCAGGCAGGACAACTCACACTGATACCATCACCACAATCTCCACAACTCACCCATGGTCCCACCCCAGATATATACCCATCGGGAGATGACGAGCAGCTGGAAGCAGAAGACACTTCCCTTACTAATAGGGTGGGGAGCAGGATACTCAATAAGCCCCATAAAAGAATGGTTGTGGAAAAGAAACCCCCATATCTTAACCTCCCTAGCGCACTGCATAGGTACAGATTTCTGTACCAAAAGCGCACCATA
>CM070039.1:92511719-92524924 GCA_036250615.1 Ptychadena robeensis
GTACATAAATACACCCCTAACTGTCCCCCACACCTCCTGTCCTCTTTACATCTCCAACCTTGTACATAAATATACTCCTTACCGCCCCCTCCGCTTATCCAGTGACCTACTAATGTTATCTCCACTCATATCATCACATGTGTGGCTACAAGACTTCTCTAGGGCCGCTCCTTCTCTGTGGAACTCTCTCCTTCACTATACTTGCTCTTACATTCACTACCTTCAAAAAAGCCCTGAAAACCCCCTTCTTCAGTATGACCCCCTATCTTCTCATTTCTAACATAACCACCCTGCCAGTGCCATCCCCTTATTGTTTTTTCTGTTCCCCAACCAATTAGATTGTAAGCCTGATCAGGCTGGCTCCTCTACTCTTCCTTTGTCATAACCTGTACCTGTGTGTTATCTTGTGTTGCATCTGAACTCTAATTTACTGTACAGCGTTGCGTATGTTGGCACTGTGTAAATAAAAGTTAATACGATTTCTCTTGCCCATGGAGGTCACTAGAGCTTTGCAGGTTGACACAGGGATCCTCTCTCATCCTCTTGTTTTGGATGATTATCTTGCAGCCCAGTTTCTAAAGGGAGGTATTTTTCAGTATGTCACAGTACATGTTTACATTCATGGTTCCTCCAATGATCTGTAGCCCCCTAGTGCTAGCAGCTCATTTACCCCCCAAACCATGCCAATCCCACCCACACAGTTCCACATGAGATGGTCAAAAAATTATTTCTTTTCAATTGTAGAGTGTTGTACCGTGTTAGCCATCGATAAATACAGCAAGTTTGGAGTTCAAGTGATACCGTTTATTGGCTAACTGAAGTCATTAGAGAAGCAAGCGTTCGGGATATCGCAGATCCCTTCTTCAGGCTAATACAATTCTGGTCTTTGAAACTTACATTTATACACAAAATAACATGGTCATAAATATTTGAACAAAAGAAACACTTTTGTCTTGACACACATGACTGGTAGAGGTGAGAGTGAAGGGTTAGTTCATGGAGATAGTGATCAGAGTTAGGAAGAGTTATTGGGGGAGATAAGAGGTTCAGCCGTTATATTCACCTCCTTCAGCAATTAAAATGTCCATAGACCTGGGAAGCAGAGAAATACATAGGTATTTCTTGGAGAAACCTAAATAGCAATAGTCTTTAAATGATCAGAGATGAAATTCTTCAAGATGATTGATTTTATTATATTTTACCTAAAAAATGTTTATGTAATAAATAAAAGAATATGAAATATAAAAATATCATCCCCTTCCTAAAACCAGTTCCTAAAAAGAGTTATAAATACATTGATTACCGTATTTTTCGAACTATAAGAGCAGGAAATCAGAAAAAAAATATTTCATTTGTTTAGATGAATGTGAAAAAATCTCATGCAGTACCCCTATTCAGCCACACCACCAAAATGGTGTCACTAGAGAGCAGACTTCAGCGTCTCTTCCTTCTCAAACAGAGCTCAGAGAGGGAAGGGAGGGGGAGGAAGGGGGGATCTGCACTCCGGTCTCCCTATCACTTCTCTGCTGCGTGTGTGAGGAAGCTGCTTGTCAGTGCAGCTTGCTCCACACACTTTGCATTGGCTATATTTGTGAGGCTCTGCAAATATAGCCAATACAGTTCAGCTCCCCACAGTACTCCCAGCAGATGCAGATCACACAGCTGACAAAGCCCATCAGCTGTGTGATCTCTCGGCACACAGAAGGTGTGCGGATTGAGATCACACAATTGATCTCCTCTCCCTCTGCACACAGCTGATCTATCTGCCGGCAGAGCTGTCGGGGAGCCGATTTGCGATCACCGGCGGCCGGATGGCAGCGGGTGGTCGCACATTCGGACCATAAGACGCAGGAACTTTTCCCCCACAATTTTGGGGGTAAAAAAATACGTCTTATGGTCCGAAAAATACGGTATATATAAAAAAACAACCTTCTATTAAAATAGAAATAGATTAATTTATTAAACTCAATAATATACTTATGAACAAGGACCCTCCCCCCTGTAATCCATTCTGTGCTAACATCTCATGAAGTCCGTTCTGGATGGAGTACATGTCCTTGGCCAGGGCTAAGTAGAAGCACTTGTGCTCAGCCGTTGTCTGATACCGGCCTATAAACATTAATATGTCCGGAAGAAACATGTTGAGTATGCTCAGTAACATGAAAAAAGGTTCCCACACTACTGCGCATGCCCAACAGGCTACTTGAGGACATGTTGATACTTACAGGCAGGTAATTGTCAAGAACGCAAATGCTTATGCTCAGCCCTGGCTCGATACCTGTAGTACATAAGTATTAGAGACTTCTATCAGCCTTGTTTCCATATTTATATTAATCTACAATTGTATTTCTTTTTATTTTAGGAAACTCAATCACATATGAGAAGACTCCATATTATTCTCCTGGTTACTATTATTACTCTCAAACTTGTTCAATAACTTTAAATACTAATTTGGTGAAAAGTCCGGCTGCGGGACCCTGGACTCTGAATGCTCAGGGGACTAGATTATTTGCTGTTCAGATATTAGGATTTACAGGTGAGTGATGTCATCTTATTCTTAATGGGTCATTGTTACTCTGACAGGTCCTCTTCTCTTCTGACTAATAGGATCATTCACAACTTTTGTATAATGCAGCATTCAGACCAAATTCAGATATATATATATATATATATCAGTGATAGCCGAAAAGTCCTAAGTCCACCTGTTCGCAGGGAGATACAAATGTGAACATTGAAAAATCTGGAAGTGACGTCAGTGACATAGAAGGCACAGTTCCCAGTTTCAATATCCGGACGTCACTTCCGGTTTAAGCCATTTAAGACCAAGTTCTCTATCCAATCTCTGGTGAAAACATTCTTCCACTGGCCGGATCTTTCTGCTCCTGATCCAGCCAGCGAAAGAATTATAACCTTCTAGCTGGTGAACAGGGCGGAGCAAACACCTGTACTGTCCACTAGAGATGGTCAAATTTTTCGACTTGCTAACTTGAGCTGATTTCAAAGCCCCTGAACATGGTATCATCACCAACATTGCTGGAAATGTAGAGAAGGGTTGTGGAAACATTGGGAAAAAAGTTTTGCTCTAGCACATGGAGTTTTTGCATAAATTAAGTTCAAAACCCAAGTCGAAATTCAGATTTTTGAAATTTTTACTTGACTTTGAACTTAATTTATGCAAAACTTATTTGTGTTAGAGACATACTTTCTTTTTTGGAGTATACCACCAACTCTTCTTTACATCTCCAGCAAGTTTGGTGATGATGCCATGCTCAGAGGCTTTGCAATTAACTCGAAAATTCGAAATGGTCGAATTTAAAAAAACAAATTTGACCATATCTACTGTCCACCAGAGGAAGAAAAGCGAACATGTTATGTTTGTGGCTAAACAGTCTTGAATATATTCGAATATACAAATTTGCGATATTTTGCAAATAATTCTACTAATTTTGTATTTAATATCCATAAACATGAAATTCGCATGTATGACCATGCATTGTGATTATGTACAAAATAATGGTCACATGCTATATTTATTATCCCATTGTGATTATATCATCGCAATGCATGGTCATATGTTTGCCAGTGCACAATATCGCAAATCTTCAAAATTGTGAACATCCACCGCCATATTCGCAAATTCTCAAATAGCTGATATTCGTCCAAAACATTTGCGATTCGAAAATTCGAACTATACTACTTATATATATAAGTAGTGATGGCCAAACTGTCCACAAGGATGTTCGCCCTCCTTCTAGCCACCGATCAATACGTGTGTTCGACCCGCCCCATTCGCCGGCGAGAAGGAGCTCACTATTCTTCCACCAGCAGGATCAGGAGCAGTAAGATCCCACTGGAGGAAGCATCCAGGTACCGGATGTGTTGTCTCTGAGGTCACTTCCGGTTTTCCCGATTCAAATTCCTTGCGAACAGGCGAACGATCAGACTTAAAGATCTTAAAAGTTCAATCCACCTGTTGGCGTACAGACCTGGCTGAAGTTCGGCCATCTCTAATAATAAGTATGTTAATTATAAATGTTTGTTTATAAAAATTTTACCTCCCTGATGTTACGGGATTTTTGCATGAAAAACTGCTCCCCGGGCAATTGCCGCACAGTACACTGTACACACTCCGCCGTGATTGCCGACTCTCTCCCCCGCCCTCTGCACAACCTCTGTTAATTAGACGCCGGCGGTGTGGGGGGAGAAAAGCGATGCCCCCTCCATTAACATGGAGGTTTATGTTGCCGCCCCCATTCCTTGGGACAAAAAAGGTTCTGTGTGCCTGCAGCTATGGAGAAAATCCAGCGGTTGTGCCCGTTCCCAGCATGGGCACAGTTTGATTCACGATCCATACTGGCTTCGGGCGTAACGCTAAAGGCCCCCATACTCATCTAGATTTTTCTTCCAATCAACTTAATTCAATAAATTTTTTTGGTTGATTGATTGAAAATCTATGACAGCCCACATGGTTAGATTAACCTAAAACAATTAAAATTGGGAAAACATTTGTTGAAAAAGGATTGGACGTGCTGGTAAATTTTAATTGGTTATATTGAAATGCATTACACTTTCAGTCAAACCCCCAAAAAATGATCAAATATCTGTTACTACAGTTGGCAAACATACAATCAATAACAGATTTACCTGACCCCAAAAAATTATCTTTTTAAGTTGATTGAACAGAAAATCTAGACGTGTTTACAGGTACTTACGAGGTTACAGTTGAAAATTTCAATGCAAAAATGTTTTAAACATCTCTATAATCTAGTCTCAGATTATAGTTTGCGGGGTTTGTCTACTTGTACGCCTTTGTTTATTGTTGTTATCTACTAAAAAAGAACAATGCTTATTGAAAAGTTCTTCGTAGGTATAATGGGGACCTGTGAGACATAAAACATATGTAATGACTTATAAAGCACATTTAAGTGATTTTATTCATTAAAACAAAAGTATCATTTAAAACTCAAAATACATATCCATTGTCTATGCAGCTGAATGAATACAAAATTCAGTTATATATCGTGATTGATTATCTGCCAGAAATACATACTGAGGAGCAACATCTAATGGTCTTATTTTTATGTGTTTTACAGGGTTGGACAATCCAGGTAAGCCTGATCTATGAAGGTATCGTATGTATCATATGTCCATTATCTGTATGGTGTGTGTAGGTCTCACCAGTGTGTAGATATAAAAGAAATCTTGCATCTCTTACACCTGGGTGCACCGCACACACTAGGTTGAATCAGGGGACAATAATGATCTCCCCCCTCCATTGCCACGGACTCCCTCCAGGCCTCCATGGGCATACACCTCCCTTCCATCCAAGAGGCAGCCAGGCCTCACAGTCCTCACTTGCAACTGCGGCTGAGTGGGCTTTCTTCTGTTTAGCAGGTCCTTGCGCACATCCCACAATAAGGGTCCAAGACACATCAGATTGGTGTGAATACACCATAATCTTCCAGGTAGCCATCTGGGAGCAGTCTCTGCCGGTAACAGTCTTTACCCTAGCCTTCCTCACCCGAGTGACTTATCCTAGGCAAGGAATGCCCTTGCCCCCAGCCGGGGACAAGGATGAGGCCTTAGTCGAATCTCAGTGCAGGCCTGGTCTTCGGATCAGCAGGCCTGGGCCTGCTCCTAAATGGATCCTTTACACCTCTGTTCTCTTCTCTCTATGAAGACCCTATTTACATAAAACACTTAGCATATATAACCTCCTATTCTCCTCCAAGATGGCTCACAAGGTCACAACATCACCGGTTCCAGAACATCACCTTGTCACCTCCCACCTTATGTTTGTCCCAACAACAGCAAAAACGCATTCACTCATTTTCATAGGAACCTTGTTAACCCATTAATGACCATGGTACAATACACGTTACCTCTTAGTCCACCTTCCTACAGATAGTCCTTTCTATTATGGATTGCATATGATTTCTATAAAATGATATCACTGTTGTAAATGTGTTTGGGATCTTTCCTCTACACCCAGACTGAATGATTTCCTGGGACTACTTTTAGTATATTTTTGGTTTCAATGCAAATCTATCCTCAGTTAGTTGTTTGGGCTGTATCAGGTTTCTGTATTTTATCTCCTGTATTAATGGACAAGAAAGAGAAAATCTTTATTTTAAATAGGTTGCCAATAGGTCTCAACCATATTCGTCAATGGTGCACAATAGTGATCCTAAAGGCTCCCATACATTTTTCACTCGATTTTTGACCGATCGATCATCGAGCGCGTTCACAAGATCGGCGATCAATAAGGTTCTGCCCACCCTGAACGATTGACCAAATGAAATCGGAATCAACTAAAAATCATATCGAACATTGAACCGGCGTGTTGATTTTTTGTGGTTGATCGTTTGGCAATCAAAGTACGTTGGTGGACCCATAGCTTCCTATGTATCAGCCTTTCTGATCGATGGATTTTGTGGAATCTGGCATTTTGGAGATCGGCTCATGTCCAAATTTTCCACAGATCAGATTCCCAAGGTGGTGTTCCATCAATTCTCGATTCGCCGTTTGCCTGAAATGATCGGAATGGAATCGATTGGGGACAATGCGATCCGTTATGACTACCTTAAGACCCCAAGCTATGCCTATGTCAACCATACCACATAAGTAGAGTTTCCATGCACCAGATCCTAGACCTGGTCTGAGAATAAACAATTAGGCTGCACGAGAGATAAGGATTGAAGTCCACTTAAAATGTGTTCATCTATATGTGTAGCAAAGACTAAAGCTGGGCATACACAGCTAGATTTTGTAATAGATCCAAGCACAATTAAGCACCGTGTGCGTTCAAATTACTATTGCAAGATTTGAGCCATGCAGGCTTCCTTCCTGGTTGATCCCGCTTGAAAAAGCTTGACCGAACAGGTTTCCAACATGTTGGAAAATCTTGTTCAAGTTACATTACTTTGGAGACCGCCGACCAAAGTGTTTACAGCTATATTGCCAGATATTCCATGTATGAACCATGACCACCACGTATGAACCACGTATGATGGAAAATAACCGCTCATCTTGGCATAATTCTTAGATCCTCTGTACCATAGCACTGGGTGGGTGGGATAAATCCATTCGGCTTCCAGTTCTACCCATCTACTTTAAGGATTCCAAACTGACCATGCCGGAATATATCTGAATCGTGCTGATATATAATATTTAAAAATATCTGGTAAATTAATTCCTCCCTGCACTTTTGCAGCTAAAAGGACAGATCTTGCCACTCGAAGAGATTTATAATTCCAAACAAAGTGTTTAATTTCCCTCTGAAGTGACTTCAGTGTTATTGTTGGTCCTCTTTCGGGAGCATCTCAAAAAACAAAATTATTTTTGGAAGAAATGTCATCTTAATAGACGTTATACTTCCTAACCATGAAAGATTATATCTTTATATCTATTATTGGAGGAGGTTTCGTAATTCCCTAAGCAGAGGGTCAAGATTAGCTTTGTAAAGGTCGGGGTCATGTTAACTCCCAAATACTTGAATGTTTTCACTTGCCATTTATAATAAAGGTAAATCTTGACAATGTATGAGGATTGAAATTAAAGCGGACCTATCACCAGAAATCTTTTTTTTTTCATGAATGGAACTAGAAGTGCTGATAATAGGGAGGATTGCAGTAATAAAAAAAAACGTACCTGTAATGAGCAATTCAAGAAGATAACCCCGCAGCTCTCCTTACTTTTGGGCTGGGGTCTCTGCAAGGCAACACGTCACAAGAGTGCTTTGTTTTCTGGGAAAACTTGCGATCACGTAATTATGTTGGGGCAAATTGCCATAGAAGATCATTGAACTGGGGGTGCTATATCGCAGGTGGCCACTGGGGGGCGTTCTCCCTACTAGCCCACCCCAGTCCAGCACCATTACCCATATTTTTCTCCTCAGTGTTTTCAATCAAATACTATAGCTGTGGCAAGTTGGGGAATTGCTTGTGGGCTGCAGGGATCGTGGTTGAAAGTATCAGGCAGAAATACTCAGGCATCCGCCTGCAGGCTTTATTGTCAGCCAGTAGTGATGGCCGAACCTCGGCCATGTTCGTCCGCGGACGGGCGGAGCGGACTTTTAAAAAAGTCCGCCGTCCGCCCGTTCGCGGACAGATTCAAATTCCCCGCTGCTAGGCGGGGAATTAGAATCGGAAAACCCGGATGTGACGTCAGTGACGTCACATCCGGTCCCTGGAACGCATCCTGGAACGCATAGTTCCTGGTTGCGTTAACCGGATGTGACGTCACTGACGTCACATCCGGGTGTGCGAGCCGGCTTTCCACTGAAAGACCGGGTTCTCTACCCGGTCTTCAGTGGAAACATTCTTCCTGCGGCGGGATCTCGCTGCGTATGATCCCACCGGAGGAAGAATAGAGGGCTCCTTCATGCCGGCGGACAGGGCGGGTCGAACACCCGTACTGTCCGCCGGCGGGAAGGAGGGCGAACATGCTTGTTCGCGGCCGAACTGTCCGCCTTGCGGGCAGTTCGGCCATCACTATCAGCCAGTTAAACAAAGTCCAAAAACAAACAAAACTTCATACAAATGAACAGCCCGGCTGGGTGACTAGCTACCTCACTCGTGTGGGGCACAAAACAGCAGCCATGCAGTGTTAAACTAACAGTACCTTGAGTGCTCTCCATAGCTTGTCTCCAGGGGGCTTGTGTATGTTCCTCTATACACCCCCTGTCAGCCAGCAACTGACTGTTATCACACCTGAACTCCGTGTGAGCAAATCCTGGACCTGGTGGCCAAGGGACCCTCCCTTCTCTTCCCTTGGCTGGCTCCAGGGCCCTAAACCACGGCTCTCACTGTGAACCATATCACAGAAACAGAACATACTGTTTCACTGGAGCCTTTACTGCAAGAAGCGCCTAAACCTAGGTGCAATATATTCACCGTCCAGCACTTTCTCTTGCAAATATTGGGACACCCTGTCACAATACTTACTTTAAATTTTCTTACAAACATGATTCTGTTTCTAAATCCCTCATCCACATACATTTTTATTCTCTTTTTAGGGTCCTGTTTGGACTCTGGATGCCACCTGAATGCCACTTGTTCGGAGATTGGAGGATATGGGGAGTGCACATGTAAACCGGGATTTGCTGGAGATGGAAAATCTTGTGATGATTTAGATGAATGTCAGAGCATTTTCACCAATGACTGTGTTTATTATGGCAATGGTAACTGTGAGAACACCATCGGATCTTATACCTGTGATTGTTCTTTTGGATATCAGTATAAAGAAGGATTTGGCTGTGTTGACATTGATGAGTGTGCAGACAAATCTCTGAATGACTGTGACCCAGTAGCGAAATGTACAAATTATGAATATGGACGTTACACCTGTGATTGTCCTTATGGATATATTGGAGATGGAAGACACTGTGAGGTCAACGAATGTCTACAAGGATCACCATGCGGCTCTACTAAAGAATGCATCAAATACGTTGGATCCTATTCCTGTGTTGACCCTTGTACCAACCACACTGTACTCAATGACCCCTGGCGCAGTACTTCCAATGTATATAATTACAGTAACTGGGATAACTGGTATTATTGGTCTCACTGTGACTCTGCACTGTCCGGCTGGTATCAGTTTAAAGGAGAATATAACCAGCAAATCCTCGAGCACTGCGTACAACAAAAACACTGTGGGACAGAATTCCCCATCTGGATGAACGGCTCCCACCCTACAGTCAGTGACGGCATTGTTAATCGTACAGCTTGTTGCTATAATAGTGAATGCTGTACAAATCCTTATAATATATCAGTAAGAATGTGTCCAGATGGGTTCTATGTGTATAAACTACAGAGTGCACATGTCTGCCACTCCGCCTTTTGTACAGGTGAGTGTTATGTCATACATGATAGTGTTATCCTCATTTATAACACATTATATGTCATGTATAATATTGTTGATCCATGCTACTATGTTTCTCAAACAATCATCCATGCTGGAAACTCCAGCCCCCCCCCCATTCTGCCAATTGTGTGATGTTGGTGTATTATGAGGAATAGAGGCTTCTTCTCCCGCCATGGGAGCATCAGGGATCAGGACAGAAGACTGACCAGGATGAGTTAAAGCAGACAGTGCAATGAAATTTAATGTGGAAGGAGAATGCTTAAGGTCCCCACACATGTAACAAGCGGGAAGCGACAGATGAGCTGTGGAGAGCAAAGTGATGACCCTTTGTGTTCCGGCCGTTAGTTTGGATTGGGATGCCGGTCCCCATTCAAACTAATGTCATCGGCCAGAGATTTACAGACATGTCAAGCTTTGGGCACCCACGATCCCACCCGCGGATGATTTTCTAGACGCACGCACATTGGTCTGCAGCAAAAAAATCGTCCATGGCTTGTTAGGCGTGTGGGGACTAGAGATGGTCGAATTTTTCGACTTGCTAACTTTGTGAGCTGATTGCAAAGCCCCTGAAATGATGTCATCACCAAAATTGCTGGAGATGTAGAGAAGGGTTGGAAGAACATTTGAAAAAAAAAGTTTTGCGCTAGCACATGGAGTTTTTGCATAAATTAAGTTCAAAGTTAAAGTTGAAATTCCGATTTCTGAAATTTTGACTTGAATTTGAACTTAATTTGTGAAAATACTATTTGTGATAGAGGCATACTTTCTTTAGTATACCCCCAACCCTTCTCTACATCTCCAGCAAGTTTGGTTATGATAACATGTTCAGGGGCTTTGCAATTAACTCGAAACCGTCAAAATGGTCAAATTTTTTGAAAAATATTTGACCATCTCTAGTGGGGACCCTTACAGCATTCCAGGTACAAGGTTCAAGTTCAGAATGGTCTCCAGCACAATGGGTGAAGCACAATGCTCAGAAACAAGAACAATACTAAGGCATGTGTTGGAGGGTGATGGCAGATGTACACAACCCAGCCCACATTTCAGAAAGACACCTGCTGGTGACCAGGGAAACTTTCAAATCTTGAACCAAAACTGTAGAAGGAAAGATCTAGTAGGAAGCATAGAGGAACAATATTTTCTATTGCCCTAATGTAAGAAGATGAGCTATAGAGCGGAACTAGGGTCATATACATTGTATCATGAAATCCAAAACCATGCTCAGTAATAATGAGGAGCGGCATAGGCAATATAACATTTTTCAATAATTCTACTAATATATGATTCGATATTCGCAAATATTCGCAATTCGAGTGTATGGCCACATATTGCATAAATGAATACAAAATGAATTGGTGACACGTGTTATTGATTTCCGCATGGCCATACACTTCCCAATGCATAATATCTCGAATATTCGAAATTGCAAAATGTGCGAATTCTCAAAAAGCCGATATTCTTTCAATATTTTCGCAATTTGAATATGTAGCTCAACACTACTCAATAACGGCGTATAAAATAATACAAATAACAATCAGATATAACAATTATCTTCATTGTTCTCATTTATCATTTCTGTTTTTCTTGTTTCAGAGCCCACAGCCTCTACAGCATCTACGAGCTCCAGTAAGTGATCATTCCCTTTATTTTTTAATGACAGGGCTGAGTCTTAAGCTGGCCATACACCTTCAGATTTCTCTGTCAGATTTCCTTCAGATCAGATTTTGTTTTACCAAAAGCAAAAGCATGAGGACCTTTTTACACCTTCCAATCACTATGTATTCTATCAGGGAGGACACTATACTACATGGTTGTTGGTAGATCTGATCTGAAGGAAATCTGACAGAGAAATCTAAAGGTGTATGGCCAGCTTTATGAAAATGCTGCATTTTCAATGCTTGATGCAATGGTGGTTGCATTTCTGCCATTTTGTGTTTGTACCGAGGGTCTAACAAGGTCGCCACCAGTACAGACCTGTCACCATGATGGTTTTCACAGGGGGATGTCTCTAAAAACAGGAGAGCACGAAACTCCCACTTGAAACAGATTGGAGGCAGAGGTCCCCAGCCTCTTATAACACCAGGGGTCTCTTCATGAGATGGTCGAATTTTTTGTCAGAAATTCCACAATTTAGAGTTAACTGCAAAGCCCCTGAACATGGTATCATCACCAAACTTGCTGGAGATGTAGATGTTGGGGGAACATTTCAAAGAAAAAAGTTTGTCTCTAACACAAATAGTTTTTGCACAAATTAAGTTCAAAGTCAAGTCAAAATTTTGAAAATTCGACTTTAAATTTGAACTTAATTTATTCAAAAATGATTTGTGTTAGAGACATACTTCTTTCTTTCTTTCAAATGTTCCCCCAACCCTTCTTTACATCTCCAGCAAGTTTGGTGATGATACCATGTTCAGGGGCTTTGCAATCAGCTCTGAAAGTTAGCAAGTCGAATAATTCGACCATCTCTACCCGGTCTTGACAGGCTGCTGCAGCTCCTCTTCCTCAAGAGCCACCTTCCTCCTCTGACTGCTCTTCTACATTGGCCCAGGTAGAGCAGGTGTTGACATTGCCAAAGTGAAAGGGCAATGTCCCTGCTTGAATGTTTTTTGGAGTGAAGGAAACAAAACTGGAGAGGTTTATTGAAACTTAAGGTAGCCATAGATGCATCCATTCCTCTGCAATCAATTCTCGATTGGACAATTCCAGATGATCGAGGAATTGACAAACGATGATGCTGCAAACGATGAGCCACCACCATGGGAAACCAATTTGGAGTCGATATTGACAATAAGGTTGATTCCTCAAAATCATTCAATTGGAATGGCTGCAGGAAAGGAGCTGGATTATGCAAATATGGGTCGACATCATCAAGGGTCTCCATCAACGTATTTTAATTAATGAACTATCGATCAAAAAAACCCTGACATGTCGGATCAAGGTTCGATCAAATTTTTTGGTGGGCAGCAGTCGAATTAAATCAATCAAAGCAAACACACGCAGTGATCGATTGTTCAAAGATTGACTGAAAAATCAACCTGTGTATGGCTACCTTTAGACAAACTCCATGTAAATGGTGGTCTGACCAATTTTTGAACATGACATCCTAGTGCTGCATGGCCAGTGTGCTGGTCACTGTGCCACCTGTATGGTGTGTTTAAGTTTGGCTTTAACTAACACAGTGCCTGTATGTCCATAGAGAACTTTGGGGGCGGGTTCGTTTTAATATGAAATCATGTGATCACTGTCATCATATTTGATAGTTAATTAGTTTAGGTGGGGTAGCGTCTAAAGGTATTAGATACATATATGTGTACCCTAGCCAGTATAAGATATAAAGTGGA
>CM070039.1:92525024-92549417 GCA_036250615.1 Ptychadena robeensis
CTGGTGTTGTTTTGAGTAGGTGAGAATTATTCTGGTATTTGTCATTTGGTTGGGCTTCTTCTTATTTTGTAACAACGTGTTTTTACCTTTTTGTGGTTATCTGTATGGGAGTGGTCATCCTTGTATGGTTTTGAGCCACATACACAAAACATTCACATATTTGCTGATCGTGTTAAATGTAGTAACTTGCTTCAATTTTTTGGTCCAATATGTATCAATAAAGACCTTTTATATATTTATAAATTTGATCTCTGAGTCTTCGTACCTGCAATGCCAGAACATTAGCTTTCTCCAAGATGTGTAGACATCTGGGGTTTCTTAGGGTTTAATTCCACTGTCATCATATTGCCAAGATAGGAATTCATTTTCAGGAATACGAATAAAAAAGGACCAAACCAATGCAGTGCTCGGGTTTGAAATGTAATAGAGATATCTCAGCCATACTGTGTTTCCTCGAAAATAAGGCATCCTCCGAAAATAAAACACTATTACATTTTTGCCTCACTCTGAAATATAAGGCATCCCCCTGAAAATAAGGCGCCCCCAAAGATACGGTACTGTAACTCTGGACAGGGAGTATCAGAAGGGGCAATCCCATGACACAGGAGGATCAGAAGGGGCAATCCCATGACACAGGAGGATCAGAAGGGGTTACTAAAATGGTAATCCCCCCTCTGAGTCTCCTGTGTCATTTTAATTCACCCCCCTATGATCCCCCCACCCTGATAGCCCAGTGCCGTATTGTGAGGACCCCGGCTGTTCCGGTCACCGCCTGCTGGTGGCACTGTGATTGCCCATCCATGGGTTGGTCCCACAGTCACCAGCAGGTGGCTCCCTGCGAGCGTGGGCTGGGTGGAGCCCACACCTTTCTCGTTAGCTTAGGGCTATTTAGGTGAGCTTCATCCAGACAACGCTGGCTGTTCATTGTTGCTGTTGTTGTTTGCTTGTCTGGACTGCATGCTTTCCCTGGCTTCTTGTCCCTGAACCCTGGACACCCCTGTACCCTGGACTTTTGCACCTGTTTTTGTTCTTGCCTGTAAGTCTCCATTTAATCTGTTTTTTGCCACCATCACCTCTGTCTGGATCTCAGTGTGTGTTGCCTGCCTGGTTGCCCCCTCAGTACCTGATCCTGACACGTATGCTTCTTCTTTGGAAAAACAAGACATAGGGCATCTTTGGGAGCAAAAATTTATATAAGACACTGTCTTATTTTCGGGGAAACACTGTATATTATGCCATTGGCATTCTAATTATAAAATAAGTTAATACAATTAAAATAGAAATGAAGTTTTACTAAGTGAAGGTAAATTTTAGTTACAGAGACTCGGACAAGCCCCACTGAAAAGAGTCCTACGGCGGCAATGATAGGTAAGTCACAAGACAAAGGCAAGTATGTATTTTGATTAGATATTGATTAGATATATAATAGATTCCAGACAGATCTCTCGGTACCGCACACTGCAGAGCCGGGTGACATAACTGGCTCCTGTGATTTGTCAGGGGAACCATGTCAGTTTGACATGTGACCAGATATTGCAGGTAGGTAACAGCAACATAACGTGTCCTCATCACCAGGTTTTAAACAAATGCGTAAAAACTAAACAGTTCGGTATGATTTGACTTCATGTTTTTGGCTTTTTACTTTACATTTTATATGTTACTGATAACTTACACCCACTTAGTAATAGCTGGTTTAGTAATAAATATTATTTCTTTCATAATGTTAACTTCACTTCTGAAGCACAAAGTGATAGCACAACGTTGATGATATTTAAAGATGATGAACATTTATGGAGATAAAAGATGATGGTGGTTGATGGGAGATTTTGGTGGATGATGGGAGATTTTGGTGGATGATGGGAGATGTTGGTGGATGATGGGAGATGTTGGTGGATGATGGGAGATGTTGGTGGATGATGGGAGATAATTGTGAATGATGGGAGAGGATGGTGGATAATGGGAGATGATTGTGGATAATGGGAGAATGATGGGAGTTGCCTGTGGATGATGGGAGATGATGGTGGATGAGGGGAGATAATAGTGGATGAGGGGAGATGATTGTGGATTATGGGAGAATACGGTGGATAATGGGAAAATGATGGTGAAGTATGAGATGATGGTGGATGAGGTGGATGTGACTACAACCAAACCTTAACCAGATCTTCCACATTGTGTAAGCTTAAAACATAATATAATAATGGAAACAGATACACAACATAATAAACAATGACACAATTACATTTGAGCACTGCATGCATTACATATCATATATAAATAAATAAATACATATATCCATACAGATATAAAAATAAAAACATAAGGCGCTCAGAACAAAAACATTCGTTGCAGAAACAATGCGTGATGATACAGATACATGAGAACACGATTTCTGTTGTTACTAATTGTGCGTGCGTAGGTTTAGAGACCACATCCAAAACCAACGTCCTTTCAACAAAATCCACAGCCGGCAAATTCCGCTCAACAACCTATTCATGTGAAACCGTTCGCCTATTTCCAGGGTTCCTGAACAATAACTGTCTCTGTCTGCTGATACGTGTCATGTGATGAAATATTATTATTTATTGATATTGTATTGTTGTCTGTGATTTTGTGTTTTTCCTCCCAAGCACCGGGGTCATTATCTGAAGACTTTGTATATATAATAAAGAGTTTTATTTACAGACGTAGTCACTGATCACATATATGAAATCTATATTATATATATGTTACCATGGAATGAGATACTCACATGAAAAAGTTTATTTTTATAAAAGTTTCAGAAGTCCAGATTCTTCACTTCCCCTTGCTACGGAGTGAGGTAAGGACCAAAGTCAAAGTGTAATGAATGTGATTGGATACGTCAATGCCAAAGTATTCAATAGTAAAGATTTACGTTATTGGTTGTATTTATATAATTCTCATACCTTTATTTCATTTGAAAACATGTTTTATTTATCCTATTAACAACAAAAGTAATGAGCAGAACATTGAACTGAATTTCCAGAACAATAGTCATTTCAGCGAGATGTATCAGATGTCATGGAGGAGGAATTCAGGTGAGTTTAGTTTAGTTACAGCTGTTGACAAATTCTTACCTCTTTTTTTTTTTAGCAGTTTTTGTGCACACTGTGGGTGCCCCCTGCTTTTGGCAATACAAGTGTCATGTGGTCAGCACAGGTGTCATATGGAATGCATAGGTGTCATGTGGTCTTCATAGGTGTCATGCAGTCCCATAGGGAACCTATGTACCATTCAGGCTGAGGGCTTCTTTCCACTTAAGCAATCGACTGCGTTCACCCACGATTTTAACCACGGCACTGAGATCGCTGCTCATTTCAATAGGGTTACTTCCACATCTGCAATCTAAATCACAGCTTACTGCATTTTGGATCACGAGTGGTCGCAGGACACATGCGTCAGATTGTCCCTGATAGCGGCCATGGAGATGAATGAGCGCTGGTAAAAATCACATCGCTATCCATGGATTCTAAACCACACCCATTCACTATTCATGGGCGTGATCAGCAGGGAAGTGGGAGGGGTGGGACATGTCCTATCTTGCCACCCCCCCCCCCCACTTGCTGCCTGCAGGTTCATGTCCACGGTATAAATCTCTGGAGACCTCTGGGTGCTATTGATCTCCTACAGGCACCAGGCAAGCACCCTCAGTGGAAACATGCCCTAATGGGGTTTGTTAGAAGACCTTCTATGAACTGAATAGGATACACAATCACAGGCAAAATGAAACATTACACAGATATCTACTTACAGTAACATTCTATAGAAAACCTATACGGAGAACATAATGGAAAACATTGTCAAGAAGAACTTTTAATATTGAAGTACGATGGTGTATGATGAATGCTGAAAGATGATCGTGGAATATCACATCATATGAAATGGTGAAATGATGGTGAGCAATGGAAGGTGATGGTGGGAAAGATTTTTCACTCTTATTACTCGTTATATATATTTGTTCTCCTTGTCTTTATTTTTGTTGGAAAGAAGACACAGATATCTTTGTACAGGAACATTCTATAGTGAACTTATATGGAGAACATAATGGAAAACATTTGTAAGGAGAACTTTAATATTAAAGGACGAGGATCGGTATTTTGTTACAGTGTAAAGTTAACACTCCATTAAAGTTTAAAATAATGGGGACTACTTAGTTATATATGTGTATGTATATTTGTTATGTATTCAGTGAGACAACATAAAGCTCTTGAATACGCACACCCAGCTGTGCTTGTAGGGTAAGTAATAGGTCAATGATTTGGAATTTATATCTCCTCTATAGTTGGGCTGAGAAAGACTATTCAGTGTGCTGTGTTGTTAGTGTGGATTGATGTTGGTTAGTGATGGATATCTGATTGCAAATTTTCTACAGAAGCTTAACTTCTTTTTTTTTTTTCTTTATACAAATTTTTGTTTAAGTTTTAATTTAGAGAAGCAGAGTGTTTTATGGCCATCCTCGGGTATGACATGAGCAATAGACCAAGAATATGAAGGATATATTGATTTCAATATGCCTCCCTATGAATATTACTCCAGAATCTAAGGATTCATCTAAAGGATCATCCAATGTAAGTTCCACTTCCTTCCTTTTACAATAATTTGTATTAAGATTTTGGAAATAATATGAAAAATTATAATACCGGGATATAAACGAGGAGTCCAATAAACAAGAAATAAATCCAACATCACAAAGGCATCCAAGTCTGCTTATAAAGACAACATGAAAAATTACAACATGGGACTAGGGGAGATGTTAAGAAAATAAAGTTCTGCCATGGCACCACTTTAGAAGAGGGGTGGCCAGTGGGGGTTTTAGGCAAGGGAAACATGGGTTGTGCAGGGCAGCATGGTGGTATCAGAAATTTTCTCCAATGGCCAGATGCCTTCACGCCAGCACACCCGCCTACCAGTACAGCCTCCCGGGAGAGAGAAGTAGTAGAGGAGACTCATCCTCTTTCTCCTTGGGAGTGGCCAGAGATGCTTTCCCGGGGGGATTGTTGGGACAGATCAGCACCTCTCCATCAAGTGCGCTCTCCGGCAATCACCAGACATGTTTACCCTGGGGTGTCAGAGGGGGTGCTCGCCCAGGGCGCCGATCTCCCTAGGACCACCTGGGGGTGGCTCACTCTTGGGAGTGCAACAGTAGAGTGCATAATAAAAAGTATAAAATGTATATAAATTTTTTAATGACACTGGTTAGTACAAAATTGTAAGGCGCACCAAAACACAAATTTTCCACATGGGCAACAAATCGTGCCTTACGACCATATTACAGTTTAAACTGTTCCTTGGTTCACACATACATTACAGTCAGAGACAGTCCCTTGATTTACAGGCTGAACACATTTCACCCCTCAGGGAGGTTTCTCCAGGAGTAATTGAGAATCTAAATCTAAATCAACTCTATATTATGTATAGGGGATTTGCAGAGAGCTTGCAAAATTTCACAGTGACCCCTCACAAATACACATATATCAGAATGTAACATGGTCAATTGTAATATCCTGTCTGCTCCTGTGTCTTCTAACTGCAGGTTCTCCAACAATGGAATGGCAGAAAGAAAATGGAAACAACAAGAAGAGGACAACCCAAAGTCAGAGACAAAGATGAAGATATAAAGTAATAAAGTAGTTTAATATTTTGTATTGCATTGTATATTAACTCTTGTACATGATAAAACTCCAAGAATAACTGAACATTTCAACATTTCACGGCACGGATGGTATTTGGTAGGGTAGAGTGCACGGATCTATTTATTGATATAAAGGTATCACACCAGCTAAGCTAGATGGGAACTCAGGCTTCACAGGACCAGACAGACCAGGAGGGATAGATAAAAAAGTAGTCAGCAGTGATCACACAGAAGGTGTAATGTAAGTGGCCAGAAAGACTATCAGGTGGTGTATGGTACCTGGTGAGACTTATGGGTAATGGGTCAGTATAAGAGGTTTGTAATTAAGTTGCATCTCCCCATATGGAGGGGAGTGTGGCCGCCCTGTAAAAAAAATAGATAGTACCAAGAACAAAGAACAAGGTTTTGTTAATGCTAGAGGAAAATAAAAAAAATTCACTCACAATGATGGAGGCTCAACACAGGCTTAGCAAGAGGCAGTGATCTCCTACAGAAACAGGACCATTAGCAGAATTAAACTTAGTTGTACCAGGTTGTATGACTTTTGTACTTGTTCCAGACCAAGTGAGATGAAGAACATGGAGCTGAAAACGTGGGGGGGCACCTGACTCCACCCCCCACGTTTGGGGTAATCCTCCTGCTTAATTTAAAAATTAAGTAGATTTGGAATCTAAAAGCTTAATCCAAGTACAGCTAGTTCTGATTCCTGTTTTACATACATGAATGCATTTCATGGAGTGAAAATACTTGGCCTTTAGCATCTTATCAAGTATGGCTACTCCCCTGTATAGCAGGACTCACTTCACGAATAATTATACTAATATTTTATTTGATATTCGTGAATATTCGCAATTGCGAGGGCATTGCGAACATATATGCACAATTATAATCGCCTTGCAAGCTTAGCTTTAAAATGAATAGTCACAATGAATGGTCACTATTTATTTTTGCATTGGGGATATATATTGGCAATCCATGCCCATAAACATCCCAATGGCGAATTCTCGAATAGCCGATATTCACCTAATATATTTGAAATTAGAATATTCAAGCTCAACACTAGTGAAGAAGCAGCACAATATTGCAGTGCTCCTGTCCCAAAACATGAGAAAAGAGCGGACTGTACATGTACCCAATAGCTGAATATGCCAATTATAATTTCCCTGTCCACCAAACGGGTCAACTAGGCCTAAGATCTGTAAATGTCAGTGAAATCCAAAATTCTTTGACAGTTAAATGGCTCCCACATATTCATCAGTGTGTTTTATACTTTTTATGAAAGTACTTTAGTTTCTCAGATAAATAGCACAATGATTGAGGCCCAAAGCTGTTTTAATTCCATCTCTTTCTCTGTGGCTGAAACTACTAGGGTGGAAGGGAGGATGAGAGATTGGGAAAAAATTATGATCTCTCTTACTAAATTTTGAAAACTGTACTCCATTAACAAAGAGCAGTTATGAATAGCCTGGAATATTTTTAATAGAAGGTCTCACAGCCTGGACATTTACATATGAATCCATATGAAATGAACAGAAAATCATGTATATAATAATTGGTCACATTTGTAATATCTTTATGTATCTTCCTTACAGGTTTGCAGACTCAGAGGTTCCCCCTTTGAATAAACTGTCTCCCGATTGCACCTTTAATCTCCTGATTCTTCAAGGTGTATATCACAGGGTTCAGCATGTGAATCATCAAACGAAAAAGGACTCATACCAGGCGGTCGTTGCTGAGGGAATACGTGGAAACGGGTCTCACGTAATTGAAGACGGTGCTCCCGTAGTACAGGATGACGACAGTAAGATGGGACGCGCACGTAGAAAAAGCTCTTTGCCTTCCATCCTAGGATCAGAACTTCATTATGGTGACAATAATGTATACATAGGATATGAGGATACTAACAAATGGTGCCCAGCCAATGAAGATACCAATGGAGAAAATTGATGGAGGTGTTATCACAGGACAGAGAAAGGAGTGGCAGGATGTCACAGAAAAAGTAAGTGATCCTCTATCTGGCACAAAAGTGAAGGCGAAAGGTGAATGTTTTGTGAGTTATGGAGTTCACAAGGCCGGTGAACCAGGACACAAAGGCCAAGCTCATACAGACTTGTTGGCTCATCATGACTGTATATCAGAGAGGGCGACATATAGCTAGAAATCTATCATAAGACATCACGAGAAGTAGGACGTGCTCAGTGTCCACAAATGTCGCAAAGAAGAACAGCTGAGCCACACAACCAATGAATGTGATGGGCTTGGTCTTGGCCAGAAGAACGTGTAACAGTTTGGGCATGGTGGTTGATGGACAACAGACGTCCAGGAAAGCTAAATTACCCAAGAAGAAGTACATTGGCTTGTGTAGACGTTGGTCATGTTATCACTCATAGTATCTTGTATCCAGAACCTGAAATATCAGCCAATTTTATCTTATCTATTGTTTCATTTCATCAATAAAAAGTAGAACAAACATTTGTCTAATGGTTCCAAATTTCAATTGCTAATTGTTTTTATTCAAAATTGATGTATTCTTATATGAATTTATATTTATAAAAGATTTGAAAATCATTCATGACTCTTTCTTCAATAAACACAGAAATATTTGTAGTGTCCCAGTCTATGGACCCCAAACCTCTCAGTAACCATTGTGCTAGTTGGGGTTTTTTTAACACAAATTTCCATCAATCTAAATTTTTTTTAACAATGAACATGGTGGAGAGCAGTCTTCATTCCTTCAGGGAAATGGCTTGAACAATCTCCTGATGATGCTAATGACTAGAGATGGTTACCATTGGTGTGTAAGTCAGGTATTTATCGATTTTGTGCCATTATTTGCCATATGGGCTGAACACAAACATTTTTCACAGTTTAGAGATTGTGGGATATCAATCAACATGGTGGAGAGATGTGTCTGTTCCTTCAGTAAATGAACCCCATTATGTTTCATTAAAGCAAATTCTTGATGATACTAATGACTAGAGATGGTCACCATTGGTGTGGTTGGTGGGTAATTAATGGTTTTTCCCATTATTTGTTTGTGTCTCTAAAGCCGGCCATAGACACCTTGATCCATGGCCGTCTTGTAGCAGACTCATTATAGCTTGATGACGTCACCACACTGTGAGGAGTCAGCTAAAGAACTGCTCCACTTAAGCCCCCATACACCTTAAGATCAATCCATACAATTTCCATGAGATCTACCAACAACTATGTAGTATAGTGTTCTCCCTGATAGAATACATAGTGATTGGAAGGTATATATCACTGCTATGTAGTGCCGGGTCCTCCCTGATAGAATACATAGTGATTGGAAGGTATATATCACTGCTATGTAGTACTGGGTCCTCCCTGATATAATACATAGTGATTGGAAGGTATATATCACTGCTATGTAGTACTGGGTCCTCCCTGATAAAATACATAGTGATTGGAAGGTATATATCACTGCTATGTAGTGCTGGGTCCTCCCTGATAGAATACATAGTGATTGGAAGGTTTAGAAAGATCCTCATATTACATGGTTTTGGTAGAACAAAAGTTGATTGTACAGAAATTGTATGTAAAGATTGTAAGGTGTATGGGGGGCCTTACACAGGGGATTCCAGTCATATTGTAGCCAATTGACTTGGAGAACCAAAAGATTACTATTCTAGGGGCGATGGAGCCAACATCCCAAAATTAATACACACAATGGTTACTGGGGAAGTGAGCCAAGGCCCATTAACCCAGCTTTGAAATTCCCCCTGAATGAACAGGGGCCAGGGGACTTTAAGGGCTCCAAACAGGGACGTTTACCAGATATAAGGAAATGTATGTACAAAGTTCATTTATTACAATAAAAGGTCATCATTGGGCCGCAAGCCCTAAAAACAATCATGAGCTTAGCATGTGGTTACACATATAAAACATCAACATGTTCAGAAAGGCCAGGTAGTGGTTCTAGGAGTTGGTGGATGGCAAAAACTCCCAACCCAACGTACGTTTAATTTTAAGGAAAACTTCATCAGTGGTACACTGAGAGATTCAGTCCATAGAAGCAGTTTCTAATCACAGAGATGATAGAGACAGAAATGGAGGGCAATCAGTTTGAGCGGGGGCATTTGAGATCCAAGGTTTTAAGGTAAACTGTAATAAGACAAAATATACTCACAGGCTCCCAGAGCCACCACATGCATGACCATTAAAACAGGGCAGATCCCTGCCAGGGGACCAAGAGATACCTCACATCCAGCAAAGTATTGGTATTATCTAGTGAAAGAGCGTATCATATTAAGCTGTGGTAGAAAATAAGGTCTTGACAAAAAGAGCGGAGGTGCAATGACGTGGTAAAGGGGGAACCCAGTCCCAGTAAAGTGAGTGCTCTTAATCAGGAGGGGTCAACCATGATTGGCCCGGTAATGAAATTAGTGAGGCAACGTAGCCTTCCTTCAATCAAAGTGGTGAGAATCAAATATAAATCATGTGTATAAAATTATAGTGAAAATATATGTTCCAACCAAGTGACAAAGTGTGTGGGTGGGGGTGGGTGGTGGGGTTGATCGGAACGGTGGTGGTGTTGTGAGATGAGAGGAGAGGTTTTTTTGTAATTATAAATGAGGTGATCAGTGAGAAGTTGAATAAATAGGGGGTATATAAAAGGTGCTGGTGATAAGTAAATGATTAATCTTACTCAGATATCACAAAGGCAGGTATTCACATCAAGGTATGTGCAGTAACTACGCAGTGCCCTGTGTAGAGTAGTATGGACCCAGTTATTAATTCAATGAAATAAACAGATATACATAGCAAGGCAGTTCAAGTGAACTTACTATTGAGGTGTGCTGGTAAGGGTGGTAGTCTCCACAGGGTTGTCCGGATGTGAGAAACCACTGAGGGTGGTCTCTTTTAAATGCCTCCGGCGCTCAATGATGACATCATCATCCCGCCATCTAGTGTGTGCACATGCTCAAAATATCACTAAATGGCAGCTGGATTTGAAGGATACAGAAAGTTCTTCAGAGAGATAATATAGTCAGAAGGAATGTTTTAGAGGCAGGACAGGAAGGGGGGGGAGATCTAAAAGAGAAAGGAGAAAATTTATTGAGAGTGAGAGACACTGCTTTGCCAATCAGAGGACAAGAATGCTCCAGAATCATACCAGCCAGACTGGAAGATATCTGCATCCAATCTGCAGAAGCCAGTGGGTGCTGTATCAGATCCGTTCTGTGCTGGGACATCACAAAGGCATCAGTCTGGATTGTCTAAAGAACAGAAACTCTTCATATTTATCAGTCAGATAGGTACCATATGCTGCAGAAGGAGTGTCAAACCATCATCCGTGTGTTGCCAACTGTCCTCTCCCCTTTAAACCTTTATATGTAATACTGAGCCCGCCTTCATTTAGAACTCTGCTGCTGTAAAAGCTGTCCCTCTTGGTGGATTTTCCTCACAACATAGTTTAAAGGATGTTCAAACTAACTCTAAGTTGCATCAGGCCAGGCCAGGTATGTATGTCACTGGAACACCTTACATTATTGTACCTTTTATAATATAAGCCAGATGTCTAGCAACATTGTAAATATTTATGTGCAAAACATGTTAATGACACATTTTATTTAATGTTTTTTCAATATAGTCAATAAAGGCTTTTTCTGGAAAAGAAACAAAACATGCTGCATTTTCAGGCGATTTGAAACCTTTACCATTCCATTCCAAGATATGATTTTCAATGGCATCTTAAGCAAACACTATGGGATTTGTTGGCACAGATGACTTTGGTTCCCAGAGTCAGGGAAGAGTCAGTTTAGTTCCTTGTGATTTGCTATATGTATATAGATTTTATTCTTTGGGGACCAAAGTTTTTCAGTGGGGGGGAGTGTGTAACACCTTGCAAGGAAAAGATGTATTTTTCCGTGTTCAGACTGTTTTGCTTGCCATCTAATGATTGCACCTTACTCAAACTATCACAAGATGGCAGAAATAGCAGGAAAGAAAGGAATACAGGAAGTTCTTGTGAAACATAATATATCTGGGGAAAACTTTTTCAGGCAGGACAGGAAGAGGGTGATAGATCCTAGGAAAAAGGGGAAAACTGGTTAAAAGTGAGAGACACTCCTTTTCCAAAGAGGGGTCTAGAGTGCTCCAGCTTCACACCAGCCAGACTGGTAGAGCTTTCCATCCAATCTGCAGAAGCCAGTGGGTGTTCTGCAAGAACCATTCTGTGCTGGGACATCACAGATGCATCAGGCCAGATTGTCTAAAGGACAGAAAAACTTCATTGTCAATATTCAGATAGGTATTGTATGTTGCAGGAGGAGTGTCTAACCATCATCCGTGTGTTGCCAACAGTCCTCTGCCCCTTTTAACCTCCCTATGTAAAACTGAAAAATAAACTGTTAGGAACCAGAGGAGCATCCTTCTTGGTGGATTTTCCTCACAACACGTTTAAAGGATGTTGTTCAAACTAACTCTTGTATCAGGCCAGGTGTGTATGTCACTGGAACGCTTCAAATTATTGTACCTTTTATTATATAAGCCAGATGTCTAGCACCATTGTAAATATTTATGTGTGAAACATGTCAATTATACATGTTATTTAATGTTTTTTATTAAATATAGTCAATAAAGTCTTTTCCTGGAAAAAAACATGCTGCATTTTTCAGGCAATTTTTTCACCTTTCAAGACATGATTTTCAATGTCACCTTGTCAAGCAAAAGGTTTGTTTTGGCACAGATGACTTTGGTTCGCAAAGTCAGGGGAGAGTCAATTTAGATCCTTGTTGATTTGCTATATGTTTATAGACTTTGTTATTTTTTTCTGTGGGGACCAAAGTTTGTCAGTGGGGGGAGTGTGTAACGCCCTTTGCAAGGGACAGATGTATTTTTCGGTGTTCAGACTGTTATGCTTGTCATCTAATGTGTAAACCATGCTCAAACTATCACAAGATGGTAGCAACAGCAGGAAATAAATGATGCAGGAAGTTCTTGTGAAAAAATTATATATACGGGGGGACTTTTTCAGGCAGGACAGGAAGGGGGGGGGGGGGGGAATATCCAATGAGAAAGGGAAAAACTGGTTGAGAGGGAAAGGCACTGCTTTGCCAAAGAGGGGCCTAGAGTGCTCCAGTTTCAGGCCATCCAGACTGGTAGAGATCTCCATCCAATCTGCAGTAGCTAGTGGGTGCTCTATCAGATCCGTTCTGTGCTGGGACATCACAGAGGCATCCATCTGGCTTGTCTAAAAACAGAAACACTTCATTGTCATCAGTCAGATAGGTACCATATGTTGCAGGCGGAGTGTCTAACCATCATCCGTGCATTGCTAACTGTCCTCTCCCCCTTAAAACCTCCTTATGTAAAACTGTACATATAACTATATATACTGTGTGTTCATCAGAGGAGCATTGCTGCAGCTGTTTTCCAGATTTCACTACTGTCCTGACTACTCAGATCAAACTTGCTTTAGGACCTCTCTGTCTAATTTGGATACAACTGTCACTAGAGTGCTCCACCAGACTCTTTCATCCTTTTGTACAAGGACTGAGGGTCCCAACACTGTGGTACCACAAGTTGCCTTGTTGTTTCCCAAATACAACTTTGTTCGTTTGTTAAAACTATCTCTTGTTTTTGTCAGGCCAGGTATGTATGTCACTGGAGCGCTACAAATGATTGTACCTGTTATTTAAGCCAGATGTGCAGCAACATAGTAAATACTTATGTGTGAAACATGTTAATGATAAATAGTGATGGCCGAACTGTCCGCAAGTAAGGGTGTTCGACGTGTCCCATTCGCATGGCATGAAGAAGTTTGTTATTTTTCCACTGGCTGGATCAGGCACAGAAAAATCCGGCCACTGGAAGAATCCAGCCACTGTTCAGTAATCACTAGAAAAAATGTTATGTAATGCTTTTTTTATATATAGTCAATAAAGTTTTTTTCATGGATAAAAAAAATAAAAAACATACTGCATTTTTCCAGGCAATTTTAAACCTTTAACATTCCAAGATATGATTTTTTTTTATCTTAAGGAAACGCAATGGGATTTTGGCACAGATGAATTCTGACAAGCGAGGTCACTGCCTGTACTGCCAAAAGTGATGTGGCAAAGTGTCACCTCAGCTTTTGGAATGTGGAATTGCCATTCAGTGACACCAATTTTGGCTATTAAAATGTAGCGTTCCATGTCTTCACATCCCGTAAGTTTCAGCTTGCAGCATGGAATGGTGCTCCCCCATGGCCATCCTTTTAAATTTATCTGGCATGACTCTGGCCTAAACAAATAGCACAAATGGTATACATTACCGGAGCCAGAAAAAGGTGGGATTTTTGTTAAGAGGGAGCAGAACCCTTACAGCCAGCCATTCAGGGGGAGAAAAAGCACACTAAAATGTTCTGACATTGGAGCTACCTACAAATCACCACAGTTTTTGGAGAATTAACAAGTAGAACTAATACAAGAGGACTATCTCTGTGTGTCTGCAACTCCCCGGCAGAGAGGATAGAAGCTGCCTAACCAGCAATATTTCAATGATATTCTGGGTGTGAAATGGATTATCTGAGTATAAGGACTTTGTCAGTTCTGACATTAAAATGCTTTGGCCTTGAAGAAGCTTGTATTGAGCAAAATGCGTAAAAGAAATGCCAAATAAAAAGCCCCCATTATCTGGCCCCGCTACTTTTTAACCTATAACTCGAACTGACTCTAGTACTTTGTTTCTGTGGGTGAATCAATCTAAATATTCTAATTATAAATCTGATGAACCGTTTTCAAAAACATTTCTATTTACAAAAGGAATATTACAAACACACATGGCAGCACGTGGTAGATTTGGATAGAGATATTGGGGTTACCCTTGGACATATTACTTTGGAACTGATTAAGATAGTAATAGCGCTAAGATACCATTCTTTGTTTTCTTTTGTATTGTTGTATTGTTGACATTTTATATTCCTATTTTATCGTTTATAATCTTTATCATACTACTCAATTTTTTTATTGAGTGGTTATAGTGTTACGGGTTCAAATACTTTTATGGACACTTTGACCAGGTCTATTGCAAGAACAATGACAATTGTGCAGAAAACATTGCATTTTTATTGATAAATGTACACTGTGATTTGGAATCCGTAGTCATAGTATATTTATAATGATTTCTTAGTTCATTTAATAGATCATGAAAATAATTGGCTAAGAGCCCCCACCCTGGAAAGGTTTGTAAACACTAGAGATTGTCAAATAAAAAAAAATCTAACATTTGAAACTGCAAAGCCCCTGAGCATGGTATCATCACTAAAATTGCTGGAGATGTAGAGAAGGGTTGGAGGTATACTAAAAAAAACAAAAGTATTGCTCTAACACAAATAGTTTTTGCTTAAATTAAGTTCAAACTGAAGTAAAAAACCTTGAATTTAAACTTCATTTATGCAAAAACTACATGTGCTAGAGCAAAACCTTTTCCACATCTCCAGCAGTTTTGGCAATGATACCATTTTCAGACGCCTTGCAATCAGCTCACAGTCAGCTAGTCGGACAATTTGACCACCTCTAGTAAACACACCAGTAGATGTTTAAGAATGTGTAATCTTCATCTTTTCCTGTCTATGCTTCTCTTTACCATCTGTATACAGTATGTCCCAATGTACATGGAATAGTGTGTTCAATGTGTTTTATTGGTGTTATAATTTGTTTAGTTTTTTTGTTTTTTATTTTTACAGATTACATTGCATTTTGATCATTTTCACTACCACTGCAGACCTATAGCCATATAGATGATAATGTGAGGACATGGAGCACCAATGCATTATTGGGAAATGCCATGGGCACTTACATGTCCCCACCATCATCAGAGAGGCCGGGTTCATGCAGCCAGGACACAGGAGCTAGACAGATATTGCTACCGCCCAAGTGTTTGGATTCAGTAAACATCCCAAGAGTGGCTCGGGATCACCAAATCTGCCCCAAGCCACACTCTGGTGTATCGCTTGGTAGGTAAAGTGATATATGATTGATTGCATATGACAGGAATGCTGATTAAACTAGACTATCTGTAATTCATCAACTTCATGAGCCTTTGGCTGCAGCATTGGCCCATGCTGTGCATTTTACAAAAGTCACATGTATTATCTATAGAACCCTGACCCGATATATAGTGTAGCTAATCAATACACCCGATTCATTCACCAATTCATGCTGCTGGACCACAGTAATGTTAGTACAAAAGAAGCAGAAAAACAATGGCCGAGATGAACAGCTTTGCAGTGGGTACAGTGGTGCCTGGAAAACAATAACAAATATAAATGGTCAGTTATTACATAGAATGTCTATAAACAGCCAATCTGTACATTTTTGGTGCTTTGAGGTCTGTCAGGTAAAGGATCCAGCTGAGAGTACTCTGGTGTCACCTATTTACAAGGTGAGAAACACCTAATTCCAAAAGGAGATCTACCTTTGAAGATATCCATAAAAAATTCCATTCAGAGTACTCATAGACAGTCAGGATATTTCTTTGGGTGGTTTGTGCTGTTCACTCACTGCTATCTGGATGCTATACGATGTCAACATGGTGGGAGCTCATACAGAGACTCTGGTTTAAGGACTATCTACTATACTATCCGAGGCATGTATGAAACACACAGTGGGGAAAACTCTCTGCTATGTTTCAGCTTTGACTAGTAGCACTTTAATTGGACAGAGAAAGGGAGGAGCCAACATTTCTCTGCTGGTAGCCTCCTGGTACTCTTGCTTGCCCAGTCACACCAGCTGGCCAAGTGGATTGCAAGGTAGAGTTTCTGGCCTCTGCCAGGTGATCCTCCCTTTGGTTCATGAGACTTTCTTAATCCTTTACTCGAGAATGGTTTGGTACACCAGCCAACAACGTAAAATGCAGTTGGACTGCAATTGTTTATAAAATTAACTCCATGCACTTACCTCCATCAGAACTGATAGGAGCTGAAAATAAAATCAAACAGAAAGGAAGTCAGATTTGTATTCATAGCATTTACGTTATTCATCTAATGATATATTTGTAATTTACAGTTCTTACATACAGTTCTTAAATACAGGCACCATATGATTCAATACCAACACACAACATATATAAGTAATATAACCTATTTGTTGATGTAAAAAACTACATTCTCTTGTGTAAACAATATATATATATATATTCAAGGCAGATGGACCCCCAAATTCAAGGGAGATGGATCACCAGCAAAGCTAATTAAAAAAGTCTGAGTTAGCTTAAACATCTGACCACAGCTCGTCTACACCTTATAAGACCATCCAAACTTTTTCAGCCGGTCTTCCTCTCTGGCTAAAAGTCAAAAAGAGCTTGGGCCCAATTCCTTCCTTCCCACTCCAGAGTCCGACCCTGAACACATTAGAAAAATTGCAACTATGGTCTTAATTTTAAAATTGAAAACGTGAACAGATGGGGGGGGGGTGTAAACAACCACAATGGTCAAGACTAGAGATGGTAGGACTAGGACATTACCAGAAGACCTGGTCATTCCTATATAAGACAACGATAAGGGTGAAAGGATACATAATATAAATAGGTCATAAATCTACCTATATATCTATGGACTCCTTATCCGGAATACACTTGGGACCACAGCACATAATACGTGGAGACATATCTGCCATCCAGGACCTTGGTATCCTCCATAATATATGAATACATTTTGTATGACAGTATCAAAAAACACACCAAACATTCAACAAACAAATCAATAAATTACACACAAAGAAAGAGAAGTAGAAACATGAGAAAGGAAAGAAATAGTGATGGGCTGTGAATACATTCCAGATACACTGTAAGTGATGTACATTTTTGTATTCCTGAAATACGTGCTTTGAGTGTTTTTCTTCTGCTGACGTTGCACATTTTATACAAATAGACTGAGCAGTGCATTTGGGGTCATTATTTTCTATTGTCTACTTTTTGTTTTCTTATTTGCAATCCCTGGCTGCTTTTCTCTCACTATAAATCTTCTTTCTGTGTCAACAGTTTTTTTTTTCAAAATGGAAAATGTGAACAGACAGGAGGAGGTGTAAACAACCACAATGGTCAAGACTAGGGACAGTAGGACTAGGACATGACCAGAAGACCAGACGACCTGGTCATTCCTAGAGAAGACAATGATGAGGGTGAAAGGACAGATAATATAAAGAGGTCATACATAATAGGGCTCATATTAGAAGAGGAGTTCCGCCATAAAGTTCATGGAGATGCTTAACCTCCCTAGCGCTCGGGGCTTTTCGCGCTTTTTTCTTTGGCACAAAAAGCCGCTGCCCATGACACTGTAATCCACCGTGATTGCCAGCTCTCCCCCTGGCCCTTTACACACCGCCAGCGTCAATTAGACGTCAGCGGTGTGTGGGGAGAACTGCGCCCGTACTGGCTTCAGGCATAACGCCCAGGAGGTTAATGTAATTTGGGGGAGGGTCTCTCTTGACCCTAGAAGTGACCCTAGAATATGAAATATATTATACCATATGGTTAATGAATACGGATTAGTCTTACCTTTCTGCTTAATAGGCCCAAGAGTCAAATCCTGCAATCCTGTGGCATCCAAAGCAGATCTCATGGAAGGACATCTCTGCAATCAGACAATAATACAGATGATTGTTGGTCTAATATAGAGATGGTCGAATTTTTTGACTAGCTGACTTTGCGAGCTGATTGCAAAGCCCCTGAACATGGTATTATCACAAAACTTGCGAGATGTAGAGAAGGGTTGTGGGAACATTTGAAAACATAAAATTTTGCTCTAGCACATCTTGTTTTTGCATAAATTAAATTTAAAATCAATATCGAAATTCAGATTTTTGAAATTTTGACTTGAGTTTGAACTTCATTTGTGCAAAAACTATTTGTGTTAAGGCCCCCATACACGGGTTCGTTTCCCATCGGATTCCGGCACGATCGATTCCGGGCGCGTGCACGCCAAACGATCGTGCCGGAATCGCGTGCAGCCCACCTTGTCCGTCTGATCACGTCCGATCATTCGGGGGCCCAGAATCGGATCGGACAGAGAACCACCATGTTGGTCTTTCTGATCCGATTCAGCACAGATCAGGGGGAGTTGCCATGTGTGAAATAAGCGATCGGACACGGAATCATCCAGGAATCCGCGGGACAAGGTGGTATGTAGCAATCGGACAGACTTAATTGGCCGATCGATCGGACCTCCGATTCCCGCTGAGATCGCCAGAATCGATCGGATGGGTGATCAATCTGCCATGGAATCCGACTGTGTATGGCTAGCTTTAGAGACATACTTATTTTTTTTGTAGTATACCCCAACCCTTCTCTACATCTCTAGCAAGTTTGGTGAAGATACCTTGTTCAGGGGCTTTGCAATTAACTTGAAATCGTTGAAATGGTAAAGTAAAGTAAAAGATTTTGCCTGCTTAGTGGTATGTAAAAGTAAAGGTAAAGTATATATTTTTTTAATCATTTCTAACTTCACCGATACAGAAATGATATATTGTTATAAAGTTGTCATGAATTCATGTATGTAAACATTGACCATTGTTATTATACTTATTGGTTATCTTGCTCAACAGAACAACAAAAAACTAGTATAACTCCTCATTAATCTGTTTTCCTGAATTGGCAGATACTCACGGCTGAGCAGTCAGATCTGGAGGTGTCACACAAGCCGACCTGACAGTGCAGATAAACCTCTTTGAAACCTCCCAGGAATCTGAACACTTGAAGTGAGAATCTCCCTCTGAGGGACACTCCATTTTCTGCCACAGAGATTGTTGGGTCGTTCCTGTTGGGGCATCTGGAAGGGTAATAAGGAATTTATTATTTTCGAAATTGGGGAAGCAATCAGAATCATTTCTTGGTTGACATTCTTTCCTGTAGATGTTTTCCTGATCCACATATTTCATGTTTTGGTGATGATTTAAATCATTTTAGAGGTATGGGCCACACCTGGCAGGTACATAGTGCTGTATTTCTAATTACCTGTAATAGCCCTATGTAATAGTGTGTATGTAGGGATGGTTGAATTTTTTTGCTGAAATTTCAACTGTTTTGTAAACTAGTCGACTTTCGAGGGGACCATTTAATCTATTTCGCAAAAAAGATTTTCATGAATTTCATGAAAGTGCCGGTATTTTCGTTCAACACTATCACATGAATCTCAAGGCTTCTTTCGAGAAACGAAATGAGAAAGTCGAAATTTCATTTTTCAGGCAAATAAAATAATAAATAAAACTTAGATTTGTGTAGAATGAATGAACTCACTGGTTGGTTATGATATCATATCTGATGCCGTAGGATTTGTCAGATGTTGGGGTGGCGTAGCAGTTCTTCATGACGACCACAAATGGAGAGGATCTGGTAGCTCCAGTAACAATGACACCAACATACAGTATGGAGGTGGACTCCAGTAATACCTGGGAGTCCGTATATAGATTGTTGTAGCTGGAATCTCGGAATAGACCCATCGTTATTGTGAAGTTGGATGTTCCAATTACAGTGATATTAGCTGAGCTGTATAAAACAAATTCTCAGTATTAAAGAGATAACATGACATGTTTGTATTTGTGATCTGATAATACAAAAACTGATATCCTTAAAATTGGCTTTGTAGGTGTCAGCAAAGAAATTCAAGTGACAAAATGTGTTATTGGTATTCCTCACTGTATACTCAAATAGAAGAATAACAAGTATTTAAAGTTTCATATAGTTCATATAGTTTGTTCAATACAATACTGGAAGAATAAAGCTAGGCATGTACCGCAGGTCCACATCCAAAGCAGTTCAGTGCTTCAATATAGCTAAAGCACAATTATTATTATTATCATTTATTTATATAGCGCCAACATATTATGCAGCGCTGTACAATACATAAGAGTGGAGATACAAGGAGTTGAGGACCCTGCCCGGTTGGGCTTACAATCTAATAGGTTGGGGAACAAGGTATACAATAGGAGGGGGGGGGGGGGGGGGGGGTGGAACTGGCATGGTGGTGATGTTAGGAATGAGAAGATGAATAGGCGAGACTGAAGAGGTGGGTTTTTAGGGCTTTTTGAAAAGTGCCAAAAGTAGGAGCTAAGTCTAATGACGTCATCACACTGTGCTCAACTGGGCATCGGTCGCACGGGGATCTACGCCTGTATGCCAGCATAACACTCACATCTCCTACCATCTGCTGCCTGAATCTCACTGGAGAGATTACTTCACTTACTGCCACCACCACAATGAGCTTAAATCTCACCAAATTTGTGGATTTGTCACAGCAACTGGTGTCCCTCATTTACCAGATGTTTTGGAGATAATATTTAGGAATTTCTTGAATTATTTTAAATAATAAATTTTAAATTGTAATTTTTCTTTTATTTTCTAGCTTCTTGACAATGGGTATCAAGACCAATAGAGGGGGAAGGGTGTACATGACTGTAATCTTTTCTTCAGTATCAAAAGCTGGTATAGATAGTTGGACTGGAAAAGTATATCAATATATCTATATCAAAGTAAAGTTGTATTATATGAGGGCTAAGCCGCTTCCTGGCCTAAGGTAGTGTACTTAGGAACCAAGGGTGCTAGTTACATGTAGTTTCTATGACTAGTAATGGAATTCAACTGGGGGCAGAATTTGGATTGCAGGAAACTTTGTTTAGATTTTCGATAAACAAAACATTGCGGAATTATGCCTTTTCCTAATTGCAATTGCAAAGGTCCTAACCAATTATATAGATTTTCCATGAATTTATATATATTCTAGTTGGGAAATATCTTGTGCATTGCTCCATTTTTCTCATTTTCACTATCACTCTACAATGTTTAAACTTTTATTTGTAACTTTTCGCTTTACACATGGTATTATTCCTTGTTTACAATATAAAATAATTTGTGGTCCATAGTCAGTTGCTCACTCCCTGTTAGGTATAGGGTAGGATAAGACAAGGGAAACAGCAATATAACATGCCCCCCTCCTGCTTGCAGTAGCTCCCCATAGCCATGGAGCATGGCTGGACTGGAATAGGGAAATGAAAACGAATGTCCCATGCCTTCCTGTCTAGACCAGGCCATGTGGCATGTACAGGGAGGAAGTTGAGCATGCACATACCCCCTTTCCAGTGCAAAGATATATATAATAGCTGGAAAATGTACCGCACCCAACTTATTCATCTAGATAAGAAAAACATCACTAATTCCATAACCATAACAGGGGTTTACCCCTTAACCCTTTTCCAGCTAGACCAGACCTTTGCTCATTACTCCTCTTATCCACAAAATGGCTAGTGTTATGGTGGTCTCCATGAGTGGGACTTAATTAACATTTCCGTCTGCCACCTAGAGCAATGACTATAGCAGTCCTTACCTTTTTATACTTAGAAAGAAACACAGAGAGACCCTAAAGAAAACTTTATTGAAATAAAGACTTAACACTTAAACTTTCCTTTGTTTTTCCTCTTTGTTACTTTATTAATCTGATTTATTATGTAATGTGATATTACATAATAAATCAGACTCTTTGATTTTTTGCCTGCCCACCCCAAAATGACAGGCAAGCGCAAAATGAGTCATCTTGTTCTCATGACCAATCTATTTAACAATCACTGTATCATGAGAACCAACCATGTGATGTTTATAGATATTGTAATGGATGATTATTATGCATTATTGTGGTCTGGTCTGCTCCCATAATACTTTGCAATTTTTGGAATAATTACATGAGAGAATGAAAACTTCAGAAGCTCTGTCCAGTTCCCATGATCCAATGTTTCTTTGTTTAATATTGCATGGGAAACAGCCATCACTGCATTAAAGTCCTCTGTCATTCTACAACAGGCATATACGGACCTTTTATTTTAGAGGGGAATCAGTGTAAGTATAAGTGTTGTGTTTTTTATAAATATGTTCTAAACAAATATCTAAATCTATCTAAATGTGGATTTAGAATAAAAGGTTTTACAACTGTACCTTTATTTTATCTGTGCAAAAAGTTTGGGGTTCAAATAATGAATAATGAATAATAAATAACCCTCATTGGCTAACTGAAGTAAAAAGCAGCAAGCTTTCAAGATGTCTAGAAAAAATTGATTTGAAATATCCTAAGTGCTCCCTTCTTTCATGACTTCAGTTAGCTTATGAAAAAGTATCCCTTAAACTCCAACCTTTCCATATTCATCGATGGCTAACACGGTAAAACAATCTACTACATATGTTTTATTATTTATTTCATTCTGCCATGTTCCTATAGGCCTCCTAACCCCAACTTCCCTACTCATTAGTTCTCAGGGATGATACCATGGCACTTGATTTTTGAAAACTCTACATATATTTATTTTTTTACTGGCAAAACATCTCTATGTTTGTGCCTGGGTCCGTGTGTTGATGTCCCTATGCAAAATGCACATTTCTGTGGAATTGATAGGGGTGCAAGACAAGAATGACCAAGACAAAATGATTATTTTTACAGTTAAACGATGTCCGCAGCTAATTCATTTAAATACAGGGACTACCGGACACTCATCATACTGCCACAATCTCTAAGATTGCCTTGTACTGAATATGGTTAAGTAAAGGAACTTACGCTACAAAGGTGCTGATGGCAGTTAGAAGACTGATTTCCATATTTAATGGGTAAGAGCATTGGAAGTCAATGGGATACTCGTCTCTGATAATCACACCGTTAGATGCTGAAGCTAGATACACAGTGTTGTTGTATGTGATATCATCTCCATTGTTCTGAAAAACAATGATTATAGTAAGAACAATTCCACACAACAAGGTTTTTTTGTTAATGAAAATGTAAAGCCAGACTTCTACATACCTGGACATCTCCACCACAACTTCCATATGTTGGCTGTGTGACGAAAGTGAGGTAACTTTTATCACTTCTTTCAATGACTCCTCGGCAGTAATCGTCTTTCAGATGGATGGAGGAGGTGTCATATCCCAACTGCTCCAGGAGACATTTGCTGAATCTCACCTCTATGTTCTCCAGACCACAGGTGACTGTTATGTCATCTAAACAGGAACATAGGAAACTTACTGTAGATTGGGTTTTCATATGTATATATATATATATATATACCAAATCTACATTTCGGTGATGATAACATTTTACATCAAAAACAGCATTTTGACTAAATAATACTGAATCATTTTTCCCCAATGCTGGAACAGACCAGCACCTCCTAAAACATCAGGAACCCCATAGTAAAAAAGGCCTTCAAGCCAGAGGACAATTTAATGTCCTCGTCCATACAGTGAATATCCCGATCCTGTGCATGTAGCTACTGAATGTGGGCAGTTCTACGATCCAATGCTGATTTGTGACAGTTTTTCTGGGATCGTAATGCATCAGCTGTGCTCACTTTTGCACATTAAAAGATCATGGCAGCCCAAAAGTTACTTAAGCTCACACAAATCGGCAGCAAGATTGTGTAGATTTCAGTTCTGTGATGTTTACTATATGCATCCTGAAGCGCGTTGACACCTCATTTCACATCAATTTATTGGAGGGAGAATGACATTACAATGTGAAGGAGCCTTACCCACACCAGAGTGCACCACTCACACTAACCTCTGCCCTTCTCTTCACTAACTATTAAATCTGACTCTCCCACACTGACTTCTCCCCCTGACCTTCCCACACTGACTTCTCCACCTGACATTCCCACACTGACTTCACCCCTTGACCTTCCCACGCTGACATATCCCTCTGACCTTCTTATACAGTGCTGCTTGAAAGTATGTGAACCCTCCAGACGTGGTCACTGTTTGTGCAAAAA
>CM070039.1:92549517-92567823 GCA_036250615.1 Ptychadena robeensis
AGTTGCAGCTTCAGTTTGCCCGAACTGGGTTCGGGCATATCGCTAGGGAGGTTAATGGATTTCATTAACACATAAAGGCTGAAATAACTTGCTTTGTATGCAACCAGTCTATTTCATATATCAGTTTTAAGTTATATTACTGAAATATAGGAACTTTTGGACACTATTAAACTTTTTCACAAATCACCTGTATATTTTGAACAATAATCATGCATAATTGTTGATGCACGATGTTTAGGAACAAGACCAATGCTAAGGCAGGGAGGGTGAAGGAAACCTATTATTATTATTAAAAATAACAATGTTTATGTAATTATCTGCAGTCAGGCTCGGAGTCCAGCAGCTGAAACAATGACTCAGGTAATGGCAGGATCAAAGCACAAACAGCGCTAGTTGAGTGGCAGCAAGCAGAAGAGTAGTCAGGAACAAGCGTAGGTCGATAGCCAATGGTGTCAGGTAAGTGAAGGAGCAAGAGCAAATGAGCAATACGATAATACAAACCAAAGTTCAGTAAACAAATATCACAAGAAGCAGCAAGGAGCAAGATATTGTCAGGGAGCACAATAATCTGGCAATGGAGCAGAGCAAGGACATGACTTTTATAGGAAGTACATGGGAGGGGCCAAGAGTTCAGGGTTCAACATGAACTTAGTACAAAGTATCCAACAAGGTGCTTAATCAAACATTCAGGTGGATGAATATAGAATTTAGATGCAAGATGGTTAGGCCAGAATGGATAGGCCTCATACTAACAAGACAGGTGTACCCAGCCACACTTCAACCCAACCCAGCCCACACTTCAGAAAGACATCTGCTGGTGACAAGGGAAACTATACAGAGTGGGCAAAAGCACAGTGCCACCAGCAGGTGCACACAGAGATAGCACATGTCTCTTACCCCCGCATGCCATAGTGCCCAGGTATGCCACTGGTTGTGGGGTGTCCTTTGTGAGTTCCTTTGAATAGAAATCCTTATGACCTACCTGCTGGTCGTATCCCATAAGTAGAATATGAAGCTTTTTTACAGTAACAGCCATAAATTCCGTCTACAATTCTACATTCCTCATCTGGAGCGCAGTCCATCCCTGAACAGGTATAATTAGATTCTAAAAGAGAGGGAACATCACATGATATGAACAATATTCTACATAGCGTATAATGTGTTATAAATGGGGACAAACCCCTGTATCATGTATTATACTCATTAATACTCACTCATCATTAACACTCACCTGTACAATAGGCGAAGTTGCAGCCCGGTGTCCTCTGTAGTTTATACACATAAAACCCACCTGGGCACGTTCTTACTGATATATTATAAGGATTTGTACAGCATCCGTCATACCAGTTGGAACAAACTGTACGATTAACAATGCCGTCACTGACTGTAGGGTGGGAGCCATTCATCCAGATAGGGATAGTTGTCCCACAGCTGTATTGTTGTACACAGTGCTCGGGGATTTGCTGATCATATTCTCCTTTAAACCGATACCAGCCGGAAAGGTCATAGTCACAGTGATACCAATAATACCAGTTATTGTAACTGTATACATTGGAAGTACTGCGCCAGGGGTCATTGAGTACAGTGTGGTTGGAACAAGGGTCAACACAGGAAAAGGAGCCAATGTATTTTATACACTCTTTAGTTGAGGAGCCGCATGGTGATCCTTGTAGACATTCATTGACCTCACAGTGTCTTCCATCTCCATAATATCCAGAGGGACAAGCGCAGCTGTAAGATCCATAACCATTTGTACATGTAGCTACTGGGTCACAGTCATTCAGAGATTTGTCTGCACACTCATCAATGTCAACACAGCCAAATTCTTCTTTATACTGAAATCGAGAGTCACAATAACAAGTGAAGGATCCGATGGTGTTCACACAGGAACCACTGCCATAATTATTACAGTTGTTGGTGTAATAGCTCTGACATTCATCTATATCATCACAAGATTTTCCATCTCCAGCAAATCCTGGTTTACATGTGCACTCCCCGTATCCTCCAAACTCCGAACAAGTGGCATCCGGGTGGCAGTCAGAATCCAAACACGTCCCTGAAAATGATTTTTTTTTTATGTGAATGAGGGTTCCAGAAACAGAATTATAGAACAGGAACGTAGGAAGATTGGAGGGTGATTAAGATCACTGTTCCTATCCCTAAAGTGCTATAGAAATAAGAAAAAGGATCCCTTATGGGACTTTGTGTGGAACAGTGATGCTAGATTCAATCAGCCATGAAGGTTAAAGCCTAGTTTATTTTGGAATTCTGGTTACAGTGCGTGATCTTCTCGACACGAATACACTCAGGTGACATAGGTATTTGTGTGTGGTGTGAGATCAAATATACTAAAGCACATTGGTAAGCGTAACAAAGGTATGACTGTGATACATATAAATATATTGCACAGTACCCCCAGAAAGCAAAATATGTACACACGCGTATATATAACTAAAACACAACAATCAGTAAAAGCAGACAGTCGATGGTAAATTGTTAACATAGTATCACAGTCATACCTTTGTTACGCTTACCAATGTGCTTTAGTGTATTTGATCTCACACCACACACAAATACCTATGTCACCTGAGTGTATTTGTGTCGAGAAAATCACGCACTGTAACCAGAATTCTAAAATAAACTAGGCTTTAAGCTTCATGGCTGATTGAATATAGCATCACTGTTCCACACAAAGTCCCATGAGGGATCCTTTTCCTTATTTCTGAAACAGAATTATAAGGTGGATGGAAATAAAGTGAGGAAATTATAAGGATTGTAAATGGGATATGGGTGTAGGTGGAGTAAGGAGGGGATATGGGTGTAGGTGGAGTAAGGAGGGGATATGGGTGTAGGTGGAGTAAGGAGGGCATATGGGTATAGGTGGATTAAGGAGGGGATATGGGTGTAGGTAGAGTAAGGAGGGGGTATGGGTGTAGGTGGGAACATAGGAGGGGAAGGGATGATGTGTACTGGGGGTGGGAACAATGGAAGAATGTTCATGCTGCAGTGAAATTTGCCCCATCCTCCCTGTCCTATCTGGTAGCAACTGTTTTATCAGGTTTTCTGGTTTAGTATTTAAATATCATTATATCATCACAGCTTTGTCACTCTCGCAGTGTTGTTTGTTTAGTCATCATTAGTCACAGAGGTGCAGATCATTGCCAGCGCTGGTCAATAAATATTAGGATAATCCGGGTGTTTGTGATCAGTTGGCTTCTTAGCGGTCACAAATGGTTTATTTTGATCACTTGGAAGGGTGAATACCTGAATAATTTTGGTGGTCAGGCATTATTATCAATATCCCGAGCTGGGACAATTGTTGCTGGTAAGGATGGTTATGTGTATAACAGTGAACTGGTCAATATGGGACCGTGCTTATCAGAGCAGGTTATCATATTTATCATTTTATTGAAATACAGTAAATGTGTGGTCTAAAGAAAAACTTCATATGGTTTTGTGTTATTGATTTAGTCTGAACATCTACGTTGTATATTTTTGTTATGAAGCCCTGATATATTGTTCCTGATCAAGTTATTGTTTTATATAATAAAAATATTAATTTGAAGTCACACAGATTGGCCAAAAAAATAAAAAATGCACAAAATCATAAAGATTAAAAAACATGAGAGCAATTCTAGAACGTTCCCAAGACTATCACTGGAGGGAAATTATGTTTGTCAACTGTACTAACAGATATTTGATCAACTTTTTTGGGATCGACTGAAAGTGGAATGAATTTCAATACAACCAATTAAAATTTACCAGCATGTCCAATCCTTTTTCCCAAAAAATTTTCCCCAATTTTAATTGTTTTAGGTAAATCTAACCATGTGGGGTGCCATAGATTTTCAATCAATCAACCAAAAAAATTGATTGAATTAAGTTGATTATATGAAAAATCTAGAAGTGTATGGGGGCCTTAAGTCTGCTGCTTAAGAGAGAGTTCTGTGAATAAGAGATCAAGGGGTTGATGTCATGCTACAAGTTCTTTATTTTGCCTAGAAGAGAACTTTAAAGGGGGATCCTGCTTGGATACTTACATGTTAAGCTTGCTTGCTTGGCATGCTCTGGAAAAGGGAAACTACAAACAGTGTAGGGTCCCCCCAGAACATACCAGCCCCCCTGCTGACGAGGTTCTAGTTTGGAAAAGGGAGACCATAAACAGCGTGCCCCCCCCCCCCAGAGAAGACCAGACCCTTTTGGGCAAGCCTGGAATGACAGGAAGTAAGGTAAGACCTACATACACTAGACAGATAATGGACATATGATACATACAATATCTTCATATATCAGGCTTACCTGGATTGTCCAAACCTGTAAAAAATATAAAAATAAGAGCATTAGATGTTGTTCCTCATTATGAATCTCCAGTAGATGGCCAATCACCAGTCTACATTACATGTCATTGTATGATTAGTGTCACCATAAGGATCTCATCTACACAAACCACGGATCACATCCCACCATACATGCAGAGAGAGAGAGAGTTGGGGTATCCCACCAATTCATTATTCTTTCATATAACAGAAAATTATTTGTAGGTAAATGTTAGTGGAGCTTCCTGACTCTGGAGGAATGAGCAGATACAATATGTTAGTGTTGACCGCAGATATTCTAATCGTGAATTTTTTTGTGAATATAGTGTAATATTGTGCAATCTCTTCGTAATCTCAAATATTCTAAATTCTGGGGGAGTGGCCAGCTGATGTCTGACTGAGACTTGCTGTCTCAGAGCTCTGTTCCTGATCACACCCAGTTTCACTAGCAAGCTGCTGAGCTGTGTTCCCTCTGGCTGCTGGGTTGTTGGTGAGCCTGGCTGCTGGGCTGTTTCATCCTGAGGTTGGATCCTGTTCCTTTTCAGCGTTTGGTTGTGCTCCTGCAGGCTGTGGGGTTTGGAATCTTCAAGCTGTCAAGCCACACTCTAGCCGGCTGCTGGTGGGAGAGTGACTGACTCACTGGATGCTGAAAGTGAAGGACTGGAGGCGTGGAAGCCGATCTCTACCTGCTCTCTGCTTCATATAAGTCTGCTCCTAAATTTCATACCATCGGCTGCCAGGTTGTTTATCCGATAATGGTCAAACAATATTGAGCATAGGCTTGGTGCTTGTCTGGTTTAAATCCTGCTGGCGGCAGCTTTATACCTGCATGCTGTTGAAATTGTATATTCATTAGCCGCTAATCTTACATTTATCTGCATACCAGCCTGCGCCTAGATTCCATCCCGCCGGCTGCCAAGCTGTGTACCTGATAACTGCCATATTATACAGAGGATAAGCTCGGCTCATGTCTTGTTGAAATCTTTCCGGTGGAAAAGTCTTACTCCTATAAGTTGTTAAAAACGTACATTCACTAGCCTCTAATCTCATATTCATCAGTTGTTAAAAATATTGTCGTGGCAATGGGCCCCAAATGCAAAGATGCTGAGAAGACCCAGGGCTCGGCGTCAAAGCCCGGGAAGAGGGACATTACTGTCTTTTTCCCTCAACCAGACCACATGCACCCATCTGCTGGCAAAGCGGTTAGCCCATGCAGTGCGGGGGTAATTACCTCCACACTGGCTACATCCCCGCCAATATCATCGGGTCCCCTCAACCTCCTCCAAGATGACTTAACAGTAAGCTCTCTCACACTTTCTGAGGAAGTATTGGCCTCCCCAGGACCTCTTGACAGCACAGACCCCGAATGGGATTGGAAAGCTTATCTTCATTCTATCCCCAATAGAGGAGAGCAGAAATACAAGTTCTAAGTACCGATTTAATACAGGTTACTGAGATAGCAACAGGACTGTTGAATACATGCAAGGATTTGACATCACAAATGGACGCGCATACCACTATTCTGGCTACTCATACGGAGCATATCAATACCTTATTCGCTCTATATGATAACTCAGACAACCGTAATTGGCGAAACAGTATCCGTCTGAGGGGGATCCCAGAAACTGTGGAACCGCGGACCTATTTGAGGCAGTAAGGGAGATATTTATTTCAATCTTGGGGGCGCCGGACACCTTAAACATTGAGCTGGATAGAGTTCACAGAACTCTAGGCCCTAAGAACTCTGACCTGTCTAAACCACGAGATGTTGTGTGAAGGGTCCATTTTTATCGGCTAAAAGGGGATATCATGAGGAAAGCTCGCTCCACTAAAGATATCAATTATAAGGGCCAAGCGCTGCAGCTAATGTCTGATATCTCACCCCATACTCTTGACCAACGCAGGGCATTGCGGCCCCTCCTGGCGGTCCTACGTGAATGTAACATCTTATATTTCTGGGGATTTCCCTTCCAGCTAAATGTGAGGAAAGATGGTAGGCTCTACATCTTGCGTGGACCAGAAGATTTGCAGACATTCTCTGAGGGACTTCAACTGCCAGCGGTGTCACTTGGCCCCTGGCCAACTTATACATCAGGCCCTCGCCGATTTACCTGAAGGGTGAATCCATCCTATGTGATTTGGAACCAACAAGACGACACAATGACATCAGGATAGGACTAATTGCGGAATGACAATGACTCCGTCGGAACCAGTGAACCCATTTTTGGATATGTCTAGCCTTCTGGCTGCGGGCAGACCATTTTTGACTCTACCATGCACCCCATTAAATATCTGATTTATTTATTCTCCTATACACAGATACCCAGGTTGTCCTGAGGATAAGGGGGTACAGGGGTAATTTATCAGGGCTGGTCGCCTTGGGGGGGCTAGGGTACAGGGAGTTTGTTTTCTTGGGTGAGGTTCCTGGGGGTCACTGGGGAAGGAGGAAGGAGGCGGTGAGAGGAGATAATCCAAGACATACACTATATCAACAAACTCAAAAAGAGTAGGGAGCATGCTGGTTTCGGGTATTTTTGTATACAGATGTGAGCATTATTGCACTGGGTGTGGTTGGGCAGGGGACAGAGCAACGGTTCCTCGGCTGCCCTCTCCCCACATAGGTAGCTGCTCAGTTAGATAGGGCAGTAGGTGGTTACACTTTAGATTTGTTTTGTGTTGTCTTACCCTTTCCCCATCCTTTTTAAATCCCCCCCCCCTTTCATTTTTTTTTTTCTATATATATTTTTTTTTATAAATTTTTTTTTCCTCTTTCTTCTTTTTTTTTCCTAGGTTATAGGTTATGCCACCCCCAGGACCATCCTTACGCCGACTGGGAGTCACCTCCCTGAATTGCAAGGGTCTTAACCACCCGGCTAAGCGTTCTCAGACTCTCTACTCACTCCAGAAAGCACACATTATTATGTTACAGGAAACCCATTTTAAAACCGGTCATGTTCCTTCGTGTAACAATCGATATTTCTCTACATGGACGCATAGTACCTATGCGGAATCAAAATCTAGAGGAGTGTCGATTGCCTTTCACAGTTCGTTGCAATATCAAGTACTCGATACTATCACAGACCCTGCGGGTAGATTTGTTTTTGTCAAAGCATCTATATGGAACAAAATCTATACTATTGTGTCCCTGTATCTTCCCAACAATGAGCCAGTGGGAGAGGCACTACAGATATTCGCCCGACCTTCTGGGTTTGCTGAGGGCATGATACTCATTGGAGGAGATTTCAATTTTGTGTTGGACCCCAAAGTGGATTCCTCGACAGGAAAATCATGGGTAGCCTATAAGAAGATCAATTCCTTCAGGAAGACCCTGCTTGAGCATCAGCTTGTGGATGTGTGGAGAATTTTGAATCCATCCACAAAAGATTATAAATTTTTTTCTCCTGTTCATAATTCGTACTCACGTATTGACTATATATTCACTAGTCACGCGGTGTTGGGTCTTAATCCCTGTCTTTCCATATCTTCTTTCCCTCTGTCAGATCACTCCTCTATTTCACTTTATTTTGATCTTCCGGGACATGGCGTCTGAATGATACTTTATTACAGGACGAAGACTGTTTAACTGACATCAGGACCTCTATCGCTATTTCTGGGACAGACCATGCTACAGATAGGACCAGCCCTGCCATATCATGGGAAGCCCTGAAGGCGGTTTTACGGGGGCTGTTTAACAAAAATGGAGCTCGGCTTAAAAAAAAGCCAGAAATGCAGAAGAGAAATCAGTTCCTCATAGACGCAGTGAGCAGACTGGAAACTCTGAATAAATCTAATCCCTCGCCAGCGGTTATGTTGGAACTTGTGAACTATGAGCTCATATACTTTCCCTATATGATTTTTTCCTACCGTTTTAATATAGGATAAATGTAGGAAAATCCTGGTATCAGTATGGTGATAAATGTGGTAGGCAGAGCTTGCTGTAGACTGCATCCCTAAGATTTTAAACAGTACAAGCAGGCACTTATCTGTGCCATCGGACATTACAAAAGCTTTATTTGAATATTATTGATCTGAATCACTCCGCCCAGCAGGGGGTCTATCTGTGTCCTCCTATATCAGGAGACAGGACGGAGCCAGGCCCGTGCCGATATAGCAATGGAGGATATACAAGCACGGAAGATACATTATGGAAGAAGAGGTGTCTGCGGTTATCGCATCACCAGCGGGTAAGAGCCCCGGCCCGGATGGATATACATCTCAATTTTATAAACTGTTTTGCCCTAAATTGGCCCCTGTTCTTACCTCAGTTTTTAACTCCATCTCCCTAAGCCTAATAAGGACCACGCCTGTTGTGGGAACTTTAGACCTATTTCTTTAATTAATTTGGACGTAAAGTTCTTCTCTAAATTAATAGCCAAAAGACTCAAACTTTTTCTTCCTTCTTTAATTCATTTAGATCAGGCAGGATTTGTCCCGGGTCGGGAGGCACGTGATAACACCATTAAAACCGTGCTTCTACACGAGGCTGCGCATCACCGCCAGATCCCTTTATGCTCTCTATCGGTTGACGCGGAGAAGGCCTTCGACAGGGTCAGTTGGCTCTTCCTGGAGGCCTCTCTGCGTCAAATCGGTGTGGGACCTATTCTCCTCCAATGAATCATGGCGTTATATTTGGGCCCCACGGCCAGGGTAAGGGTGAATGGCAGCCTTTCTGCACGTTTCCCCATCCTTAATGGTACTCGGCAGGGTTGTCCCCTCTCGCCTCTACTGTTTACTTTCATAGTGGAACATCTGGCTGTTGCAGTCCGTAATAACCCGGATATCAGGGGTCTAGTCATTGGAGAGCGTGAGTATAAGCTTTCGTTGTTTGCTGACGATCTCTTATTCTATGTGACATCCCCACATCTCTCATTTCCATCACTCCTCCAAGAATTGTCACGATTTGGGAATTTCAGTCATTTTAAGGTAAACTACACTAAATCTGAAATTTTAAATATTTCACTGCCACCACCTGTTATGCACTTATTAGCCTCTAACTTTTCCTTTCGAATTGGGGTGGGTTCCTTAAAATATCTTGGGGTGGAAATTACAGCTGACCCTCAGGATTTGTTCGATAAAAATTACTTGTCACTATATCAGAAAATTAGAGAGCTTCTTACTTCTTATAACACGAAGATTTATTCTTGGTTTGCACGGATTAATATCCTAAAAATGGATATTCTACCTAAAATATTGTATGTTTTTCAAACACTCCCTATAGCCCTGTCAAGCAAATATTTTAAATCACTGACTTCACTTTTTCGACACTTTGTATGGCAAGGTAGGAGGGCCGAGTATCCTTACAGACACTTAGTCGTCCGAAATCTTCCGGGGGACCTGGGTTTCCAGATCCAGCAGTATACTATGGCGCGACTCTATTGACACATATGGTGGACTGGTTCCACAGTGGTGAGACAAAGTTGTGGGTTACCTTGGTCCCCTGGTTTTACAAAGACACTGGGATCAAAGCGCACTTGCCTACTCTTACTTTAGCAGTCCTATCCAGATGGGACACCCTCCTACAGAGAATACCATCGCTTTCAACAAGCCCGGGCCCACTCACACCGTTGTTTCGTAATCCTATGTTTCCCCCCACTTTGACGTGTCATAACTTCCTAGGATGGAATGTTTCAGATCACTTTCACATTTTTAAAATATTGCCACAGGGTTATTTACTCAGACGTATGGATTTGCCAGAGGAGGTGGTTTGGCCCCCCGATTTTGGCTCCACTATTTTCAATCGTATTCTTCCTATCACTCTTTCTCTGACACACTTTGTTTATCACGTCCCTTAACTTCATTCGAACAGCTCCTCTTACGTGAGGAGCCACCGATTCATAATGTCTCCAACATTTACGCTATGCTCATCCAGGGGGAACATTCCTCATATCCCCAATATGTAAATAGGTGGGAGAGAGAATTGGGTAAATCCTTTGATCCCAAGGATTGGAATAAAGCTTTTTCACTGACTTTTGGCACTTCTACAACTAGCAGGGCCCAAGAGACAAATTTCAAAATTCTCACACGGTGGTATCGCTGTCCAGATGTACTATATCACTTTGCCCCAGAGAAGACCGATAGATGCTGTCGCTGTTTAATCGAGAAGGGGGACATGACCCATATTTGGTGGGGTTGTGCAGTTCTTCAACCTTTCTGGGATAGGATCTTTTGTATTTATAACACCATGCACTCTACATCATTGATTAACTCTCCTGAGATAGCTCTGCTTGCCATGTTACCCGGCTCTATAGAAACAATTAAGAAGGACACTTTACGTTTTTTTTTGATCGCAGCACGGGCTGTGGTGCGGAGGCACTGGTTGTCTACTGATCCGCCTACGGTTTTTGAATGGTTAGCGGAGCTAAATGAGCTGGAGTGTCTGGAGCACTTAGTGGCAGAGGACAGTGGCCGATTGGAGTCATATAGGAGAACGTGGAGACCCTGGCAGCACTTCCGCACCTCACTGTTGTCTCAGACCTTGTGTCAGTCAGCATGAGGGGGGATGGATGTGTATACTTTTTTCTTTTTTCTTCTCTCTCTTTTTTTCTTTCTATGTATTTATTTTATTTTATTTATTTTTATTTTATTTTTATTTTTATTTTTTTCCCGCGATTGTGTTTCCTTAAGGTATGTTATGTTTTTTATACATAGCCAGTCGATTAGGTATGCTAGGGTTAGGTTTTGAAGGTATTTTATGCTAGACTGTCTGGTATATGTAATGTAATGTCTCTGTAAGTGGTTATGTGTAATGTGTTAAATGTGTGAAAATTAATAAAATTATTATTAAACTAAATTCTGGGGAAATTCCCATGCATTGCATTTGCATGAACAAGTGTTGATTTGCGCAATGAAGGTAATAATGACCGGAGATCACGAATCAGGAATTTTAAAAGAATGTTAGGCGGGCTTCCGGTTCCCGCGCCGTATGTAGCGGCAGCAGAGGGGGAGAGCTCCTGCCACCTGCCCCAAATCGGCACTCTAAAACCCGCCAAACCGGACGATTTCTACATCTCCTGACTCACTGACAGCAGCTGCAGGGATGATGGATCGTTACCTTGCCTCGCTGCGCTCCAAGTCTCGCAATCCACACCGCCGCGGGCCATCCATGCCGCGCGGGAAGAGAAACAAAATGGCGGCGGCGCTGATCATGGAAGAGGATCTCCCACAGATGGACGAGGACATGGGTGAGGGTGAATCGGACCACGCTAAGATCGCCCAAGCCGTAGCGAAAATCCTCCAGCCAACCAAACAACTTGCGGTGGAGGCGGCAGTCACATGCGCATTGCGGTCTGTGAAACAAGACCTGAATCAGCACGCGTCACGCATCACAGAGCTGGAGACCCGAGTATCTGCACTAGAAGACGCGATCCAGCAGCAGGCAGTCCAGGAACAGGCGTTGAGAGGCCAGGTGTCTGCCATGCACTCTAAGATAGAAGACCTGGAGAATAGGTCTAGGCGTAACAGCCTGCGCATTTTGGGGCTGCCGGAATCCCTTAGCCCTAACCAGCTTCTAGAGGTATGATTTATATGGACAAATCTGCCATACTACCGGCGTTCTGGCGCAACGGCCGCCTCAAGATACTGGGGAATTCTATACTCATCTTTGCAGACTATTCAGTAGATGTGTCCCGTAAATGCAAAACCTTCTCTCAGATGTGCACACACCTTTTTAAGCGCAAGGTTCGGTTCACGCTGGCATATCTAGCATCTTTACAAGATGGACAACAACACGTCTTTAACAACGCGAAAGAGGCGGAGGTATTTCTGGGCTCCCTGACAGGTGACCAGCTGCTCCCGACCGTGCATCACAAGCCATCTCACCCTGACAAGCCGGCTCCTGTTGAGGAACCAACCGTCGACCACACTCAGGGGCTACCAACCCTGACTCTGTACCGTAGTGCCGAAGATTGGAGCATGGAGAACTACATGGATCTCCTTTCATAGTCTCCAAGCGGAGATGCTGCCAAGATGGTTTACCCACCCCAAACTATCACGCTGGACTGTACTCCACCGTGTTACCGGTTTGTCTATATGCCTCTATCTGGTCTCTACCTGTCTCTTACTGCCGCTCAATTCACTCTCCTACTTTCTATGCTGTAGGTTAGGTTACCCCTGGTAGGCCAGAAGAGCGCTATTTCTCTAGTTGTGCCGGGAGGTATTTTCTCCCTTACCTTTGTGTGTGATACTACATGTGGAAAAAAGTGAGGCCCCTAGAAGGTGTCTTTAGACAGTTAGAAGTTTTCCACCATTTTTAGCCGATGTTCACTGTGCCAGAGGCTAAATGGTGTTTTCTCAACCAGTTATTGTCTTTTTTTTGTTTTAAGTTGTTTGCTATTTGGCCAACTCTCAATGTTATGTTTTATTCTATGGTCGGCAGTGGGGTGGAGGGATCTGCACCCCTTCACGGGCGGCCACGCCGGGTTTGGCGTTTCAAGACCTTTCATATCGCAGTTAGTTATGTCATTGCCTATTTTAACACTTTATGAGATTGGTCTAGTGGAACGTTAAGGGGTTACGTACCCTACAAAAAGGTAGCACCGTTCTTAGACACCTCAACCGTCTGAAGGCAGATGTGGCTCTGTTGCAGGAGACACATCTCTCTCAGACGGACTTCCATCGCATGAAGAAGTTGTGGATGGGAGAGGTAGTGGGATGTAAAGCAGGTGCGATGATACTTCTGCGATCCACCCTACAATATCAGATAATTGCAACTGATACCTTGCCGGATGGGTGGGGGGTAAAGATAGATGTGAAGGTTGCTGATGTATGTGGGTTATTCAATATTTAATGTTTACGCCCCCAACTCCCCCACCACAGCATTTTTCCAGCAATTGGCCAGTTGGGTGGCGTCTGCGGGAAGTCACAATGTCATTCTGGGGGGGATATGAACTCGGTCATGTCAGCGGCTGAGGACAGATGTTCTCTGAACGCTCTGACGCGTAATCAGTCGACAGATTGCCCCACTCACCTGTGCGCCTGCACAGAAGCGCTTAATCTTGTAGACGTTTGGTGTCTCCAACACCCGATAGATAGGGAATATTCCTTCATATCCATGGCTCACAATTCGCTAGCAAGACTGGACTACTTTCTGATTGAATCCGTACTGGACGTGACGAGTGACTCACTGATACATGACTTGGTTATATCTGAACACTCCCTTATCTCCCTGACTTTGACTGCAAAGGAGAGGCAGGGTACAGCGCAAGTGTGGAGGTGCTCACTGACAAGCACTTTGCTCAACACGTTCGCTCTGCCTGGGAGGAATATGAGCTGCACAATTCGCAACATAAGACCAACCCTGCACTCTTCTGGGAAGCAGGTAAAGCGTACCTGAGGGGTAGAATCATGTCCTATGCAGCCTATAGGAAAAAGAAAGCCAGGGAGCGCTACCAAACTGCCAGCGCAAAGCTGCGCCTAGCGCATGACACACTGAAGGCCACCCCCTCTGCACATAACAGGGATTGTTGGTACGCCTGCAAACGTGAATTTGACCTCTGGGCATTGCGTAAGTTTGGGAATAAATCAGGGCATTTATTGGCTAACCTGGTCCGGAACAAACACGGATCATCACACATAGCTTCATTGCGTACATCCTCGGGCAAGTTAGTGACGACCCCAGCTGAGATAGCCGATGTCTTCCATAAATTTTACCAAAACCTGTATGCCAACGGGACTGACACTCCCCCACTGGCGGACACTGACATGTTCCTGGGAAACGGTGCCTTGCCCAAGATCGCGCCAGAACTTCTTGATATGCTCAATGCCCCCATACTGCAGGAAGATGTTGAGACAGTCATAAGACATATGGCGAATAATAAGTCCCCAGGGCCTGACGGGTTCCCGGTAGAGCTGTACAAAATGCTGTCACCACAAGTGGGCGGTGCTCTGACTACACTTTATGCCTCAATCTGGGAGGGGGGGTCATATTTCCCAACAGGCCAAGAGGCATATATCTGCGTGCTCCCGAAAAAGGATAAGGATCCTTTGGAACCAATATCCTTAATAAACATGGACGCTAAAATATTCTCTAAAATTATTGCTGATCGGCTGGCCAGGGCCCTCCCTTCTCTGATAGGACCCGTCCAAACCGGCTTTGTACAAGGGAGATCGTCTGTCTCTAACATCCGCAAAGTACTGTTGGCGATGGAGTTCGCCAAAACGTCGCCCAAGGAGGACATTGTCATTTTATCATTGGATGCTGAAAAAGCGTTCGACAACGTTAATGTGCAGTGGTTGTTTCGGGTTATGTCAGAGATGGAATTTGGGGGATCTGTCATTCACTTCCTTCAGGAACTCTATAGGCAGTCGACGGCAAGGGTGCATACTATGGGATCCCTTTCATCTCCTATTGCCTTACAAAAGGGCACACGTCAGGGCTGTCCGCTCTCGACGCTGCTCTTCAATATAGCCTTAGAGCCCCTGGCCAGGTATCTGGTGAATACTTCATCTTTGCAGGGCATTCCAGTGGGCACTCTCTCTCTCAAACTAGCTATGTTCGCGGACGACATACTGTTGTTCTCGGAGTCGCCAAATCAGGAAATTCCAGTTATCACCGCCACGCTCCAACAATTTGGGGCTGAAAATTTATTTCGGGAAAAGCGAAATTCTCCCCCTGACCAAGACCAGGAAGGGTACCTGGGCCCACAACACCCCCTTTAGACTCACAACTACTCACATTAAGTACTTGGGCATAAACATTGGCACTACGCCAGCCACTCCCTACTCGCTGAACTTTCCCCTGCTTATTGCTGATATGTGTAGGCAACTCGACATGTGGCACTCGCTGCCATTATCATTGTTTGGCAGGGTACACTTGTTGTAGATGTCTAGCTTCCCGAGGATACTCTATCCTCTCCAAACCCTCCCACTGCTTTTAAAACACAAAGATGTGTCCATACTCCAGAGGGCCTTCACGCGCTTTCTGTGGCGGAGGGGGAAAGCGAGGATAGCGTATAAAAAGCTCACCCTACCTAAAGGGGAGGGAGGGATGGGTATCCCCAATATCTGATTATATAATTTGTCCTGCCTCTTTAGACATGCTATTGAGTGGCTGCGGGAGACATCTACGTACTCGAATCTATCCCTGGAAAGGGAAATGGCATCCCCTTGGTCTCTGAAAGCCGTATTGCACTGCCCTCCCTCCAGGCTACCGGAACCCCTCAAAACTAACGTTATATACAGGGATACAGTGATAGCATGGAGGGAAATTTGCAATCTCCTAGGATTTCTAAATTCTTACCCATAATGGGTAACCCACAGATGGCCCACTGTAATGAGGTCCAGGCTTTCCAGGTCTGGAGGGATAAAGGACTCACTAATGTGGCACACCTTTTCCATAAAACAAAATTCCACCCACTGTCGTTCCAGGAACTCAGGGACCAGTTTGGTCTCCCAGCCTCCCATGTTTTCTTTTGGTGGCAAATTTCCAGCTACTAGAAATCCCTGCTGGTCTCACCGGAACAAACAATGGGAGCACACGGCTTTGACAATCTGGTGTTACACAGAACTGTGAACATTTCAAATATATACCAATTCCTCACACTGGAGGTCACTTCGAAAGGTGGCAAGCATGCGCAATCATCATGGACTCGTGAAGACCATCTGCTATCAGGTTATCTGAAAGTGACGAGACTAATAAGTAGTGAGGTCTGGCGTGAGACGCAGTACACAATTATGCAGAAGGCCTACATGGGCTTCTACCCCATCACTCAAATGGACAAACCGCACATTTTCACTTCGGGCAAATGCCCGAAATGTGGCCTTTTGAAAGCCCCGGTGGGTCACTGCCTCTGGTCGTGCCCCGCAATTCAGAGGTTCTGGACGGCTGTCCTGGCCTACATTGCTACGATCACTAAGGAAGCACTCTGCCCCGAACCGTTGCTTCTACTATTTGCGTACTGTGATCGGGGGGCACAACCCTTACTGAAACGCTCTATATCACATTGAGCACAACTGTGTCTACTGACGGCCCGCAGATGCATTATGAAGATGTGGATATACACAACTACCCCTGATATAGCGCTTCTCCAAAGGTCTCTTCCGGACTACCCTCCGCTACCCTCCTCAATGGGGCAGAAATAATGGGAACCATTTCCTGAAGACTGTGGCTACTACCATGAGACCTTAGACCCCCAATCACTACGGAGTGCCCTACTGACCCTAACCGGTCTACTGTCCGACCCCCCCTGACCTACAGACTGAATTGGAGTTTGACCGTTTTGTTACTGTTTTTATTTTCAAATGATATGTGTGATTGTATTGTTAGATGTTTAATTTTGGGTTTGCTATATGTATTCAAATGGGTGTAATGATCAAACTCACGGGCTATACGATGACTCACCCACACTTGGCTTCCCAGGACATCCTCATCATCTGTTCGAAATGCTGCAATAGCAAGTTATTGCCCATCTTCTTGAAGTTGAATACATATGTGTTTCTTTCATCTTTTTTTGCCTGTTTGAATTTAGGTTAAGAGGTATGTCTACCTTTGAGTCCCGCAGACATTATTTCCACATAGTAACGATAATATCTATTCTTGTAATATACTTTGTGACTTGCTTTATTTGTATTGTGAAAAAGTTGTTTTATTTACAAAAATGCCAATAAAATGTAAAAAAAGAAAAGAATGTTAGGTAAGAAATACAATTATTACCTGTTCTGCTCATCACTACAATACATATCTGAATGAATGCTGTGGGATCCAGGAGAGGATAGTGCCAGTAAGGTATTAGGCACGCATATACAAGTGTAAGCTCTGCTGTGTTTTTTACATTATAAGTGATGCTGCCATCAAGTCATATGTCTATATGTATGTGCCAAGCATAAGATATTGCTTAGGGTTAGCACCCTAAGAAACATGAAAATTTATAAATAATATATTCCTTTTATGTATATATTTAGTTATCTGAATTCTGCATTATACAAAATGTGGGATTGATCCTATTAGTCAGAGAAGAGAACCTGTCAGAGTAACAATGACCCATGAAGAATGAGATAACATCACTTACCTGTAAATCCTGATATCTGAACACCAAGTGATGCATTCCCCTGAGCGTTCAGAGTCCAGGATCCCGCAGCCGGACTTTTCACCAAATGGGTTCCCAGAATAATTGCAAAATTGTAGTAGTTATAATAGTAGTAGTAATAATAGTAACCATAATAATATGAATATGAATACAAGGGATTATTTTCATATGTGATTGTGTTTCCTAAAAATAAAATAAAAAATAAATACAATTGTAGATAAATAAATATGAATAAGAGGGTTAATTGAAGCATTTTCTATGTGAACATTTATCAGAGTCGTTCCGGAGGAGGCGAAGACAGAGAGAAGCTTCTTGATTGGAGAATATAAATACCAGAAGAGTGAGACATCAACAAATTCTACAATATCCACCACCGATATCCATCAATGTATTGTACCCGCCCAGAATACATAATAACATATCAACACCTACCTGGCTGGATGCCCCACCTGTGACATATCATCATTTACATTAGTAGTGATCTATAGAATGTCTAGAATAAATTTTTTGAAGAAGGTGAAAGCGCTTTCCTAGTTTTCTAACAGACTATGGCTGAGTTTACACTGACGATTCCCAAGCTGCTAGCAGCTCAGAAACCGCCAGTGCACTCCCGCAGCCGCGGGATAAATGACTCCCTGTAGTCGTCTGCAAAACAGTGCAGGCGATTACAGGGCGTCTAATTAAGGACCCCATAGAGGTCCTATGGCACAGAAGCCGGAAAACCGACTGGCGGACGCCTAATGTGGCGTCCACCGGTCAGTCACGCTAAACGGTCGTTTACCTGGTGGAAAAAAACCGCCAGTGTAAACTTAGCCTAAGAGAACATATAAATATTTACAGGCAGGTACCTGGACAGAGCTAAGTGCAAGTGATTCCATGCTCAGCCCTGGCCCGAGACGAACTTTTAGCAACATTAGCACAGAATGGATTAGGGGGTGGGGGGGGGGGCTGTTGTATGTTCTTTATTT
>CM070039.1:92567923-92582395 GCA_036250615.1 Ptychadena robeensis
GCTTGTATACGCCCTTGGCGTATGAAAAAAATCTTCACTTTCTTTTTAAAATCTTCCCACTTATGAAGTACTCAAGTACTCCAGCACATTTTTGGGTCCTATTCAGTGACAATTGGAGTGGCCCTGGTCTCATCATCTAGAATGTGGAAGACATAGAAGTAACATACAGAGAGAGGAGAAACTCTGACCCATAGAACCCTAAGAGCCCAGACTCAATCTGTGTAGGTTCCATAAGGGAGAGTCATACCTGATATAATTAGTATTTGATTTTCCTCCAGGACCTTCATGAACGTCTGGACCGTACCCACTATATCACCCCTCTGGAGGACTCCCAGTTCCATTATGGGATGAATAGCGTGACATTGAAGAATGTGGTCGCCTACTGGAGGAACTCATTTGACTGGGGAAAACAGGTGGACATCATAAACAGATACTCACACTACACCACCAACATTGAAGGTGGGTGCTTCACATGGTGTTGAGTAGATGAAATAGAAAACCTTCAACACACAATGCACATGATAGCATTGACTGATCTTTTCCAAGGCTGTACATGAAAAGTATTTTATAATTATGTCTAAAGTAAAGTGATGATAACAGGACCAGGTAGAAGCTGAGCAACACCCTTGACTTCATTTCTGAACATTAACAAGAATAGGGTTCTCTGGCTGTAACATGAGTAGGGTCTATAGTTGTAACATGAGTAGGTTCTATGGCTGTAACATGAGCAGGGTCTCTGGTAGTAACATGAGTAGATTCTCTGTTGGTAACATGAGTAGGTTCTCTGGTTGTAACATGAGTAGGTTCTCTGGTTGTAATATGAGTAGGTTCTCTGGTTGTAACATGGGTAGGTTCTCTGGTTGTAACATGAGTAGGTTCTCTGGTTGTAACAAGAGTAGGGTTCCCTGGTTGTAACATGAGGAGTAGGTTCCCTGGTTGTAACATGAGTAGGTTCCCTGGCTGTAACATGAGTAGGGTTCTCTGGCTGTAACATGAGTAGGTTCTCTGGTTGTAACATGAGTAGGTTCTCTGGTTGTAACATGAGTAGCGTTCCCTGGTTGTAACATGAGGAGTAGGTTCCCTGGCTGTAACATGAGTAGGGTTCTCTGGCTGTAACATGAGTAGGGTTCTCTGGTTATTACATGAGTAGGTTTTCTGGTTGTAACATGGGTAGGTTCTCTGGTTGCACCATGAGTACGTTCTCTGGTTGTAACATGAGTACCGTTACCTGGTTGTAACATGAGTAGGTTCCCTGGCTGTAACATGAGTAGGGTTCTCAGATTGTAACTTGGGTAGGTTCTCAGATTGTAACATGAGTAGGTTTTCTGGTTGAAAGATGAGTAGGTTCTCTGGTGGTAACATGGGTAGGTTCTCTGGTTGCACTATGAGTAGGTTCTCTGGTTGCACTATGAGTAGGTTCTCTGGTTGTAACTCATGTCATGTATTGTTGTGTTCTGTGCAGGATTGAACATTCATTTCATCCATGTCAAGCCTAAAAACCTCCGTGCTGGACAAAAAGCAATCCCTCTGATGATGGTCCATGGCTGGCCCGGGTCCTTTTATGAATTCTATCGCATAATTCCACTTTTGACTGATCCAGGGAAGCATGGCCTGGACCCCAGCTTCACTTTTGAGATTATCTGTCCCTCCATTCCTGGATATGGCTTTTCAGAGGCATCACATAAGAAGGGTGAGTAACTTCTCCAGGTCATTAAAAAAAGACATTTGTGAGAAAAGTCCAATCCTATTATAAATGAAATGGGTTGGTGGGCAGATGAGGTTCTCCTGGTGTTTTAGAAGATATAAAGCACACTATTATTTGGTGTTTTAGGATTAAACAGCATTGCTGTAGCAAGAATCTTCCACAAACTGATGATGAGACTGGGATTCCATGAGTTTTATGTGCAAGGAGGAGACTGGGGAAGCCTTATCGTCACCACCATGTCGCAGATGAAACCAGAGTAAGTTTTCGGCATATATAGAGCTGGTGTTAAAGGAGGAGTCCAGAAGTCCTATAGCAAAAATCCCCCTCAGCAAGTGAGACCCCCAACCTTCTACATATTTATAATTTAATACAACTGAATAGCAGATCCCCCCTGTCGCAGCCCCCATCCAGTCCTTGTTCCCTTTGTCACACCCCCCCCCCCCCTCCAGTCCTTGTTCCATTTGCCCAGACCTGTCAACCCTCCCGTTTTGGCCAGGAAAGTCACGTTTTTATGTGGCTTTCCCGGCCAAATCCAGATTTTAAGAATTCCCCGATTGTTCCCGGATTCTTGAAATCGTGCTGATCTAGCAGGGAGAGGGCGTTACTCTCCCTGCTAATGTCCCACCTCGCACATTATCAGCACAAGCAAGGTGGGATGTTAGCAGGAAGAGTAACGCCCTCTCCCTGCTAGATCAGCTAAAAGGCCGACGACAACACTTCCGGTACGTGGAACGCGGAAGTACCACGATTCATTTACCGGAAGTGACATCACTGACATCACTTCCTGTATGTCCCCACTTCCTGTATGTCCCCTGAGTGCTGCTGGGGGGCTAGAGAACATTGAGAGAACCATAAATGCCAACATGTTCTGTAACAAAGAAACAAAGCATGACTCCGTCCCTTTTAAAACTGGCCTGAAAGGCAATATTTCAACATGATGATGACCCTAAACACATCTCCAATACCACCACTACCCTGCTAACGAAACTGAGGATGAAATTGTTGGACTAATTAAGCATGTCTCCAGACCTAAACTCTGGAGGTCCTAAAATGAAAGGTGTTGGAGCGCAAGGTCTTTATTATTCACCAGATCTTGGGGTCTTCATGGAGGAGAGGAAGAGGATTCCAGTGCAAACCTGTGAAGCTCTAGTGAAATCTATGGCCAAGAGAGTTAAGGCCCTGCTCGAAATGTTTGGTGACCACATAAAATATTGACACTTTGGGCACAGTTTGGACAAACACTGAGGGTGGATGGGAACTGGGCAAGGTTTAGTATCATGGGATGTGAAACCTCAGCTGACCCTGTGTGTCAATAATGCTGGATCATCCCCTGACTACTTCACTACTGTGTTTGAAGGCTCAATTACATGTAGCTCTCCATCCACCATGTGGACCTCCATGTCCATAAATAGAGATGGTCGAATTTGGTCGAATTTCGACTTGCTAACTTTCAGAGCTGACTGCAAAGCCCCTGAACATGGTATAATCACCAAAGCTGGAGATATAGAGAAGGGTTGGGGGAACATTTGAAAGAAAAAAAGTATGTCTCTAACACAAATAGTTTTTGAATAATTGGAGTTCAAAATTAAAGTCGAATTTTCGACATTTTGACTTGACTTTGAACTTGCAAAATCTGTTAGAGACATACTTTTTTCTTTCAAATGTTCCCCCAACCCTTCTCTACATCTCCAGCAAGTGATGATACCATGTTTAGGGGCTTTGCAATTAACTTCAAATCGCCAAATTTCTGATTTTTTTTTTTACCATCTCTATCCATAAAGATGGATCAACTATGAGCACTTGTATGGAAAAGTGTTTGGTTGGGAAGCAGGTGCATCATTCTGAATATTCATCTTGACTGTCATTGCTTCTGTCTGTATTTTGTCTCCTACTTTCTCAAAATTAGGACTTTAGGTCAACAGGGTTCATAATTCATGTATTAACATATGTGTTTATTCTGTAGGACTTAAAAATGATGGGAGAAGTAGTGTCTTTTTAAAAAAATATATATATTTGTAAAAATGTCCCTAGTCATGCTTTTTTTTTTCTTCACATGGGACTTACTATCTCACTATATACACTAGTTACAAGCGTTATACTACATTAGTGTTGGGCACGATGCCTGCATGAGGACATTATACCAGCAGAGGCCTATGTATATTATATAGATATAGCAAAAACAACATAATGTGGAAGACAAGACTCTTTTTGTCAGAAGCATCTGCTCATGGTTATTGGATAGGATGGAATATATACAATCAGAGGATCTTGCTGTAACTGTACAATGAGAAACTCACCATTGGGATCAGTAAATTTCAGAGTGAATAGTTGACTTCCTGTGATCAGTAGATGTGTCAGGGATGATGGGACATCAAATCTGAAAGAGTATTTGTCAGTGACATTGGAGTTGATCTTCAGGATGCGCACAGATGAATTTAGAGGTTTAGACAGCAGTAATATCAATGAAGGAATTGCCTGTTAAATTTGAAAAAAAAAAAAAAAACATATATCCAAGACATGAAATGTATTTGGAGATAGAAGTGTCTACATCCTTCTCTTCTGTACGGCTAGATTCAGATGGACAGTCACATCATGTTGTGTATTTACATTCTCTGTCAAAGGGTCATAGGGTGAATGTCAATCACTCCTGAAGACATCCATTCTATCCTTATGGACATGTGGTGTCTGACCCACGTTGTGTTTGCAGTTGGTTTGCAGTTTTAAACAAGTTGTTCCCAAAATGAAACTTGCCTAAGACACTAAATAATTAATTTTTACAATCTGATGCCGCAGGGAGCAGCTCTTAGTACATCACCAGCTAAGCACTAGATCCAGGGTGTCTGGGTACTTCTTCTACAAGAGTTTGTTGGTCAATACTGAATGTCTCTTGGCCAACCTTGAACTTCGTGAGATTAGGCAAACACAGAGGAGAACATAATCACTACAGGCTTCATAGCCTCTTGGAGCGTGATTGAAGCTTTGGAGCAATAAACAATGAATGTGTGTAATCATTATCTCATGCAGTGCAGATGTCTATGTCACTATACATTCATCACACTTTCAATATTGTACAATTACAACTCCACATTTGTTGATATTGCTGCTGAACCTTTCCATCCTCCACCTGAAAAGTTAAGGTGGGGAACATAGGCAAAGATGTCAAGAGAATCGATATTCCATTAGATTGTAGTGTTCGAAATTCAAATATATTCGCAATGGTGGATATTTGTCATATTATGCTTCAACATTGTTTACCGGTAGTGATGGCCGAACATCGGCCATGTCCGTCCGCAAATGGGCAGAGCGGACCTTTAAAAAAGTCTGCCGTCCGCCCGTTCGCGGACAGATTCAAATTTGAATCGGAAAACTCGTCAGTGACGTCACATCCGGTACCTGGAACGCATAGTTCCTGGTGTGCTAACCAGATGTGACGTCACTGACGTCACATCCGGGTTTGCGAGTTGGTTTTTCACTGAAAAACCGGGTTCTCTCCCCAGTCTTCAGTGAAAAGATTCTTCCTGCAGCGGGATCTTGCTGCTTATGATCCCACCGGAGGAAGAATAGAGGGCTCCTTCTCACCGGCGAACAGGGCGGGTCGAACACCCATACTGTCTGCTGACGAGAAGGAGGGTGAACATGCTTGTTCGCGGCCGAACTGTCCGCCTTGCGGGAAGTTCGGCCATCACTATTTACCGGCATACATCGCACATATTTGTGCGCATTGTGAATGAATACTCACAGTACGCACAATGCTCGTACTGGCTAAGATCACAGAATAAAGAAGAGAAGCTGTAAAGCTGGTTTGCGAATCTTATCGAATAATTGTGAACAGCTACGCGCATTGTAAGGCAATGGAATGCAGTCAAATCTAATTTTCCAAAAATGTTCCTTAATATATTCGCAAAATTACCCGAATTTAAATAAACCATATGGCGCTCAACATTATTAGATTGCATATCTAATAATGTTGATTGCAAAACTCATGTCTCGATTACACTGCAATTGATTAAAATTTACAGACATCTCTGATACAGTTCCGATCCGACCATAAAGGTCCAATCGAGCAAAAAAATCTATCTTTTTAGTTGATCTTCGCATGTATTTCTAGCTTTACAGCTCAACTTTAGAAAAAAACAATGATCCCCTCTCTCCTCTTCAGAGGACCTGGTCAGCTGCTGGGATGTCTCATCTGATATTGGCCCAATACATGAAACATTCATCATCAGAGCTAACCCGTCACTGATACTTTATGCTCCTGAGTATACAATGTCATTCTTACCTTATTATTATCCAGAAATGCAAGATTTATAAATTCTCCATTACTAAGAGATGCGATTTCATTGAACACGTCTTGCTGAGAAGCGCTCACTGTACAATACCATGGGTACCACAGAAAATAAACCTGTAGAGAAAAATCAAAGTTCACCTATGGATTGGACATAAATCATGAATATCACACAGGGACTCTAGTAAGCTGGATGTGACATAACTTTCTGGATGTGTTCTGGAAGTACGGATCCTTCACACTCCTGCAGTACTTTGGTACTTATTTACATTGAACCACCAAACAACCAAGATATCCTAGCTCCCTAGATCTACTGTCATAGATATCTTTTAGTGTCCCACCCATGTCCGAGTAGGTTCTTATTTGGTACTTATTTACAGTTAAATCACTGCCACTGAGCCCAGTCTGCACCTACCTGGCTGGATGCCCCACCTGTGACATATCATCATTTACTTTAGTAGTGATCTATAGAATGTCTAGAATAAATTATTTGAAGAAGGTGAAAGCGCTTTCCTAGTTTTCTAACAGACTAAGGCTGAGTTTACACTGGCGATTCCCAAGCTGCTAGCAGCTCAGAAACCGCCAGTGCACTCCCGCAGCCGCGGGATAGTTAAATCACTGCCACTGAGCCCAGTCTGCAGGTAGCATACTTAGAGAATAGTTATAGTCCAAGCCATTAGTCCTGATTAGAGGTGGTGCTGCTAGCCATGAATGCTTTGAGTACAGTCCCATAGCTCTCTCAATCTCAGGGGCTGTCTATCACCCTACCCTAACTCTTTGTAGGGGAATCCTACATGTTGACTGATGGTATTTGCAGTCCACACAGATAGATGCATTTTGGTTACCACTAGGACTCCTCAGAGGCCCATTGCCTGGGAATTACTTATATAATGACAGGGGTAACTTGTTATTGCATTTGCATTTCATCATAAGACTTTCTATAAAGATGGTGAAATAGGTTCTAATTTTTGGTTGCCAGTATTAGTGAACTAAACACATACACTGGGAACAGGTCTGGTTCCTTGGTAATCAGTCTTCTAGAAGCAGGAAATACAGGTTCTGGAATACCTCTAGTATGGATGGTCTTGTCAATTTATTTTAAATCATGAGGAAGGTGTAAGAGGGTAGAACACCTTTCCACTGTAAGTAAGGTGTGTGTCATTACCTTTTTAAGAGATATAGATATCACCGGGGGAGTGGAGGGGCTTAAGAAAAACAAGTGAGGAGAAAGAGCAAGACGCTTGTGTCTCTGAAAGGCTGAAGACTGAGAAAGGAATGCAAGATGTGTATTGATCTATGGCAGTGGTGGCCAACTAAGTTGATATGGAAGGCCACAAGTGCGGCCCTTAGCATCACTAAAGGGCCACTCATAATGAATAATTTCAATCTCTGTATTGTATAAGCATTTTCTAATGAAGAAATGACAGCAGGCAGAGCTGGAAGACATTATTTTTAATTTTTAAATTATACTTCAAGCACTAGGGAACACTGCAGTATCGTGATGCACATTTTGTGTCATGTAAATCATCAAAGGTTATGTGCCTCATAGATATCATCAAAGCTGCTAAAGCTGCCGCAATATAATATCATACAATAACCCCCTGTTTATTGGTGGAAAAGTGGGAGCATAGACCCTCACCAGTCTGCTGATCTCTCCAACACTAAAAGAGATTTGCATCTGGGTCGCTGATTGGCATTTTTGTACGCCTATCACGTAAGTTTATTGCCTCTCCTCCTCTTCCCGCTTTGAGAAGATCCCAGGAGAGGACCTGTCAGTGGAGGATCGGCAGACAGGTGAGTTCCTGTGCCTTATGGATTTGGGGGCCGCATGTGGAAAACCGAGGGGCACCACCAAAGAACACCCTCGGGCCACAGGTTGGGCACCTGGGGCCTATGGTCTGCAATTGAGTAAAGAAGAGCCTTAAAGGCATCACAGTTGGCCTTACATTTGGATCTCAAAAGTGCTGCACAATTATTTAAAATATACAATGGTGATACATCTGATTATAACTGATAACTTGTGAATTTTAGAAAATGGTTCTTACCTGGGAATTCTTTTCCTTCAGCAGCGTGTAAATCTCAGACAGGAGCTGAGTGTCATTGTAATCTGCCATGGGGCCCAATGTATAAACCAGAATGACGGACTCAGCCGGGGAAATCTCCAGAGATCTCTTCAGCCCGTACAGGAGGGACTGGTTGCAGTTTTGTATACGGTTAACATAATAATCCCAGTCATCCCAGTAGTTTCTGGTTAAGCTTCCAATGAAATCACTCTTGTCACTGGTGATCGTCTCATTTGTTTCTTGAAAAAATAAAATAGTTTGTTAACAAGGGAAAACTGAATATTTAAATTAAACATTCAAAAACTAATAACTACTTTGTGTATAAAGAACCCAATTATAGAGATTCAGGATAGATCTGCAGGAATGGTAAGTTTTTCTAGGACCAGAGGACCTCAAAGACCAATCTCATCAGCTGATAGTAGTGCTCTGATTAGATGATTCTGTTTTAGCTTACATGAGAACCAGGAATGAGACATCAATTGATCCCGACCAACGAATCAGGGAAGATCACTCCGATCAGCCATTTAAAGGGATCATGTGTTCTATTCCAGTAGATCTTGCCTTTCCAGACATTTCAGCATTTCATCATGGTTCTGTCTTCACCAACACATTTACACAGCAGTACTGCTAATCTGGACATCACTTCCTGTTTTAAACAATTCAAATTCCCTCCAAACAGACGGGGAATTTTAATTTCCCGAAGAACAGGTGGACATGGGACTTTTCTAAAGTTCCTATCCACCTGTTTGGGAATGGACAAGGTGGCCATCACTACTCACTACTACTGTAAGCTCTGCAGAGCTGGACTGTGTGGTACCATTTGAAGTATTTATTTTTTGGTACAACCTGCAGAGAAACTCACAAGCAAAATACAGATCTGACTTTGTACTTACCTGCATAGTCCAGGATCACAGAGGTATATTGTCGTGTAACACAGGGGAATCTGCCCGATAAAGAATCCACAACAGTTTGAAAGTAGAATGTGTAACTCCAATAGGCCATAATTACATCCATCAATATGGTCAGGGAGGTCCCATCTGTAATGAAAATGTTCAGTTATACCAATATTAGATGTTTTATAAATTATATTGATCGTATTAATTAATTAATAGTATTAATATTATTAGTATTAGTATTAATCGTATTCCTTCAAATTTATCTTAATTAATAAAATGATATGAAACAAAGTGATGAGATTATCTGTCCCCGACTGATCGAGTTCTGAGATTCCTCACTTGGTGACTTACTTCTCTGTGTACAGCGGAGTCCTCCAGAACCTGAAGAAGAAGGGAAATGATGGGATGAGATCCCTGACCATGCGGGTAGAAGATATTAAAGAATTGCATTATACACATCAGATTTGGGTTGTGTTTATTGTTCTACATAATGAATGTTCATTGTATGTCAGCTCAGATTATACACCATGTGTTCTGATGAGAGGACATGATGATACTGAGATATGATTGTGAGTGCTGAGTCAGTATGATGAATAACATGACTGAGGATTATCTGTGTTATGCCTCCTTTTCCTAACAGTAATTTCCCTAGACAACTTGTTCATATTCCAAACTGTGATCTTCTAATATGGATTTTATAAAATACATATAAGTCTTGACAGGGCTTTTTTTCTGGGGGAACTCACCGGAACGGGGCCCCCATGTGTGTTGTTTAGTGGGCGGAAGTGTTGGCCATTCAGCACGGGGTTACTGGTGCGCCACGGGCGGATGATTTTGTGCCTCCCCTCTTCGCCTCCCTCACTGCACATTGCGAGTGCCTTCCCATTGTTTTTGGGTGGTGGCCCTATGACGGGGCGTCTCCTTCCCTGTCCATGCTGGAGAGATCTTTCTCTTCAGCGTGGACTGGGGGGTGGAGTTCTAGCCGTCCTGAGGGAGGGGAGGCAGTGCGCTGACAAAAAGGGGCGGTTTTAAGGGGCAGTCCTGGGTAGGGGCGTGGCCAGGGGAGGGGGGTGAGTTCCACCACCTTTTCTCTGAGAAAAAAAAGCCCTGAGTCTTGATAAGCCTCCCCCCTCCCAAGTGGAATATTTGCTTTTGTTTCCCCTTTGTTTAGCTTTCACTGAATCCATCCTTTCCTATTTCTACCTAGATCGGTATAACAATCAGACAAGTATCATTCTGAGAAGCCAACAATGACCTGATATCCGTCTCAGCATATTTGTAATGTATATTATCACATCCGTAGCAGATTTTATTGGAAACCCCAAATCCCCTCCCAGATCTTAGTCTCAGTCCTGTCATAGAAGAATAAAGGGAAAGATCACTTACCGGAGGTCGTATAGTCTGTGGACTCTGAAACAAGAAAAACAGAAATGATAAATGGGAACAATTAAGATAGTTGGTGGTTATATCTGATTGTTATTTGTATTATTGTATTCACCATTACTTAGTAGTGTTGAGCTTAGATATTCGAATTGTGAATACATTAGACAAATATTGGCTATTCATGAATTCCCTAATTTTGCAAATATGATGTCGGATGTTCACAATTTGAATATTTGAGATACAGTGCATTGATATCCTTATGGACAATGATTGTGAATTTACATACATATAAACATACACGGTCATACACTTGAATTGTGAATATCAAGTTGAATATTAGTAGAATTATTCGCGAAATATCGTGAATTCAAATATTGTCTACGTAACTCATCACTATTACTGAGCATGGTTGTGGATTTCATGATACATTGTATCTGACCCTAGATCCTCTCTAAAGCTCATCTTCTGACAGTAGGACGATAGAAAATATTGTTCATCTGTCAACGTATACTTAAAGCGGTTGTAAACTCGAAAAAAAATACATTACATGGACATATTACACACCAGTCAGCAGTATACATCTATGAATACTGCTACACAGAGAAAAAAAGGTACTTACAATCTTCACTTCCTCATTCCCTAAGGCACCATCTTAAGTACTGGCACCTGAAGCCACTTCCGCCCATTCTGTTGGACATTACTAAGGTGCCCCTCCCCTGCAGACATATTTACCAATCCCAAAGGGATGGAATTTGATGTGAAGAAGCATGAAGATGACACTAGGTGACAGGGAAAGCACAAAGAAAAGGAGATGATAAGTGGTGGTGAAGGGGTTTAGTGTGCAGGTGATATGGGGTGACATGGATTTGGGGGGCAAACAGGTAGGCTAAGGATGAGGTTAGGTAGATAGGAGGTGATGGTGGAGGACACACAGGAGGATTTGGGGCGCTGCACTGACAGAACACCTCCCATGTGACTGTCATTGTTTACTTCTCTGCCCTCACAGCTCCTGCGGTTCTTTAGCCTCTTGTTGTTATCAGGAAAACACACTGACAGCTCAGCAACACAAGAATGCAGTACTCCGGTAACACCGGAGACAGAGAAGGGGGAGGGAGGGGGATTTTCTGCTGACATAGAGGAGCTGCAGACGGCTGTGACAGTGTAGTCACAGAGGACAGACAGAGCAGAGCATTATGGGGCTGCACACACAGCTGATGATTTCCCGGCAGCCCTTTCAGCTATGACAAGCACCCAGGCGCAACGTCACAGCATGGGACGGGCTACCTCGGAAAAACTTGCCCCTCCTGCTTTAAGATTTTTTTATTTTATTTTGGACAGTGATTGCCCTATCTATTGGCAGCCTGATGCCGATAGTGCAAAGTGACCTACAACGTGGTAGGTCCGCTTTAATATCGATAAAAACAATTGGTAAATCAGCAGACACATTACCACAAATAATTTACATGTATATATGATTGTGTGTGCATTTATTCAGTATGATAAATAACATGACCGAGGATAATCTGTATTATGCTTCCCTTTCCTAACAGTAATTTCCCTAGGCAACTTGTTCATATTCCAAACTGTGTTCTTCTAATTAGTGTTGAGCGAGAATATTCAAAATTCTAATATATTCCATGAATATCTGACATTGGAGAATTCGCAATATTTCACGAATGTGCGCTCGGATTTTTGCAATGGCGGATATTCATCATATTATGCTTCAACATTGTGTACCGGCATACATCACGCATATTTGTGTGCATTGCGAATGGATACGCACAGTACACACAGTGCCTGTATTGACTAAGAATGAAGAAGAGAAGATGTAAAGCTGCATCACAAATCATTGCGAACAGGCGCATGAAGGCAATAGAATACAGTCCAATCGAATTTTATGAATTTCAAATGTTCCTTTATATATTCGTGAAACTACGTGAATTTGAATAGACCATATGCCGTTCAACACCACTTCTAGTCTAAATCTTATAAAACATCTCTGAGTCTTGATAATCCTCCCCCCCAGGTGGAATTGAAATGGCTGCTTTTGTTTCCCCTTTGTTTATCTTTCACTGAATCAATTCTTTCCTTTCCCAACCCTTGCCCATGGTGGAGGAATACTATGTGTCTTGGTGTGATCCTCTACCTAGATCAGTATAACATTCAGACCAGTATCATTCTGAGAAATCAACAATGACCTTATATCAGTCTCAGCATTAGTGACAGCCGAACATCAGCTGTGGCTGTTTGTGAACAGGCGAATCGAACTTCTGCAAATACCCGCCGCGAACATGCAAACGGTGAACCTCCATTTACTTTGATGGAGAGGGAACTTCTCAAACCTTCAGGTCATATTTGCAGCCAAAATACCAATAAAAAAAGTCAAAAGGGTGCGACCACCTGGACAGTGTCATGGCAGAGGGGGATCAATGGCTAAACCCCCCCCCCCCCCTCCATATGATATATGGATTTTTTAAAATGCTGTTTTCTTCAGGTCTAATGACCGCAAATCCCATCTAGAATACAGATTTTGCCAAACGTTACCTGACAGTACCTTCTGCAGCACATCACATTTAGTCAGATTTCTCAGCAATGCATGATGCAGCATACCCCATCCCCAGAGAAGGACTATTGTGATTCAGTAATGATGAACTACATGTAACAGAACACCTTAGCTATAGTTACAGATCACTGGATGGAGTGTAATAGTAAAGTAGCTAAGCCATCCCTCAATCAGCAGCAGCTCTCCCTATCTATCTAGTACTGGAGACACAGGATACATGTAAAAATGGCCTCCAGGCTGCATCTTTTATAGGGGGGGGGTGTCCTCCAGGAGGAAAAAATGTGTTATTGGCTGTACTGTACCACCTGACTATAGGGTGAGGGGTCGCACTTTGTCTCCATGTTAAGGTATAGGGGGCGGGTAGAACACCCATAATGTTCGCCGACATTGCGAACTGCGAACATGCTATGTTCGCTACGAACTGTCCGCCGGGCGAAATTTTCGGCCATCGCTACTCACTACGCATATTTGTAATGTATATTATCACATCCATAGCAGCTTTTATTGGAAACCCCAAATCCCCTCCCTGATCTTAGTCTCAGTCCTGTCATTACAGAATAATGGGAATGATCACTTACCGGAGGTTGTAGAGGCTGTGGACTCTAAAACAAGAAAAACAGAAATGATAAATGGGAACAATTAAGATAGTTGGTGGTTATATCTGATTGTAATTTGTATTATTGTATCCGCCATTACTGAGTAGTGTTGAGCTTAAATATTCGAATTGCAAATACATTGGACAAATATTGGCTATTCATGAATTCGCTAATTTTGCTAATATGGTGTTGGATATTCACAATTTGAATATTTGAGATACAGTGCATTGTGACCCTTATGGACAATGATTGTGAATTTACATACATATAAACATACATGGTCATACACTTGAATTGCGAATATCAAATTGAATATTAGTAGAATTATTCGCGAAATATCGTGAATTTGAATATTGCCTACGTAACTCTCTAAAGCTCATCTTCTGACATTAGGACGATAGAAAATATTGTTCATCTGTCACCGTATACTTAAAGCAGTTGTAAACTCAAAAAAAAATCCCCCACATACATTACATGGACATATTACACACCGGTATACATCTGTGAAAACTGCTACACAGAGGGAAAAAAAGGTACTTACAATCTTCACTTCCTCATTCCCTAAGGCACCATCTTAAGTACTGGCACCTGAAGCCACTTCTGCCCATTCTGTTGGACATTACTAAGGTGCCCCTCCCCTGCAGACATATTTACCAATCCCAAAGGGATGGAATTTGATGTGAAGAAGCATGAAGATGACACTAGGTGACAGGGAAAGCACAAAGAGAAGGAGAGGATGGAGATGATAAGTGGTGGTGAAGGGGTTCAGTGTGCAGGTGATATGGGGGTGACATGGATTTGGGGGGCACACAGGTAGGCTGAGGATAGGTTAGGTAGATAGGAGGTGATGGTGGAGGACACACAGGAGGATTTGGGCACTGCACTGACAGAACACCTCCTATGTAGTGATGAGCGGCATAGGCAACATTCATATTCGTGGCATGCCGCAAATTTTATGGAAAACATTCGGAAAATATTCGC
>CM070039.1:92582495-92592667 GCA_036250615.1 Ptychadena robeensis
TGCCGATATTCGCGATTAATATTTGGAATCCGAATATTCGCGATCATCACTACTCCCATGTGACTGTCATTGTTTACTTCTGTGCCCTCACAGCTCCCGTGTTCTTTAGGCTCTTGCTCTTATCGGGAAAACACTTTGACAGCTCAGCAACACAAGAATGCAGTTCTCCGGTAACACCGGAGACAGAGAAGGGGGAGGGAGGGGTATTTTCTGCTGACAGAGTGGAGCTGCATATGGTTGTGACAGTGACGTCACAGAGGACAGGCAGAGCAGAGCATTATGGGGCTGCACACACAGCTGATGATTTACCAGCAGCCCTTTCAGCTATGACAAGTGCCCGGGGCACAACGTCACAACATGGGAGGGGCTACCTGGGAAATATCGTCTCTCCTGCTTTAAGATTTCTTTTTTTTATTTTGGACAGTGATTGCCCTATGTATTGGCATCCTGATGCCGATAGTGAAAAGTGACCTACAATGTGGTAGGTCCGCTTTAATATCGATAAAAACAATTGGTAAATCAGCAGACACATTACCCCCCAAAATATACGCACATATATTAGACAATGCGTTTCGTCGACAGATAATCATTGTAAGCATAAACAATAACGTAGAGTCTAAACAAAAAGTTAAGTCTAAGCAAACTCTCGGTAACAAATGTATAAAGTGTTTTTCAAAATTTCGACCCATTTATGCAAAAACTTTGTGATAGAGCCAAACTTTTTATTTTCAAATGTTCATATAATCCTTTTCTACATCTCCAGCAATTTACAAATGAATCAGCTCACAAAGTCAGCTAGTTGAAAAATTCGACCATCTCTGTTTGGTACCATGGTAATGACAAAGACCTACTGTATCATGAATCATCTGTTGTATCTGAACTTATGCCTGTGTATCTCCCACCCCACCGGCCAGTTCATTGAGTGCATCTATTTGAATGGTGACAGACCACATAAAGAGCACAATCATACTTGCTTCACCCATACTTTCGAGGATACAGGAGATTATTACATCGGAAATTGAGTTGATAACAGACAGTACAGTAGAAGGACTGTTGCAGACATTAGAATGACACTTGATCACAGTTCTGCTAACATAAATCATCTGTGACTCATGGGGTGGTTACAGAATGTGTGGTATAATGGAGAACACAGGAGCTAATAAAGGCACGTGAGTCAGACACAAAACATCCATACATAATAATACAGCAGGTTGGATAGGGGAAATTTGATTTAATAAAGGGGATATACATAAACATTTTAAGTCTAGTTGTTTTTTTCAAGGCCAATTACATTCTGATGCATTTCAGAAAAGCAATGTTAGGTAATGTAAAGCAAGGCATAGACAATTGGATGTAACACACTATAGTGGATCTTGAATCTCCACATGTGAAATTAATATCAAACTCCACTGGTCAAGAGGAACCTCGGTCATAGAGAATAAAGCAGGGTACAGACGTGGAGATATGGCTCAATTTGATGGCTTTTTCGAGCGGCGTGCGCGCTCACGGCCATATATCTGACCCATATAATCTGCACCCACTGCTGTTTTCGAGCGGGACAAATCAATCCCTTTGAAAACAGCTTTATCGGACATGACCATAATTACGGCCGATGTCCGATGCTTTGCTTGGAGACCGCTGGTCTCCAAGCAAAGCTTCAGCTGAGCCGGGGAGAGAGCAAAGCCGTCTCTCCCAAGCCAGCCGATATCTGACTGCAGCGTGATGACGTCATCACTTTGCTGCAGGGTACATCGTATGGCTCGTACCCTGCTTTAGAGTCAGTCACTCTCTTTGGCACAGTTAATATTGGGTGTGGTCAGTAGATGACCAGAACAGGAGCGTTGTGGAGGCAAGGATCATTTTTATATCTTCTCTGATAATTTTATATCTTGCCACTTAATTAAAAATATATTCATTAATAAGTTCACTGTATTCTGTACACACTTAGCATAGCATAGAAGATTCAGTTTCTTGTACAGCACTGCATAATATACAGCCAGTGGGGGTCAGTGTGCCCTGGCATGAGATAATAAGCTAGGAATCTCACCTTGGTAGATGGTAACAGAACAAATAACAAAGTGTCATACAGCGGGAAGAGGAGGAGAGGAACAGAATAGGGGAGCATAGTTTTTTAATGAAAGGTTATGTGCCCCATAGATATCATCAAAGCCTTTGATGATATCTATGAGGTACATAACCTTTGATGATATATACAGGGCCGGGCCGACACAGAGGCTGGACAGCCTCCAGCCTCTGGGCGCTGGTCAGATCTGGGCGCTGCTACTGACTCCTGTCAGCGTGCATGCCACTCGCTGGAGCGGGTCTCCGCCCCCCAGGGGGTGGGGTGGGTAGGGGAGGCTCTGTGCTGGCCTGTTCTCATCCCCCTCCCACCAGGAGCCACGCCGCTGTTGGGGGGCGGGGCTGGCGGGCTTTGGGGCGGGGCCCAGCACCCCTCAGGGAAGCCTTTCCCTGATTGTATGCCGGCGGATCCCATCCCGTTGCGCTCCCCCCCCCCCTGCCTATGGACAGGAGGGGAGAGTGCTAATATATTCAAGATAGAGTATCTTATTACGTCCTCTGCTCCTAGTCCCAGCAATGACTCCTCGACACTTCCCCACAATCACCTCACAGAAGGACACTTCCAGTCAGGGAAGTTCTCATCATCCATGATCATTTGGTATATGGAGGTGAGGACAGGACCGGGATGGGTTGAGGGTGTTTGTGTAATATAAAACTCTTTTACCTCCTCTGCTGCAGTCACAGCAAGTCTCTCTACACTTCCCCCCAATTCACCTCCCAGATGACATTCACGGTCTGGGAAGGTTCTCATTCATCCAGATTGGGTATGGGAGGACGGGTGGGGGGTGGGCGGGGTGGTTTAATGGGTGTTTATAGAAATATTTATTACCTCCTCTGTTGCCAGCCCAGAATTTGTTCTCCTTACACTTCCCCCATAATCACCGCACAGATGACACTTTCATGTCTGGAAATGGTTCTCATTCATCAAGATAATGGTAGATGGAGGGGGGGGCGCACTCGGGCAGCTCAGCCTCTGTTGTTGGCGGACCTTGTCCCGGCCCTGGATATATATGATGCAAAATGTACCATATTTTTTGGACTATAAGATGTACTTCAAAAGATTTACTTGAAAATTTCAGTACCCAATTTCAGCCACAAAAATGGTGTTACTAGAGAGCACACTTCAGGCAGAAGGGGATTCTTCACTCTTCTCTCCCTTCTTGCTAGTTGAGCTGCACGGTGATTGTATCTAACAGGGATGTATGTATGTCTCATTGTTGTACTGCTTCTATCAGCAGCGCTTTGGTGGTAGAAACAGTACAGTGCAGATGAGGGATCTAGCTGTGGCCGCATCTCATCTAACAGCTCGGGAGAGCTGATGGGAAGCCAAGGCACAGCCGCGAGGGTCTCGCATTCAGAAAATAAGACGCAAGCACTATTTCCTCCTGATTTTAGAGGTGAAAAAGTGCGTCTTATGGTACAAAAACGGTACATTACCATGCTACAGTGTTCCCTAATGCTTAAAGTATAATCTTAAATAAAGTTTGATTTTTATTTAAAAATGAACAATAATATCTTCTAGCTATTCCTGCTGTCTTTTCATTGCAGAATGCTTTCATTACAAAATGCTTATACAAGTCAGAATAGATTGAAAATGTTTAGTGATGCCACACTCCAAATCAACTCAGTTGCCCACTACTGGTCTAAACAATATGTTAAGTCTATTTAAACTCTTGGTAAATAATGTTTAAAATGGTTTTCCTAATGGAATTGAACAGAACATGAATATGACATTTGCTCTCTGCCACTGATCATATCTGTAGTCTGCTGAACAGCTGACAATCCTACTTTGGATAAGAGTTTCTGCCCGAACACAAAGAACTCCTGGATAATTAAAGTTTTGCGACCATCTCTACTACTCACGTGTCATCCCATGGGAAGCACACAGCAGGACCAGGAGGAGGAGAAGACACATTCTGCTTCTCATTCTAGGATCTGCTCTCCCTATTGATCCTTCACAGTCTTCTCCCAGCGATGGTTTGGTCACATATAGCTCTGCTGTCCTCGTTTTATATCTTCTCTCTCAAAACAAAAAAAAAACTCTTACAATTACTCTTGGCCCATTATATTTAAAATTTGTTTCCTTATACTTACCATTCCTGTCACACCAAAAAATGCTATTAGTATTTCCTAAGGCACAAATACCTGACCCTCCTTCAGGTTAATAAGCTGAATATTTCTTTTTTGTAAGAAAACATCTCTGTGCTTCAGCTGTAGGCTCATGTACTGGTAGACCAATGCTACTGACAACGAGATCTGTCATTTTACCGACACATTTTATTTTAATTTATTATTGAGAATATGACGGTTATATTTGTAATGAGTATGTGATGAGTTTTGGAATAGGACCTAACCAGTTACCCCCCCCCCCCCATCATACTCCCTATTACCCTTTGATCTATAATACAAGAGCTATATGATCCATAATACGGGAATTGTTTTGGTCAAATCTTTTGACTAGCTGATTCTGTGAGCTAATTGCAAAGCCTTTGAAAATGGTATCATCCCCAAACTTGCTGGAGATGTAGAGAAGGGTTGGGGGGTATGCTACAAAACAAAAGTGTGTCTCTAACACAAATAGTTTTTGCATAAATTAAGATGAAATTCAAGTCAAAATTTCAAAAGTCAGAATTTCAACTTTGACTTTGAACTTAATTTTTGCAAAAACTACATGTGCTAGAGCAAAACTTTATTTTCCCAATGTTCCCACAACCCTTCTCTACATCTCCAGAAATTTTTATTTTATTTATTTCAAATATTTTTAAAAATTTTCACAGCTTAAAATTTAAAAGATACAGATCAAATGTTACACAACACCCTCGTGCAAAGGCTCCATACCAGGTTCAGACTTTATAAGGCATGTCAAGCAGAGTTCCAAGTCCAGTTACTGTGAACCCAGGTATACTTGAGGATAAATCCAAAGAAGCTGTAGCTTTTCCAAAAACAGAACATAACAAAGAAAACAACAGAATAAACTAACGAAATACAGTCACAATCCCATTCATTGTGTATAGATAGGTATATCACGTTTATAGTAGAGGGGAGAGCAGACTTAGATCAACCCATCCCAGTACACCTCAACGCACCTTGAGTATCCCAAAAGTGTTGTGAAGGTCATTCCAGACATACCATGTGGAGTGTCGGAAGCGATACATTAGTTGCTCTCGCTCCTGAGGGGGGAGGGTATGTTGAAGGAATTTCCTCCATCTGCAGAAAAATTTTGTGACATATGCATCACCCAGGGTGTCAGCCGCCAGTCTCTCAATGTGGAAAAGATCCTTGAGGGATTGAGTCAGAAACTGAATGGTGGGGGATGGGGGGACAACCATTGGTGCATGATGCATCTATGTGCAGTCAACAAGCAGATTTGAGCCCATTGGGAAAGAGAGGATTTAATTCCTTGCTGTTGGTCCCTGTCTAGATAAGCACATCGTAACAGTTTGGGTTCCTTGGCAAGTGTCTCCCCACTTATCCGATGGATATAGGAAATTACATCCTGAACTGTGATATAGCTGGGCAGGCCCAGATGCAGTGCTCCACAGAAGCCTGGGGCAACCGACATTTGGGGCATCAGCCCGAAGAAGTGATATGGGTTTTGGTGGAAGAGAGGATGGGATAAAACCCCATGTAGACACGGTGTTGTATTTTGAATTGGGTTTCCCTCCATATTTCAGATGTAATAAGTTGAACCACCGAGGTAACCTCTTAAAAGTTTGCCTGGGAGATCAGGGTCTGGAAAAGTTTTGGACCAGGAGGACATGGGTTGGACATCAGGAGAGCATTTGGCCTAGGCTAATAGGCCTGGGCTACATGCTGGATATAGTCACTATGCGTTTTGATAGCATAGAATCAATCAAAGCCCTCTGCGGAGCAGTTCCTAGTAAACGCCAGAAGCTGATGATTTGCCAGTAGTATAGGTAGTAAGTAGAAGGGATCGTATATTTATCACACAGTTCTGTAAAGGTGAGAAGACCATGGGTAGACTCATCAAAGAGGTTGGTTAGCCTGGTGATGCCCTTAAGCGCCCACTGTTTGTACATAGTCTGGGTCCCACAATCCGCGGTGAGTGGATTGTCTGCCAGTGGTAGGTGAAGGGATACTTGGTGTGGAATGCGGAGGAGTTTCCTCACCTCCCGCCAGGCCACCACGTGTCTCTAAATAGTACATTGTGTTTGAAAGGTATAGGGAAGCGGGCTGGGGGCAGTGCAGAAGGGGCACTGGTTCCCATGGGGAAGAGTGTTTCACTTTTAGAATAGTTGATTTTTAGTCCTGAAAAAAGTCTGTAGTCTTGTAAAGTCTGAGTTATGGTAGGTAGGCCTTTAAAAGAGGGATAAGATAAGAGCCGCCTCAACAGAGGTTCCAGGGCCAGGTTGAATAGGAGGGGAGAGAGGGGACATCCTTGACGGGTCCCCTTTTGGAGTCTGAAGGCGGGTGACATGACGCCTGTTGTCCCAATCCTGGCCACAGGCTTGGAGTACATTTGCTGTATTAAATGGAAAAAGGGGCCGCCAGATCCCATTCTGCCCAGTACTTTGAAGAGCCATTTGAAATTGACATTATTAAATGCCTTTTCGGCGTCTAGCGAAAGGGTGACAATGTCTAGCTCGGGGTACAATTTAGCATACTCCAAGGCAGTCGTAACCTTCCATATATTTGATACCGCCGATCTGCCCTTGACAAAGCCTGCCTGAGCTGGGTGAGTCAAGGCAGGCAGGATTGCAGCCACCCTATTCCCCACGAGTTTAGATAGAATTTTGGCATGAGAGAGGGTAGTATTATTAACTTTTATGTCAGCGCGGACACCCCTTTCACCCGGCAAAACAGCAGTGGATAACAGTTGGTATTGTAAGGCAAATCGAAATAGGATTAGCATACCAGCTTTCCTGCCTAGGGCAGAAGAACCACAAACTTCCCCAACCCACATTCTTTTCATGTAATTAAATTCCTCAGTTTTTAGGTGAGTCTCTTGGAGTAGAGCTATATCAGGTTTGAGTGTACGAAGGTGGTGAAGGATCTGGGTCTGCTTTTGAGGCATGCGGAGGCCTTTAACGTTCCATGACACTACTTTCATTAACTGCCAGATAATTACATGACATTACTTGCTGAAATAATGTGAGCATGGCTAAGAAGGAGGGTTGGTAGGTGCCCACATTAGGATAGGGCAGAGCTGCAGTGTGGGAAGAATATCCCCCTCTAAAGGTGGCTGTGGGCACTGGACGCAATTACAAATTCAAATAAAAACGTAAAACAAACAGAAAAACAAGTCTCAATGGGTGAATCTCCCAAACAGAGACGTGTAAACTTGGGTAACAATACCAGTAAGCGACTTCTCTTTTTTCCCCCCACGCGGGGTCATCTAATAGAAATCACTGTGAAAGTGCTTGAGAGGGAAAGGCAGGTTTCAGAGAGTACGTACAGTGAAGTCATTCAGGGTAGGCAGTAGCCGGAGAAGATGAAAAAGAAGGGTAACTAAGGAGTGGCTTTGTAAGAAGCATAACAAGGTTCTGGGGAGGCCAAGCCAGTCTCTAGTCCCTAATCCAATGAGTTTTTGGCAAAGCTCCTGAGCATGGTATCATCACCAAAGTTGCTGGAGATGTAGAGAAGGGTTGGGTGTATACTACAAAAAAAGTATGGCTCTAAGTAGTGATGGCCGAACTTCGGCCGTGTCCGTCCGCGAACGGGCGGAGCGGACTTTTTAAATAAGTCAGCCGTCCGCGAACGGGCAGAGCGGACAGATTCAAATTCCCCGCCTCTAGGCAGTCAGTGACGTCACATCCGGCACCTGGAACGCATAGTTCCTGGTTGTGTTAACCGGATGTGACGTCACTGACGTCACATCCGTGTTTACAAGCCGATATTTCACCCGGTCCAGTCTTCAGTGAAACATTCTTCCTGCGACGGGATCTCGCTGCTAATGATCCCACCGGAGGAAGAATAGAGGGCTCCTTCTCGCGAACAGGGCGGGTCGAACACCCGTACTGTCCGCCGGTGAGAAGGAGGGCGAACATGCTTGCGGGCAGTTCGGCCATCACTAGCTCTAAGTGGTTGTTTTCATTATGTTGGGGCCCCTTTGCTAAGCATATACGCTAAGCGGGAGGTCCCGACGTTTCAGATAGACTTACCTGCTCGGCGGAGGATCTGTCTTCATTGCGCCAAGATGTTCCGCCGATGTAAGGCTGAAAGTAGTTGAGTATGTTCAGCCTCTGATGGTTTGTTTACACATCCGGCGAGCAGGCAATGTCTGTAGGATACGTCTGGATTTCAAAGTCAAAACCTTTAACTTAATTTATGCAAAAACTACATGCGCTAGAGCAAAACATTTTTTTACAATGTCCCCACAACTCAACTCTACATCTCCAATAGAGATGGTCGAATTGTTTTTCATAAATTCGACGATTTCCAGTTAATTGCAAAGCCCATGAACATGGTATCATCATGGAACATTTCAAAGAAAAAAGTATGTCTCTAACACAAATAGTTTTTGAACAAATTAAGTTCAAAGTCAAGTCAAAATGTTGAAAATTCGGAAATTTTACTTTTATATTGAACTTAATTTATTCATAAACTGTTTGTGTTAGAGACATACTTTTTTCTTTTAAATGTTCCCCAAACCCTTCTCTACATCTCTATCTCTTTGCAATCAGCTCTGTAAGTTAGCAAGTCGAATTATTCGACCATCTCTAATCTCCATTATATTTGGTGATGATACCATTTTCAGAGGCTTCACGATCAGCTCACAAAGTCAGTCATCTCTAAATCCCAAACCAAACATGAAATATGTTGATCAGGGAAACATCTACAGGAAAGAACATAATCCAAAAATTATTTTCATTGCTTCTCCAATTTAGAAACAATTAAATTTCCTTATTACCCTTCCAGCCCCAACAGGAATGATCCAACGATCTCTGTGGCAGAAAATGGAGTGTCCCTAAGAGGGACATTCTCACTTCAAGTGTTCAAATTCCTGGATGGCTATCTGCACTGTCAGGTCGGCTCCAGCAATGACTGCTCAGCCATGAGTATCTGCCAATTCAGGAAAACTGCTTAATAGAGTTATAACAGTTTTTGTGTTGTGCTTTTGAGCAAGATAACCAATAAGTATAATAACAATGGTCAATTTTTACATTCATGACAACTTTTTAACAGTACAGTTGGGGAAAAATGTATTTAGTCCCACACCAATTGTGTGTGTTCTCCCACTAAAGATGAGAGCGGTGTGTAATTTCCATCATAGGTCACCTCAACTATGAGAAACACAATGGTGGGAAAGAATCCCGAAAATCACATATTTCTTCATATGTATTTCTGATAAATGAATTGGTATATTCCTCAGTAAAATAAGTATTTGGTCACATACAAACATGCAAGATTTCTGGCTCTCACAGCCCTCTCAGTCCTCCACTTATGGCCCCTGGAACAAAACTGTAAATGCATAAGGCAACTGTTAATGCATCATCTGTCCGCTGATCCCAGGCTGATGCACCCACACCAGGGATTTTCTTAAAGCCGGAAGAGGAGCGCCTCACTCAGACTCTGACCGATCTGGCTGATTGCATCCAGAGGGCACCTGAGCAAGTTGGTGGGGGATCAGTGGACAGGTGAGTGCCTATGCTCCCACTATCCCACCAACGAACGGGGGATGATTGTATAATATATATTGCGGCACATAACCTCAGAATAGGGGCACAAAAGGCGTGGATGATATCTATGAAGTACATAAATTTTGATTACATCTATGGAGGATATATATTAAAACAAGTGTTGTTATTAAAAACAAATTAATACTGTATATACTGTAGTATAAGCTGACCAGAGTATAAGCCAAGGTACCTAATTTTATCTACAAAAAGTTGAAAACTTTATCGGCTCTAGTATAAGCCGACAGTGGGAAATGCAGAGTCAGATAGTAGAGTTTTCTAAATGAGAAACATATAGAGAAAGCACCATTGCCCCTAGGAATGAATCAAACAGGTGAATCTTAGTGCCACATTATTAATAAATTTAAGAGAACACAGGATAATTATTATCATTTGAAAAATTTGAAAAATAGTCCCTAATTAGGTGAATATAAAAATCCACCCTGGTCCACACAG
>CM070039.1:92604471-92647672 GCA_036250615.1 Ptychadena robeensis
TAAAATTATTCCTCAAAAATACCACTTGCCTAATAATTCTGCACTCCCTGTATATCTGAATTCTGTGAGGTGAAAATATTGTCCATCTCTGGAACAATTCTTATGGTTCCTAAAGGTTATAAAGCTGTTGCTAACATAACCCTGACAATATTTATTTATTAATTTAAGCCCCCCATACACGTTCCGATTTTTCGTACGAATTTTGCCCGACCGACCAACGTGGCCGGGAGATTAATCGATCAGGAGATTAATCGGATGCAGAATTATGTACCCCACCGATCCAGATTTCTCAAAATCGGACGAAAAATCGGTCAGGACTGCTTCGAACCTGTCCGTAAATCTTGGTCGATCTGCTGTTAATAAATAGTGTCAGGCTGATCAATCGGTGATAATTCGAATTCCGATTGTTCGTGCCAGCCGACCGACCGACCATAACATTTTAGGTGAAACGATCGGATGAAAAATCGGTCGGGAGAATAATCGGAACGTGTATGGGGGGCTTAAGTTATTAAATATAAAAGCGCTTGTCTGACATGAAATAAAAGCAATAACACAGACATTTACAAAATACCCTATAAACTTTTTATGTGTAATAAATAAAACATTTATTATATATAAAAAGAATATTGATTTGACTTGTAAATCTTCTGGCTTCTTCTTTTCTTTCAATTTCTTTTGGATAATTCAATCCTTTCCTGGGTACAGCAGATCAAGAAGTATCTTTTCTGCTGCCTGGTAGTGATGAGCGTCAAAAGCAATATTAAAATTTGCGATCTTTCACAAAAAAATTCAACTAATATTCAATTGGATATTCGTAAATATTTATATATTGTTATAACATATATATTATCATATTGCGTTACACGGGGGAACGTGTTTATTAAAAAAATACAAATATTCGCAAATATCCGACACCATATTCAAGATATCTGCAAATTTCTAATATTGGATAAAAATATATTGAAGAAATTTCAAGAAACTGAAAGAAAGAAGGTGGATAATAGAGATAGTCTAATTTTTTTTTTTTTAATTCGACCATTTCGACGATTTTGAGTTAATTGCAAAGCCCCTGAACATCATATCAACACCAAACTTGCTGGAGATGTAGAGAAAGGTTGGGGGTATACTCCAAAAAAGAAAGTGTCTCTAACACAAATATTTTTTGCACAAATTAAGTTCAAAGTCAAGTCAAAATTTCAAAAATCGGAATTTTGACTTTAACCTTGGACTTAATTTATGCAAAAATTCCATATGCTAGAGCAAAACTTTTTTTCCAAATTGTTTCAACAACCCTTCTCTATATCTCCAGCAATTTTGGTGTTGATACCATGTTCAGGGGTTTTGCAATCAGCTCACAAATTAAGGAAGTCGAAAAATTTGACCATCTCTAGTGGATAACAAGGATTTCCCTAGTGGATTACTATATGCGAGTCGTGACATTGACCCTGTATGTAAGCATGTTGTATATTTCTAAAATGTGTTTTGTTTAAAATTTTGAGTTGTGTTTGTTTTTTGTTTTATAATTTTAAGGGTTCTTTTTTTTTTTTTAAATTAGCAGCAATTTCAGTTTTTAAGCCCTTGGGAATGAATAGCTGGGTCATTTTGATCCCTATATTCATTCCTTTTTTATATGTAATAATTAATTTCATTCTTACATATAACATGTTTGGGGGGTATTGTGTAATCATCTTTGTTATTGCTTTTATTTGTTTGGCATTTGCTTTTATATGTAATAACTGATGTAATTATTACATATACAAGTTTTTTATTGTATTTTAAAAGTGTTGATTTTCTTTAAATAGTAGCTATTGCTGGGTAGTAGTTAACCCTTTCTGTATGAGGAAGGGGTTAATATAACCCCTATATTCATTCAATGTTATATGTTCTAATTGCTTTAATTATTTAATATGAATGTGTATGGGGGTTTCTATAAAGTCAGAATTTTGTGGTCCATAGTCTGACTTAAAAAATATTTCTCCATACACATTTATATGCAATAATGGGGGTATTTTGCTAAATCGAAATTTCTACTTTTTTACAGGAATTTTCACAGGAGAATTTTGACTTTTTTAGAAAAAGTCTAAATCAGCTTGTGGAGTTTTTACATATTGAAATTCTGATTAAATATTCTGAATTTTGACTTTAATGTAGATTTTTCATTAATCTCTATGTCTTGCCAAGCTGCTTGGACAGAGTCTTGTAGCCCAGTATGTAGGTCTACAGTCTTGTCCCTGACATACTTGGAGAGCTCTTTGTAAAGATGATGAAATTATTTTTCAGATATTTGACAATTTCGAGTTAATTGCAAAGCCCCTGAACATGATATCATCACCAAACTTGCAGGAGATGTAGAGAAGGATTGGGGGAACATTTGAAAGAAATTAGTATGTCTCTAACACAAATAGTTTTTGCACAAATTAAGTTCAAAGTCAAGTCAAAATGTTGAAAATTCGGAATTGTGAACTTAATTTATTCAAAAACTATTTGTGTTTAGAGACATACTTTCTTCTGTTAAATGTTCCCCCAACCCTTCTCTACATCTCCAGCAAGTTTAGTGATGATACCATGTTCAGGGGCTTTGCAATCAGCTCTGAAAGTTAGCAAGTCAAATATTTTGAGCATCTCTAGCTCTTTGGACTTGGTCATATTTGGAATCTGATTGGTTGCTTCTGTGGCTGGGTGTAATGTATACAGGTAATGTAAGAACAAGCTTAGGAAACCCTTTACTGGTAATGTATAGTGATGATCGCGAATATTCGGATTCCGAATATTAATCGCGAATACCGGCAATTCGTAAATTCGTGAAGATGGTGAATATATTGCGAATATTCGCAATTTCGGATATTCTGTATTTTTTTTCCATTACACACGCCTCTCAATGCAAGTGGACGAATGAAAAGGCTGCAACAAGAGCTTAGCAACACTCCCTGCGACCATCAACAGTTTTTAAATCCAATATTGGGGTGATGCGAATATTCAGAATATTGTGAAAATCGGCACTTTTGAAAATTTGCGTCCAAGATGGCGTCCAAAATTTAAAAATTTTTTCAACACGCCCCTTAATGCAAGTTAAACATATATTCGCAATAAAAAGAATATTGCCGAATGTGAATATTTTCCGAATATTTTCTGAATGTTTTCCAAAAAATTTGTGGCATGCCACGAATACGAATGTTGCCTATGCCGCTCATCACTAGTAATGTAGGAACAACATAAGGGAATTATTTCGCTCACTGAATATAAATAATAATAGTATGTGTGTGTGTGTGTGGAGGGGGTCATTGAATTGTAAGTTTCTCCACAAAGAGAGTCCATCCTGTGCAAATAAATTGTCTCATGGCTTATGAATTGTTTAAATAGATAAAAGCTGTAATATTAGTATTTTTCCACATTTGAAAGAAACTTTAATAATTATTAAATTAATTATTAATCATAATAATTATTAATTAACCATAACCATGGAGATTGGGGTCCATGTATCCTTATGAACAAATGTGTGATATGAGAGGGAGTAGTACAGTTGTGTTTCAACCTCCACTGAAATTGAGTGTTTTGGCCATTTTTACTTGATTTTCATCATTTCAGTCATCTTGTTTACAATAAAATGAAAGAGACGCTTGTAAGTCAGACAAATCTAACATAACATTAATAATGAAATAACCACAAATGTATTTTCTGTGATCACATCATTAGTTTTATTTACCCCCCAGTGACATTCATTCTTAGTACTTAGTACAACATCCTTTTCCAGTTATAACAGCTTTTACACGTGAAGCATAGCTTGACACGTCAAGTGTCAAGGAGGAAGAACAAGGCCTATAAAGAAAAGAACACCTTGCCTACTGTGAAGCATGAGGGGGGTCAATCGTGCTTGGGGGCTGTTTTGCTTCTGCAGGTACAGGGAAGCTTCAGCGTGTGCAAGGTCCCATGAATTCTCTTCAGTACCAGGAGATAGTGGAAGGAATTGTGATGCAGTCTGTCACAAACCTGAGGCTTGGGAGACGTTGGACCTTTCACCAGGACAATGATCCCAAGCATACCTCCAAGTCCACTAGAGCATGGTTGCAGAGTAAAGGCTGGAACATTTTGGAGCGGCCATAGCAGTCACCAGACTTAAATCCGCCTGAGAACCTCTGGTGGGACTTGAAGAAAGCAGTTGCAGCACACAAGCCTAAGAATGTGACTGAACAGGCCTTTGCCCATGGGGAATGGGCTAAGATCCCCGTAGATCGCTGCAAGACACTTGTGTCACGCTATGCTTCATGTGTAAAAGCTGTTATACCTGGAAAAGGATGTTGTACTAAGAATGAATGTCACTTGGGGGGTGAATAAAACTGATCATGATGTGACACAGAAAAGACATTTGTGGTTATTTCATTATTAATGTTATATTTATCTGACTTACACGCGTCGCTTTCATTTCATTGTAAACAAGATGACTGAAATGATCAGATTTTGAACACAACTGTATGTATGGTGGCTCATCTCTAATAGCTGAAGGTTATATGAGCACGCCCAATGTGCAGAATTTGAAATTAAGGTATTTGTACATTTATGACTTGAGGTTACACAGCAAATTACAAATGTTGGGTTGGGTTCAAAATCAGAAAGTCCCATATTAGTTTTTTTTTGTTAACAGAAAATTTCCTAAGAAGCAGATGGGAAATGTAAAACTACAACTCACTCTACTATGTGAAATCACTGTATAGTACATTGCCTACCAGAGGTTTGTCATAGAACATGTGGGCAATGGAGGTGAAGATGACATTTATGTACGAATATTTCCCATTCACCAGCAAAAAAGTTCAATAATGATTTTCAAATACAGTTGCTAGAAAGAGCATGTGAACCCTTTGGGATTAGGTGGAGTTTAGCAAGAAATGCACTCAAAACATTCACAGTGCGGGGTGGGAAAAGTATGTGAACCCCTAGCCTAATGACTTCTCCAAGATCTAATTGGAACCAGGAGTGAGCCAACTTTGAATCCATTCAATGTAATGATATTGGATGTGTTGCTGAAAGCTGTTCCCTTTAAACATAGAGATGGTCAAATTTTTCGACTTGCTGACTTTGTGAACTTATTGCAAATCCCCTAAACATGGTATCACCACTTAAATTGCAGGAGATGAAAGGAAGGCTTGTGAGAGCATTGAAAAAAAAGTTTGGCTCTAGCACATGTAGTCCATCCTGTAACACAGACTGTCTACAAATGGAGAGAAGTTTAGCACTATTGCTGCTCTCCCTAGGCGTGGTCGTCCTGAAAATGGCTGCAAAAGCACAGTGCAAAACGCTAAATGCCCCACTTTATGCATTTTCTGTTGCAATGCAGTGCTTAATGTGAATGTTTTTAAAATGGATGTTACCATATTTGTTTGTGTACCTTCTTATCTATATATACAGTGAGGAACATTTGAACACCCTGTGGTATTGCAAATTCTCCCACTAAGAAATCATGGAGGGGTCTGAAATTTAAACTGTAGGTGCATTCACATTGTGAGAGATTTCAGCATTTATAAAAAAATGTGGAAATCACATTGTATTATTTGTCAAATAATTTCTTCTATTGCTGCACATAAGTATTTAACCCCTGAGAACAGTGTTAACATTTGGTACAGAAGCCTTACAGAGCCAGTTATAGAGGTCAGATGTTTTCTGTAGTGACCAGGTTTGCATACACTGCAGAGGGGATTTTGTTCCACTCCTCCACACAGATCTCCTCTCGATCTGTGAGGTTTCTGGGCTGTCACTGAGAAACATTGAGTTTTAGCTTCCTCCAGAGATTGTCTATTGGATTTACGTCTGGAGACTGGCTTGGCCTCTCCAGAACCTTGTTATGCTTCTAACAGGGCCACTCCTTGGTTATCCTGGTTGTGTGCTTCATCACTACCTGTAGCAGATCACATTGAGCTATCACCCCTAATGCTTAATGGTGGCTGTCCATAACTATTATTATTATTATTACTTCAGTCTGAGTAGTCGTCTGGACAGTGGAGGGGGGGGGGGGTAGAAACACAAAGACCACCATAACTATTTTACCTGTTGATTAGACAATGTCATGTTTATTGCCTTATAGTGATGGATAGGACAAAAGCAATCAGTCCCCTGCTGAGCAGTCATCTGGTTCAGCAGGAAAACAATAGGTACGGTGTCTGCCTTCCTGGACTGGTGATTGGATTATGTCTCAGGGTGAGAGGTGATTAAGTTATGTGATTAAACAATGGATCGTCTTTCTGGAGGTGTCTCCCTTGCATGGGAGAATGGGATAAAAAGCTGTGTACGTGACATTAAAGTTGAGTTCTGCTCCTGATATACTGAGTGTCTTCCAGTTATTGGTAAGAGTGATGGATGTTCCTGCATAGATTTGGGTACTACGTATGCTATGCCTCCTGTGTTAGTTACCTGGTCCCCCAGTACCCCTTGGAACTCGATAGGCTTTCTGCCTATGTCACACCAGCGCTCTGCTACACTACCCATCTTCAATGCTCTGACTGGATGTCACACTCAAAAACTCACAATACATGGCATCATTCGTCCTCACCTTTATTCAGTGCAGTTGTCCTGTCCCCTTCACAGAAAAGCACCCCAAAGCATTATGTTACCACCCCCATGCTTCACAGTAGGGATGGTGTTCTTGTGATGCAATTCATCCTTCTTTTTCCTCTAAACACGGCAAGTAAAGTTTAGACCCAAAAAATTCTACTGTGGTCTCATCTAACCACATAACTTTCTCCCATGTCTTCTCTGGATCATCCAGATGCTCATTGGCAAACTTCAGACAGGCCTCAAAATGTGATGACTTGAGCAGGGGAACCTTCTGTGCAATGCATGATTTGAAACCATGATGGCCTAGTATTCTACCCACAGTGGATTCTAGTAGACAATGTTCTATCTCCAGCAATCTTGACGATAAAGTCATGTTCAGGGGCTTTGTAATTAACTTACAAATCTGCTAAATTAAATAATAACCTTTCTTAACAAAAACACGTTTGCTGTGTGTTTCAGAGCCTTGGCTGCTGCATTTTCAAGTTTTTCCAAAATTTGTTCTAAAAAAAGGTACCTCAGCTTATATTTGGGTCGTCTTCTCCTCGCGTATATATGATAATAATATTAATAATAATAAATATAAGATATTATTATTATTGCAATGCATGGACAAATGCATGAATTTTGGATTTATGAACAGTGATGAGCGGCATAGGCAACATTCGTATTCGCAGCATGCCGCAAATTTTTTGGAAAACATTCGGAAAATATTCGCATTCGGCAATATTCTTCTTATTGCAAATATCGGCAGTATTTTTGCGAATTTCGCGAATATGTTTAACTTGTATTGAGGGGCGTGCTGAAATTTTTTTTTGGACGCTATCTTAGTGATTTTCGCGAATTTTCAAAAGTGCAGCTTTTCGCACTATTCACATCACCCCAATATTGGATTTAAAAACTGTTGATGGTTGCAGGGAGTGTTGCTAAGCTCTTGTTGCAGCCTTCCCATTCATCCACTTGCATTGAGAGGCGTGTGTAATGGAAAAAAAATACAGAATATCCGGAATTGCGAATATTCAGCAATATATTCACCATCTTCGTGAATTTCCGAATTGCCGATATTCGCGATTAATATTCGGAATCCGAATATTCGCGATCATCACTATTTATGAGTATCCAATCAAATATTAGCAGAATTATTTGCAAAATATCGCAAGAGTAGATGGTTCTTGATCTGCTTTTTATATATAATACATTTTTTAATTACTGTATATAAAAGTGTAAAGGGTATTTTTTAATTGTCTGTGTTATTGCTTTAATTTCATGTCGGACAAGTGCTTTTATATTTATTAACTTGAATGAATGAATATATATAAAAAGTTTAGACCATTCTTGGGAATGCACTTTTATGTCTTATTCTCGACTCAGATATCAGCCAAATTTCATATTTTGAGCACATTTTAGGTGCTGAAAAATTCAGCTTATTTTGGAGTATATATGGTATAATATATTTATATATTATAATAATATATATATATATATATATATATATATATATATATATATATATATATATATATATTTATTTATCTATTTATTTATTATCACGTTGCAATTATTATAATGCCATGCACACAGGATCATGTTTTTTTTTTTTTAAAGTAGAATATATCGAATGTGAAATTGCAAATATCCAACGCCATTTCACAAAGATATTTGTGAATTGCTGATATTTGCAAAAAATATTCACCATGAGAATTTCCAAGCTCAACACAACTGGCCAGGAGTCGTGAATGGTGGCATGCATATTTGCTAGAGATGATCGAATTTTTCAACTTTCTAACTTTCAGAGCTGATTGCAAAGCCCCTGAACATGGTATCATCATCAAACTTGCTGGAGATGTAGATAAGGGTTGGGGGGACATTTGGCAGAAAAAAGTATGTCTCTAACACAAATAGTTTTTGAATAAATTAAGTTCAAAATTTGTGCAAAGACATACTTAGAGACATACTTTTTTCTTTCACATGTTCCCCAACCCCTTCTCTACATCTCCAGCAAGTTTGGTGATAATACCATGTTCAAGGGTTTGCAATTAACTTGAAATCGTTGAATTTCTGAAAAAACATTCAACCATCTCTAATATTTGCTACTGCGCATGTCCTCCCAGATTTGTTGTTGATTCTTGGGTAACTCTAGTGGACATGCACATATATGTTGCAAATATTAGGCGAAAACATTTTGCAAGTACGAATATTGCCTATGCTGCTCATCACTACAGATTTACAGGAAAAAATATTAAGAAGATTAAAATTTTCAAGAAGCTGAAAGAAAGAATTGCAATGTTCCCCCAACATCTCCAGCAATGTCCCCCCAACCCTTCTCTACAACTCCAGCAATGTCCCCCCTTCTCTACATCGTCTCCGCAATGTTCCCCCCCCTCCCCCCAACATCTCCACAGCAATGTCCCCCCACCCTTCTCTACAACTCCACAATGTCCCCTCCCAACCCTTCTCTACATCTCCATCCCAGCATGTCCCCCCCCAACCCTTCTCTATATCTCCAGCAAGGTCCCCCCAACCCTTCTCACATCTGCCAGCAATGTTGCCCCCCCAACACTTCTCTACATCTCAGCATGTCCCCCCCAACCCTTCTCTACATCTCCCCTGCAATGTTCCCCCAACCCTTCTCTACATCTCCAGCAATGTTTCCCCCAACAGCTCCATCAAATGTCCCCCCAACCCTTCTCTACAACCCAGCAATGGTCCCCCCAAACCCTTCTCTACTCTCCCGCAATGTCACCCCAACCCTTCCTAGATCTCCAGCAATGTCCACCCCAACCCTTCTCTACTACAATATCTCCAGCAATGTTCCCCCCCCAACCCTTCCTAACATCCATTCCAGCCATGTCCCCCCCCAACCCTCTCTACATCTCCAGCAATGTTCCCGTGTCCCACCAACCCTTCCTACATCTCCAGCAATGTCCCCCAAACCTTCTCTACATCTCCACAATGTCCCCAACCCTTCCTCTACAGCTCCACAGCCATGTCCCCCAACCTTCTCTACAGCTCCAGCAATGTCCCCCCACACCCTTCTTTACATCTCCAGCAATGTCCCCCAACCCTTCTCTACATCTCCAGCAATGTTTCCCCAACCCTCTCTCCATCTCCAGCAATGTCCCCCCAACCCTTCTCTCATCTCCAGCAATGCCCCCAACCCTTCTCTCTACATCTCAAGCAATTTTTGTGAGGATACCATTTTCAGAGGCTTTGCAATGAGCTGACAAAGTTAGCTAGCACAATGCAAATTTTCTAATCAATCCCGCATGCGAAAATTTTAAATAAAATGGAGATACTCGCACGCGAAATAGCGGCACGGCAAATCAAAAGCAAAGTTCTTTTTTAAGTTGAAATTTCGATTTCAATTGAAATAAAAGGGTGATTTTCGATTTTTTTGGCGAAAAGTCATAATGACCCCATCAAAATTTGATTGTGCGAATTTTCGGCAAAAAAGTAGATATTTCTACTTAAAAATTCGCACTGCAAATTTTTCGACCTTCCCTAGTGCTGTGTGTGTACTGCTGCTAGTGCAATTGAATATTGCATTCATTAAATCCATTGCATTAACCCCAGTGATGTGAAAACGTATTAAATATAATTTTCGGTGGTTTTCTGCTACAAAACTGGGTGCATCTTATGGTCTGGTGCGTCTAATAGTCCAAAAAATACGGTAACTTATGTAAACTTTTTTTATGTATTTTAAAAGTGATGGTTTTCTTTTATTTTTAGCTATTGCTGGGTAGGAGACAACTTTTTTTGTGTATGAGTAAGGGGTCAATATAACCCCTATTCTCATTTCATGGTATATGTTCTAATTTCTTTAATTGATAAATATAAATGTGTATGGGGGTTTCCTAAAGTCAGAATTCCGACTTTAAAAATATTTCTCCATATCTCTGCTAAATCGAAATTTCTACTTTTTTACAGGAATTTTCACAGGAGAATTTTGACTTTTGTAGAAAAATTCTAAATCAGCTTGTGGAATTTCTACGTATTGAAATTCAGATTAAATATTCAGAATTTTTACTTAAAATTTCGATTATCACATTTTCCATTCATCTCTACTTCTTGCTAAGCTGCTTGGACAGAGTCTTGTAGCCCAGTGTGTAGGTCTACAGTCTTGTCCCTGACATACTTGGAGAGCTCTTTGGACTTGGCCATATTTGGAATCTGATCGGTTGCTCCTGTGGCTGGGTGTAATGTATACAGGTAATGTAAGAACAAGCTGTCATTAGGAAACCTACGTACAGGGGTTGTTCCACCTTTACCCTTGTGGGCATTGCGCACGTGGCACATTTTCTTTATAACTGTGCCACGGGCAATCGCCTGCCTGGCCGGAGGTTCAGAAAATTAATGACACCAGAGTCATGCTGAAAAAAGGTGACGCCCCTCCATTTACATGGGGGTCTATGGCACCGCCTACCTCGCCCCATTTGTGTCACTGGTGACGCGATCGTAGGCAGACCCGGAAGTCCCAACTGCCGGGGGATTCTGGCGGACAGGTGAGTATCTCACTACTTAACTTGGGCTGAGTTTTATGATGCATGAAACTGAGCCAGAGTTAACTCGGGCCAAACGCCCAGGAGGTTAAGCTTATTAACAGAATAAAGTCAAGACAACTGGGAACCTGAAAAATTGTGGGTTGATAGGGGTTCATGTAATTAAAATGCAAATTAATCTCTGATTTTAGTGCACTGGCTTTGTGAGGATTATGACCCCTGGCATGGAGATTGGGGTCCATGTATCCTAATGAACATATGTGAGATGTGAGGACTCCTCACATCTCACATATGTTCATTAGGATACATAGACCCCAATCTCCATGGCAGGGGTCATAATTATCAAAGTTCCTTTCGAATGTGGAAAAATACTAATAAAAATATTACAATCCATCTCTAAAATTCATAAGCCATGAGACAATTTATTTACAGAAGATGGACTCTTTGTAGAGAAACTTACAATTCAATGACCCCCTCCACACACACATACACACACACACACACTATTATTATTATTTACATACAGTGAGGAAAATACGTTTTTCATCCCCCTGATGATTGTGTTCACTTGTCTCTGATAAATATATGACCCATCTTTAATTGTTATAGGAGATTTATTGTAGATGTGAGGAGTAGTAGTATGTATGGCGGTTGATCTCTAATAGCTGAAGGTTAAATGAGCGCACCCAATATGCAGAATGTAAAATCAAGGTATGTGGACATTGTATGCATCATGTACATTCATGACTAGAGGTCACAAAGCAAATTACAAACGTTGGGTTGGGTTCAAAACCAGAAAGTCAAGTTTTTGTGTATTTGTTTTTACCGAAAATTTCCTAAAAAGCTGCAGATGGGAAATGTAAAGATACAACTCACTCTACTATGTGAAATCACCTTATAGTACATTGCCTATCAGAGGTTTGTAATAGACATGTGCACATAGAGCAAAACAGAACTCATCATCTTTCCCCCATCACCTTCCAAGCCTCCTCCTCCCTACATCTCACTTACAGTTAATAACACCGTCATCTCCCCTATCCCACAAGCTCGCTGCCTTGGTGTCACCTTTGACTCGCGCTCTCTTTACTCCCCACATACAGACATCGCTAGATCCTCCCACTTTCCATCTTCGCAACATCTCCAAAATCAGCCCCTTCCTGTCCCAGAGACCACCAAAGTCCTGGTACACGCTCTAATCATCTCTCGTATGGAATACTGTAACTCATCCTTCTGGCTTCTCTCACTAAGACATTTGAATCTTCAGCCATCATGATTGCTGCTGCTCACTCATCTATCCTTTACCGCTCCTCATCTGCTGCTCCCTCTCTTCAAATCTATACAATGGCTTCCAATTGTCCGAGAACCCAAATTCAAGTTCTGTGCCTTGCCTTCAATCACTCCACCACACTGCCTCAGTACAATCTCCAACCTGGTACACAAATAGCACACAAAACTCCCCCCCACTCCAGATTTCACATTCACCAGGAAAAAAGTTAAATAATGATTTTCAAATACAGTTGCAAGAAAAAGTATGTGAACCCTTTGGGATTACGTGGAGTTTGGCATGAATGTGCAGATGTGCTCTGATCTTCATCTTAGTCACACCAATAGAAAAACACAGTCTGCTTAAAATAATACTCCACACACATTCTATGTTCTCATTTTTTTTATTGAACATAACATGTTAACATTCACAGTGCAGGGTGGAAAAAGTATGTGAACCTCTAGTCTAATGACTTCTCCAAGTGCTGGTTGGAGCCAGGAGTGAGCCAACCTTGAGTCCAATCAGTGTGATGATATTGGATGTGTTGCTGAAAGCTGCCCTTTAAAAACACAAACATGTTTTGGGTTTACTGGTTTCAAGAAGCACAGTTTGATATAAACCACGCCTCACAGAGAAGAGCTCTCAGAAAACCTACCATCAGGAATTGTTGTTTTGCATGAAGCTGGAAAGGGTTACACAAGTATCTCCAAAAGCCTTGATGTCCATGTGCCTACGGTAAGACAGACTGTTTACAAATGGAGAAAGTTTAGCACTGTTGCTGCTCTCCCTAGACATGGTAGTCCTGTAAAGATGACTGCGAGAGCACAGCGCAGAATGCGCTTGAGAAGAATCCTAGAGTGCCAGCTAAAAACTTACAGAAATCTCTGGCACATCCTAACGTTTTTGTTGACACATCTACCATAAGGAAAACTTTAAACAAGAATGGAGTACATGGGAGGACACCACAGACGAAGCCATTGCTGAAATTGCAGTACATTTGAAGTTTGCAAAAGAGCACCTGGATGTTCCACAGCACTACTGGCAAAATATTATGGGAACAGTTTTGTATGGGTCCGCACTCACTGTGTTCTGCAATGTAGATCATACACCAATTCCCTCTCTAGCCGAGTTTATAATTTTATCTGGTGTGCGGAACTCCAGTGCTTGTGGATATACATATAAATATTATGTGGACAGATAAAACCAAAATTTTGTTGTTTGGAAAAAACACACAACACTATGTGAGGAGAAAAAAAGGCACAGCACACCAACATCAAAACCTCATCCTAACTGTAAAACATGGCGGAGGGAGCATCATGGTTTTGGGCTGCTTTGCTGCTCAGGGCCTGGACAGATTGTAGTCATTGATGGAAAAATTAATTCCAGAGTTTATCAAGATATTTTGCTAAAAAACTTAAGACCGTCTGTCCTCAACTGAGGTGGTGATGCAACAGGACAATGACCCAAAGCATACAAGTCATTCAACAAAAGAATGGCTTCAACAGAACAAAATATGCCTTCTGTAGGTATATCAACCCGATTGAAATGCTGTGGCATGACCTTTATAGAGCGATTCACCCCAGACATCCCAAGAATATTGCTACACTGAAACAGTTTTGTGAAGAGGAGTGGTCCCAAATTCCTCCAGCTCGTTGTGCAGGTCTGATCTGCAACTACAAGAAATGTTGTTGAAGTGTACATGGTGACAGGAGGGAGAGCCGGTGAAGTGCGGAGGGGTATATGGGGAGCCGGGTCTGTCAGTGACATTGTTCTACATCCTCATCAGTGCTGACCTGCAGGAACCATGTTTGCCGCCAGGCTGGTGTCACGTTGTCCTTGGCACTGGTGTCACAGACGTCTGAGCAGGTGACGTGTGATGGAAGCGCTCACCAGGCACAGAATGTGAAGGGTCAGATGGTTGCCCCTGGGGGTCGAGATATGGTCTTTACATATATGGGCTCTTCATTAGAGATGCTCGAAATATTAGACTTGCTAACTTTCAGAGCTGATTGTAAAGCCCCTGAACATGGTAACTCAACAGTTCAAAATTAAAGTCAAATTTCCGAATTTTCCGAATTTTTGACATTTTGACTTGACTTTGAACTTAATTTGTGCAAAAACTATTTGAGTTAGATACATGCTGTTTTCTTTCAAATGTTCCCCCAACCCTTCTCTACATCTCCTGCAAGTTTGGTGATGATACCATGTTCAGGGGCTTTGCAATTAACTCGAAATCGTCGAATATATGAAAAATAATTTTAGCATCTCTACTCTTTGTTCGCCTCACAAAATCCTCGACCTGGTCGTTGCTGCTTTAACCTGGTTTCTGTTTGACACCAAATATATAAACATTTCTGCCCCAAAATACCTCACCCCCTGATGAAGATGACGAAACGTACGTCGGGGTTGAATTAGGTGTTGGTTTCCCAGTCCTTTGGGGAGGTGGCTAAGGCGCGCCATGTCAAACTTTTCATCTGTTTATCATGGACTATATGTTTTTATGGACTATTAAATTATGATCATCTTTTTACATTTGGTGATTTGTTTACCTATTTAGAAATATACCTAGCCGTGAAAGTCCCCTAGCCTCTGTTTACACAGAGGTCATTTTACCCTGGAGTATTGGTATGTTTATCATACTCCCGGTCCATTTTTAAATTAAAATTTTGGGTTGTTGGCTAACTGAATATGTGAAAGAGGCACTATTATGGCATACATGAAATGTTTGGTTGAGGTCATTGCTGCCAAAGGAGTCAACCAGTTATTAAGTAAAAATGTTCACATACTTTTATTTTACAACTGTAGGGTCAGGAATGGTCCAGTTTTTCCCTTTAGGAAACCAATGGGAGCAGCAGGCCACAAGCTTCCTTGGAGTCACACCGATAAAGTCTGAGAGTCCCTTCACAATAGATGTGTTGTGTTTGGATTTAAAAAGTCATGTGTTTTCCCATATTAAATCATTGTACCGCTCACACGAAATGTTCAAATCAGTGTTAATATTTGGTCCAGAAGCCTTTGTTTGCAATTACAGAGGTGAGACATTTCTTGTAGTGACCTGGTTTAGTGACCTCGTCTTGATCTGTGAGATTTGTGGGCTGTCCCTGAGCAACATGGAGTTTCCGCTCCTCCAAAGATTTTCTATTGGATTTATGTTTAATCATTTTTATTGAATTTTTTCAAAATAATACAAAGCAAGAAAACAAAATCGGATAAGTCCAGGAATACCATGAGAGGGCAGAGTCATTCATAAGATCAGATACAAACAATCTGTGTGATATAGCGTAGGCACATTTCGTATTCGTGAAACAGAGTGTTAGTAGTCAGGCAAACAACTAATTCTGCAGCCCAATATAGAATAATGGGTAATGGACTAAAACAGAAATTCCAGCATACCAACATTTTCTTAGAGGTAAATAAGCAAACAAACAAACATATCCCTAATCCATTCCCAAACCAAATCAAAACTCAAACAACATTAACCTTGACAGTGCAATTTGCTCCCAATACGGCCTGTATGGCAATCACAATAGTAGTAGTCATCGCGGGCCTTTAGCAACCCATCAGGTGGGTGGACTCTCACCCCATCTGGGATCAGTGAAGGTACAGTTCTCTATATGTCCCCCATTTTTTTTCATATTTCTTTTCTCCGTTCCCGCCTGATCCCTTGAAATCTAAACATTCCTTCAGATGCAACTCTTGCAATTGTGACAGCACCTGTCGTATGGTCGGGGGTTTAGGGGAGATCCAATTGCACATAATCGCTCTCCGAGCCGTCATGAGGCATGTGTGAACCCATGGCGAGTTTGCGATTAAGGTGCGTTGCGTTGACGTAGACATATAGCTGAACAAGAGGATCACCGGGTCCATCTCAAGGGTGGAACCCGTGACTCCATTGATCAGGCTGGTCACCAGATACCAGAACTTTTCTATATATGGGCATGTCCACAAGCAGTGATAGAGCGTTGGATTAGATATCTCACATTTCGGGCACTTAGAAGTCCAAGTGACCTGTCCTGCCTCGGTAGTCGAGACTACCCCTGGGGGCTTATAAGCCCTGTGTATTATCCTAAATTGGGTTTCACGCCACGTCTCTGACACCGTACAGTTTCTTACTATGCTGTAGCCTTTCATGAGCTTGCTATGCAAGTCTGGTTCCTGGATGACCGTCTCCCAGCGTGTGGAGTTAAGAGCATGCATGTGTTGGTGCATATATTCCCGCAATACAGAGTGTATATCTGACAACCTAACCTTGGATAGACCGACCGAGTCATCAAATTCAGTGATCATATGGACAGAAGCAAAGTTATTTGCCAGGGATTTAACGAATCCAGAGATCTGCATATATGCCAGCAGATGGGATTCCTTCTCAGTCAACAAGTAGCGGTCCCTGATTTCCGATAGAGAGTATAGTTTATGGGTATCCGGATTTATGAGATCCTTGAGGTCCCTAGCCCCCTTTCTCCCCCAGGACTGAAATAGATTGGAGGACCACCCCGCTGGGAACAACGGATTGCCCACAATAGGCAGATATTTGGAAAATGAATATGGCAACCCAAAAAGTTTTCTGGCTTCTCGAAATGCAACCACGGTATCCCGTATCAGGGTGTTGTGTTTAAAGGGGTTCGGAAGTTTGGCAATGGGGCAATGGAGTAGAGCCGCCAGATTCCATGGGTGAACCATGGCTGCTTCCAACTCAAAGTTGGAGTGAAGGGAGGTGCCTTTCACCCAATCCAACGCATGCCTGAGCAGACTGGCTATATTATAGTGTCTCGCGCTCGGGAAACCTATGCCCGCCCTGGACTTGTCCGCTTGCAGCTTCTTTAGATTGATCCTAGCTCTCTTTCCCCTCCAGAGAAACCTCGAGCAGGCATCATTTAGAATCTTGACATCTGTATGTTTTAAGAGCATAGGAATAGTTTGAAGCGGATACAGGAGCTTCGGAAACGTCACCATCTTTATCAGGTTGCTCCTCCCAAACAATGACAACGGGAGATTGTGCCATGTCTCTAGTTCTTTGCCTATCTTTTTAAGTAGGGGTGTAAAGTTCAGGTTATAGATGGAGTTAGTGGTATGTCCTACCTTGATACCTAAATATGTTATTGCATCTTTGGCCATCGCAAACCCCATGTTCCGCAGTGCCATATTAGTGCCCGAGGTGTATAGGGGTAGCAGCTCGCTCTTCGTGGTATTAATCTTAAAACCCGATCGCTTGCCATAGTCCAGGAAAGCTCCCGAAATTATTGGTAAGTCATGGAAGGGATCACTAGTAAACATTAATATGTCATCTGCAAAAAGCGCAGATTTCAGCACCCTACCCTGTACTGGCACACCCGTGAGCGGGAGCTGTGTTTCCAATATGCGCACTAGGGGTTCCAGGGCCAGATTGAAAAGAAGGGGCGACAACGGACACCCCTGCCTCGTCCCCTTTTGTAGAGGGAACGGCGTAGATATAAAGCCCGGGGTACAGACCCTTGCAGAAGGCTTAGCATACATAGCCCTAATCGTCCCCATAGACCGACCTTGAAAACCCATTGCTTCCATAACTTCAAAAAGCCATGCCAGATTCACATTGTCGAATGCTTTTTCAGCATCGACAGCTAGCAAACACACCTCCTTATCTAGATTATTTTTGGCATAGTCCAATGCCATCAGCGTTTTCCTGATGTTTGACACTGCATTACGACCCTGTGTGAACCCCACCTGTGCTGGGTGTATGATGGTGGGCATTATTTTGGCCAATCTGCGGGCCAGCAGTTTAGACATGATTTTCGCGTCAGTATTAATTAAAGAGATGGGCCTATACGAGCCCGGCTGCAGCGGGTCCTTGCCCTTCTTATGTATTAGCTTTATATAGGCCTGGTCAGCCGTGGGGAAGTAGGTACCCGAATCCCACAAATGCTGGTATAGTCGTAGTAGGGGTAGCATGACGTCAGACTTGAAAGTTTTGAAGAATTCAGGGGTAAACCCGTCCGGTCCAGGGGCCTTATTATTGGGCAGGCTGTCAATCACCTCCAACAATTCCGGGAGATCCAGGGGTTCATTGATCCCCTCTAGTTGCGATTGGGTCAAAGAGGGAAGGGGAATGGTACTCAGGTATTGCTTCTGGTCAGTACGGTCAAAGTCCACCTCAGTGTATAGGTTTCCGTAGTAACGGCCCATTATAGCGTTAATTGTAGCAGGATCCGTGGATTTAACCCCCTGCTCGTCTAACATAGCCGGAATATGACTACTAGGGAAGGAGGCCCTAACAAGGTTAGACAGTAGTCTCCCTGCCTTATTACCCTGTCGATAATATTGCAGGTCTCTGTAGGACTTCTTCAGCGTCTCCCTCTCCTCCAGCCAGTGGTCAAAATGACCCTTGGCCGTCAGAAATAGTTGTTTGTTATTATCAGTAGGATTATGAGTGAGCAGCTTTTGGGTGACCAGAACCGCTGCCAGTGCCGAATTGTAGTTTCGAGTAACTTGTTTACGCCGGCCCGCCAGAAATGCCATCACATAACCTCTGATGCACGCTTTGGCCGATTCCCAGAATAGGACTGGGTCTAATTCATGTGCTTTATTGTCCACCTTGAAATCAGCAATTTTCGCCGACAGGTATACCTGAAACTCCGCATCATCCTTCAGGTGACTGGGGAATTTCCACAAGATGTCTGTGCCTACCGGCCTATGTACCGTCATCGAGACGCTTACTGGCGCATGGTCCGATATAACCAGATCGTGTATCGTCGGGTCAGTAAGTAGTGGTAAGACGTTAAGCGAGGCAAATATATGGTCTAGTCGAGATAAGGACGCGTGTGCCTGTGAGACATGCGTGTAGTGCGCTTCCGTAGGGTTTTGCTGCCTCCACACATCATGTAAACACGTCAGTTCCGTGAAGTCCAGAAGTGGCGTGTCTGGTGTCAGAGTCATCGACCCCTTCTGTCGCAATCGTTTAGTTACAGTCTGGGATTTCCTGTCCAAGTGCACGTCCATGACGTCATTAAAGTCACCCCCTACCAGTTTGTAGTCAGTCTCGTCCGCCACAATACGTTGAGCTAAGTCCTTGAAATACCGTTTGGAAGGGGAATTAGGGGCATACACATTAAATACACTCACGGAGCTTGTCTCCGCTACCAGTTTTACATGCAAGAATCTACCCTCGGTATCAGCTGTAAAGGAGACAACCTTATGGCTCAGATTTTTGCGGAGTAGGGTGATGACCCCCCCCTTTCGGTCTAGAGCCGGGGAGGTTAACACCTCACCCACCCACATCTTTTTCAGCCTAGCTGCCTCCGATGCGTCCAGGTGGGTTTCCTGGAGTAGGGCGACATCTGGTTTGGCCTACCCAGAACCTTGTTATGCTTCTAACGGAGCCACTTCTTAGTTATCCTGGATGTATGCTTTATCACTGCCCAACTTTAATGCTCTGATTGAGGAAATACATGGGGTGTGTCATTCATCCTCACCTTTATACAGTGCTGTCCTGTCCCCTTGGCAGAAAAGCACCCCAAAGCATTATGTTTCACAGTAGGGATGGTGTTCTTGTAATGCATTACATCCTTCTTTTTCCTCCAAACATGGCAAGGGAAGTTTAGACCAAAAAAATTTGATCTTTGACTAGTTTGATCTCATCTGACCTCACAACTTTCTCCCATGTCTCCTCTGGATCATCCAGATGCTTATTGGAAAACTTCAGACAGGCCTCCACATGTGATGACTTGAGCAAGGGAACCTTCCATGCAATGCATGATTTGAAACCATGTCGGTGTAGTGTTCTACCGACAGTGACCTTTGAAACTGTGGTCGCAGCTCTCCTTATGTCATTGAGGAGCTTCTCCCATGTAGTTCTGGACTAATATCATCATCAGTGATACCCCAAAAGGTGAAATATAGGAGCCCCAGAGGGATAATATTTTCTTTAGCCTCTTTCTAACAATTGCTTCAACTGTTGATCTATTTTCACCAAGCTGCATAGCAATTTCCCTGCAGCCCTTTCTAACCTTGTGGAGGTCCACAAAAAAAAGTCTGGTTAACTGTGGGGTAGACAGGTGTCATTAAAGAGCTAGACAGGTGCTACTAATTTAGATTGTTGAGTGGAGTACCGATGGACTTTTTTAAAGGCAGAGTAACAGGTCTTTGAGAGTCAGAATTCTTGCAGATTGACAGTCGTTCAAATACTTATGTGCAGCAGTGCAATACAAATACATTCTGTAAAAATAATGCAATGTGATTTTCAGATTTTTTTTTTAAATTGCTGTCTCACAGTGGTAATGCAGCTATAATGTGAGTTCCAGAGCACTCCATGATTTCTTAGTGGGATACATTGCAAAAATGCAGGGAGTTCAAATATTTCTACCAAAACTATGTTCCTCACTGTACATAACTCACGCAGTCATTACAATACATGTTGATTCCATTGACGAAACACCCAAACGCCATTGCCTTTTCCTGGACATTTTTGGGCAGTTGACCATTAGAATTACATGGGGTGGTTATCATGTGACAACCCGCATCAACACGCTGCACACAGAGGAGGAGGCTTTGGTTTTAAGAACAGCCACACACATTTTCAGATGATATTTTCCACCAACCGATCGCCCCACCCTCCAAGGCTGGTTTTAAGCTGGTTTGTACTAATTGGAGAGCGACACAATAGAAAAAAAAACACACATAATAAAATACAAGTTATAGATAGCCTGAACAACAGGTCCTGTATATATATAAACAAACAAAGCTTCATGGTCAGGCTTCATGGTCAGTCAAAGCTTCATGGTCATGGCAAGGCTATCTATAACTTGTATTTTATTATGTATGTTTTTTTCTATTGTGTCGATCTCCAATAAAATTATACCTCTTAAGGCTGCCATACACACCCTTATGGGTGCAGGCAGACCAGTCCCGATATGCACATGATGACGTCATCATGTTTGCACCCTGGTGCATTATGGGGCCCCTTCAGTCGACCGGCACCCTTTGTGTGCCGGCCATAAGCTTCAATGAAGACGTCGGTCTTTATTGACGCTTATGGCATCGGCTTGCATCGGCCAGAGATTATCGGACATGTCTGTTCTCTGGCCGGCTGAGCTGTGGGGAGCTGTGGGGAGACAGGGATCTGTCGCCCCATGTGGGCACATGCCGATAAGCCGAGTGCGCACGCCCGCCGGTCAGGTTAAAAATCGGCCGCTTATCGGCATGTGTATGCCAGCCATTACACGAAGTTTGTTAACAGTCTATGTGCTTTTAAAGTCCCCGGGGCTAGCCACCCCAGATTTGGCAGAGGAAGCTCTGTCCAAATAGTTTTTTTCTATGTATACATTCAGGGATGTTGGCACGGATTTCTACTCTTTCATATGCCCCATTATTTATTATGGTTTTTCCTTTGTATGCTTCCTGCAGCTCCGGGACCCCCTCAAGTCATCTTAAGTTATTAACTCCTAGTGTCCTGGATAGATAGAATACCTTCAGTAGCCAACAATCAGTAAGGATTTTTAATATGTGTTCATATTAACCATTCAGGGTTATAGGGACATGTGCTATTATTTATGGCCCTACAATGAAGGGTTAACTTCATAGAGGAATATCTCTTCTATGGTGTATTATGTGTGAACTACAAATGTTTTTTGAATAATATTTACTTTTCATTCTCAACCTTCTCTTGTAACCCAAATATTGTCAGAGTCTGCTCGTGAGGACCCCAGATATTCATCCCCTCACCCTGTAGAATTGTTAATGGGACACTTTTTACTTTGTACCCCTTACACTTTGTACTAGAGATGGTCGGATGTTTCAACTAGCTGACTTTGTGACGTGATTGCAAAGTCTCTAAAAATGATATTATCACCACAATAAATTTTGCTCTAGCACATGTAGTTTTCCTATAAATTAAGTTCAAATTCAAAGTCGAAATTTTGACTTGACTTTGATCCTAATGTATGCAAAAACTATTTGTGTTAGAGCAATACTTTTGTTTTGTAGTATACCCCCCAACCCTTCTCTACATCTCCAGCAGGATTGGTTATGGTACAATGCTCAGGAGTTATGGGATGGGGAGATAACCATCATATTTTTTATAATAAATTAAAATAAACTGTGTCGGTAAAATGACAGATCTCCTTGTCAGTAGCACTGGTCTACCAGTACATGAGCTGTAGGTGAAGCACATAAATGTTTTTTTACAATAAAATTAATATTCAGCTTATTTACCTGAAGGAGGGTCAGGTATTTGTGCCTTAGGAAATAATAATAGCATTTTTTGGTGTGACAGGAATGGTAAGTATAAGGAAACAAATTTTAAATATAATGGGCCAAGAGTAATTGTAAGAGTTTTTTTTTGTTTTGAGAGAGAAGATATAAAACGAGGACAGCAGAGCTATATGTGACCAAACCGTCGCTGGGAGAAGACTGTGAAGGATCAATAGGGAGGGCATATCTCAGAATGAGAAGCAGAATGTGTCTCCTCTTCCTCCTGGTCCTGCTGTGTGCTTCCCATGGGATGACACGTGAGTAGTAGAGATGGTCGCAAAACTTTTATTCGTTTATTCAGTTCTTTGTGTTAGAAACTCTTATCCAAAGTAGGATTGTCAGCTGTTCAGCAGGCTACAGATATGATCAATCACAGAGAACAAATGTCATATTCATGTTCTGTTCAATTCCATTAGGAAAAACATTTTATAAATTATTTAACAAGAGTTTGCACAGACTTAAGATATTGTTTAGACCAGTAGTGAGCAACTGAGTTGATTTAGAGTGTGGCATCACTAAACATTTTCAATCTATTCTGACTTTGATAAGCATTTTGTAATGAAAGCATTATGTAATGAAAGGACAGCAGGAATAGCTAGAAGATATTATTGTTCATTTTTAAATAAAAATGAAACTTTGTTTTAAATTGTAGTTCAAACATTAGGGAACACTGTAGTATGGTAATGTGCCGTATTTTGGACCATAAGACACACTTTTTTGACCCCCAAAATCGGGGGGAAATAGTGCTTGCGTCTTATTGTCTGAATGCATGGCTGTGCCTTGGCTTCCCACCAGCTCTCCCGAGCTGTCAGATGAAAGATGCAGCCACAGCTAGACCCCTCATCTGTACTGTTTCTTCCACCAGAGCCCTGCTGATAGAAGCAGTACAGCAGAGAGACCAACAACAAGTTGCGTCTTATAGTCCGAAAAATACGGTAAATTTTTGCATCATATATATCATCAAAGGTTATGTGCCTTATATATATCATCAAAGGCTTCAAAGATATCTATGGGGCACATTACCTCTGATTTAAAGGCTGTGTGTCCCTATTGTGTTCCTCTCCTCCTTTTCCTGATGTTTGACACTTTGTTATTTGTTCTTTTACCATCGACCAATGTGAAACTCATTGCTTTTTATCTCATGCCAGGGCACACTGACCCCCTCACTGGCTTCTGGAGAAATGTTACTGAATTATTATTATCATTTATTTATATAGCACCAACATATTATGCAGTGCTGTACAATATACTGAATCTTCCATGCTTGGCTATGTGTGTACAGAATACAGTGACTTATTAATGAATATATTTTTTTTTAAGTGGCAAGATATTACAAAAATTATCCTTGCCTCCACAACTCCTCTGTTCTGGTCATCTACTGACCACACCAATCTTAACTCAGATTATTTCTATCATTACCTAACACCTAGCTATACCTATAAAGCCTTATTGCAGATTTAATACATCTAGAGCTACTAAGCCAAAGAGAGCGACTGACTCTAAGTCTCTATGACGAGATTCCTCTTGAGTGAAGTTTGATGTTCACATGTGGAGATTCAAGATCCACTATAGTGTGTTACATCCAATTGTCTATGCCTTGCTTTACATTACCTAACATTGCTTTTCTGAAATGCATCAGAATGTAATTGGCCTTGAAAAAAAAACTTTACTTAAAATGTTTATGCCCTTTACCAAATCAAATTTCCCCTATCCAACCTGCTGTATTATTATGTATGGATGTTATGTCTCTGGCTCTCCTCTATCCTCGAAAGTATGGGTTAAGTCTGTCACCATTCAAATAGATGCACCCAATGAACTGGCCAGTGGGGTGGGAGATACACAGGCATAAGTTCAGATACAACAGATGTCTCATGATACAGTAGGTCTTTGTCATTACCATGGTACCAAATAGAGATGGTCGAATTTTTCAACTAGCTGACTTTGTTCGCAATCTAGGCCCATAAGCTTCTCAATGCACAATATCTCGAATATTCAAATTGTGAATATCTACCACCATATTCACAAAATTTCTGAATTCTTGAAGAGCCGATATTCGTCAAAATATATTCGCAATTCGAATATTCGAGCTCAACGCTACTCAGTAATGGCGGATACAATAATATAAATAACAATCAGATATAACCACCAACTATATTTATTGTTCCCATTTATCATTTCTGTTTTTCTTCTTACAGAGTCCACAGCCTCTACAACCTCCAGTAAGTGATCATTCCCTTTATTCTGTAATGACAGGACTGAGACTAAAGCCCCCCATACACGTCTAGATTTTCCATCCAATCAACTTAATTCAATAAATTTTTGGGTTGATTGATTGAAAATCTATGGCAGCCCACATAGTTAGATCGACCTAAATCAATTAAAATTGGGGGAAAAATTGATTGACAAAGGATTGGACATTTTGGTAAATTTTAATTGGTTGTATTGAAATGCATTACACTTTCAGTCGATCCCCAAAAAGTTGATCAAACATCTGTTACTACATTTGATAAACATACAATCAATCACCAATTTACCTGACCCCAGAAATGGATCTTTTTAAGTTGATTGAACAGAAAATCTAGACGTGTATGGGGGACTTAAGATCAGGGTGGGGATTTGAGGTTTCCAACAAAAGCTGCAATGGATGTGATAATATACATTACAAATATACTGAGACTGATATCAAGTTGGCTTCTCAGAATGATACTTGTCTGATTGTTATACTGATCTAGGTAGAGGAAAGATCACACAGAGACCCATAGTATTCCTCCACCATGGGCAAGAGTGAGGAAAGCATGTATTCAGTGAAAGCTCCCATTTCACTTGGGGGGTGGAGGGGGGGGGGGGGGGGGGGGGGGGGGGGCTGGAGGCTTTTCAAGAATCAGATGTGTTTTATAACATCCATATTAGAAGAGCACAGTTTGGAATATGAACAAGTTGCCTAGGGAAACTACTGTTAGGAAAAGGAAGCATGTCACAGATAATTCTCGGTCATGTTATTTATCATACTGAATCGGCACACACAATTATATCTCAGTATCATCATGTCCTCTCATCAGCACACATGTTATAAAATCTGTGCTGACATACAATGAACATTCATTATGATATAAACACAACCCAAATCTGATGTGTTCTTTAATATAATCTGATGATTCTTTAATATCTTCTGCCCACATGGTCAGGAATCTCATTCCATCATTTCCCTCTTTCTTCAGGTTCTGGAGGACTCCGCTGTACACAGAGAAGTAAGTCACCAAGTGAGGAATCTCAGAACTCGATCACTCGGGGGACAGATAATCTCATCACTTTGTTTCGTATCATTTTATTAATTCAGCTGAAATATGAAGGAATACATTTACATATAATTTGTAGATTGTTTTGGAGGTAACTAACTCCAATTTGGAGGTGGCCAACCCCATTGGGACTTTGAGGTTCCAGTCAGAAAACTTAGGGTTACAATTTTAATTCTAAAACACAGTCAGTACATACATATTAAAAAGGATCATTCCAAAACCATATATTCCCCACACACACACTCAAAGGGAATCCGTGCCAGTTTGTGAGTTGTCCACAATGTCCACAGTATGAGTTAAGCTAGCCATACACGTGACGATTCCTGATTGTATATCAAGATTATAAAAAAAATGCCAGGATACAGGACCCCATCAGAACAGGGTCCACTTCACCCCAACACGCGTTTCGTATGTTAACTTCCTCAGGGGGTGTCCTTAATCCCAAAGGGTTTCGTATCTTTCGATGTCCGTATCAGTAAATAGCCAAAACAAAAATAGACAAAGGGGGACACAAGTTAGCATCAAGGTAAAAGTAAATAGGTCATAACATAGAAAACTCAAGTTTCACTCACTTGTATGAATAGGTAGTATATATAAGGCGCCAACAGATGGAACAGCTATGACCAAATACCCCCGCAAGTGGCTGTCATGGGCCAAGAGCGAGGGGCCAAAGAAAGGCATCCGGGCAGCCAGCAGGACCTGCGCAATCAGGGGTCGACCCATGTGGATATGTTAATAGAAATATAATTTAATGGTATTAGAGAACAGTGGGGGCATGGCATTTTTTTTACAATCTTGATATACGAATTCATCTTTATTTATTTTGTTTTGTTCTGTTTTGTCTATATACTATATGAACCACCTACTGCACCCATGTGATGTATTAATGTCTGCCAACCCAGCCTTGTCATGCTATATGTTTTTTATGACCTTACAATAAACGTACAACTATGTTATTTTACATATACTCCATTCTCCTATTTTCTCCTTTCATTGGAGATTGGTGGCCATTAAAGTCCCCTTGACCCTGAATTTTTCGGGGGGAATCCCCACTGCTGCTGGCTGTTTATGACACCAGCTGCAGTCTCCATATATATATTTATATTTGGGATGTCGGCCACTCCTTCCAGAAAAGTGCAATTTTCTATATGATGTCCATATAGAAGATGAAATGCATTGGAAAACCGAGAGTATACTATGGACTGATTTTGACAAAAAGGACTAAGACTGGTGCAAGTGACAACATTTTTTCCTCATACTGTGAACATTTGTTGGACTTTGTTTGAGCAAACTAACAAATTGGCACGGATTCCCTTTGAGTGTGTGTGTGGGGGGGGGGGGGGATATATGGGTTAGAATTATCCTTTTTAATATGTATGTACTGACTGTTTTAGAATTAAAATTGTAAATCAAATTTTTCTGACTGGAACCTCAAATCTTTACTCACCTTTAAAGTCCCAAGGGGGGTTGGCCACCTCCAAATTGGAGTTAGTTCCCTCCAAGACAATCTATGAATTATAATACAATTGTGGAATGTGGTGATTCCTTTACTGGTAACCAGGACCTCATTTTTCTTTAACTTATTTGAATACATTTACATATTTATTTGTTCTTCTGGAATGAAAATGTAGAATTATGTAAAATGTAAAAGAAGCGTGTTCAGTAGTGTTATTTATTATAGATAAGTTACACTATAACATGGTGCGTCCATTAAAATGCCACAAATGACAACACCCCACAATGTCCATAGATGACTCCAGGTGCTCCGCTATATAAAAACTAGTGATGGCTGAATATCGGCCAGGTCTGTCCACGAATATCGGGCAGGTCTGTTCGCAGACAGATTCAAATTCCCCACCTCTAGTCGGAATTTGAATCGGAAAAACTGGAAGTGACGTCAGTGACATCACATCCGGTACCTGGAACGCATAGTTCCTGGTTAAGGGAGCCCGATGTGACATCACTTCCTGTTCTCGAGCCGGTTTTTCACTAAGAGACCGGCTTTATGCCCGGTCTTCTAGTGAAAAAACTCTTCCTCCGGCACAACCTCGCTGCTTCTGATCCCGCTGGAGGAAGAATAGAGATCTCCTTTTCGACGGCGAACATGGCGGGTCGAACACCTGTACTGCTCGCCAGTGAGAAGGAGGGCGAACATCCATGTTTGCCGCCGAACTGTCCGCCTTGTGGGCAGTTCGGCCATCACTAATAAAAATATGTCATGTGTTGGAAATCTGAAGCGCATATATGTTCTGGGCTTTCTTCTTCTTCATTAACGATTTGCCTGTACTGTGTGGTAGAGCTGTGTAAATTTCAGGACTGGAAGTCCACGGGTACAGATCTTAGTCCAGAGCAGTGATCATCTATGACCTTATTCAAAACAAAATAAAGGATCGTGTTCCAATATCATGTTATCAATATAATTTATAAAACATCTAATATTGGTATAACTGAACATTTCCATTACAGATGGGACCTCCCTGACCGTATTGATGGATGCATATATGACCTATTGGGGTTACAGATACTACTTGCAACCCGCTGTGGATACTGTATCGGGCAGATTCCCCTGTGTTACACGACAATATACCTCTGTGATCCTGGACTATGCAGGTAAGTACTAAGTCAGATCTGTATTTGTTTTTTTCTAACATTTTTATTTTGCAGTAAAGTTTCTTTCTGATGGATTCTATCTCTGAGCTCATCTCAGACAGGAATGGAGATGAATCTCACAATGTCCTCCTGTATTTCTAAATTCTGTCCTGTCTGGATGGTGACTCTATACAGCTCTAGGTGACACCCAACAGGTCTGCCTTATACAACTGTATAGGAGCCCAGGAAGGGACACCCTGTGTCAGGATTTGTTCTAGACATTTATTCTCACATCACAGATCACCAGAGTGAGGGGTTCTCCGCAGGTTCTACCAAAAAATGTAATACTTCAAATGGTACCACCCGGTCCAGCTCTGCAGAGCTTACAGTAGTAGTGAGTAGTTATGGCCTCCTTGTCCAATGTCCATCTGTTCACGGGGAAATTCACCGCCTGTTCTGAGGGAATTTGAATTGGTTAAAATATGCCCGAAGTGACATCTCTGACATCACTTTCGGGTGATTTGCCCGATTTTTCACAGGAGACCAAGGTCTCTACCTGGTCTCTAGTGAAATAATAAACTTCTTCTAGCCGCCAAAGGGGGTGGGCTGAACACATGTACTGTTCGCTGGCAAGAAGGAAAGCGAACATGGGATGTTCACATGTTACATATTAGGAAGGAGGCAGGAAAATCCATAATATCAGACTTTGCTCTCATGAAATGTCCCCAGGTATGGTAAAGGTGACAAAATCCTAGGGCAGGATATAGGAGAGGCAGCAATACACAGAGCTGCAGAAGATACATGGTGGTCAGTGGATATATACTATTCTGAGAATATGAGAATATAACACAGTATTGCTGTGTTAATGTGTTGGTGAAGACACCATCATGATGAAATGCTGAAATGGCTGGAAAGGCAAGATCTACTGGAATATAACTCATGATCCCTTTAAATGGCTGATCGGGGTGATCTTCCCTGATTTGTTGGTCGGGATCATTTGATGTCTCATTCCTGGTTCTCATGTAAGCTAAAACAGAATCAGTCAATCAGAGCACTACTATCAGCTGATGAGATTGGTCTTTGAGGTCCGCTGATCCTAGAAGAACTTACCATTCCTGCAGATCTAACCTGAATCTCTATAATTAGGTTCTTTATACACGAAGTAGTTATTCTAGGAAGAGCTGGTGATTGCTAAGTGGAGGAAGAATGTTATGGGTTTATTCTCCTAGGAAAGCATCTGCTTCTATTAGTGTTTGAGGTTTAATTTAAATGTTCAGTTTTCACTTATTAACAAACTATTTTATTTTTTCAAGAAACAAATGAGACGATCACCAATGACAAGAGTGATTTCATAGGAAGCTTAACAAGAAACTACTGGGATGACTATTCTATGTATTATAATTATAATAACCATATGCAAAACTGCAACCAGTCCCTCCTGTATGGGCTGAAGAGATCTCTGGAGATTTCCCCGGCTGAGTCCGTCATTCTGGTTTATTCATTCGGCTCCATGGTGGATTACAATGACACTCAGCTCCTGTCTGAGGTTTACACGCTGCTGAAGGAAAAGAATTCCCAGGTAAGAACCATTTTCATGAAGTCATAGGTTATCAGATGTATCACCATGTTTATTTTAAATAAATGTACAGCACTTTTGATATCTGAATGTAAAACCAACTGTGATTGCCTTTAATCTTATCTTTACTCAATTCCAGACCATAGGCCCCAGGTGCCTAACATGCGGCCCAAGGGCATTCACTTGCAGCCCCAAAAACCTAACTGTTAATGCATAAGGCACAGGAACTTACTTGTCCGCTGATCCCCCGCAGATAGGTCATTTTCCAGGATGCTCTTAGAGCAGGAAGAGGAGAGGCAATAAACTTATGTGATAGGCGTACATTAATGCCAATCAGTGCCTCTCTTCCTCTAGAATTGGGGAGGATCAGCAGACTGGTGAATTTCTATGCTCCCACTATTCCACCAATTAACAGGGGGTGATTGTATGATATATATTGCAGCACATAACCTGAGATGATATACATGACAAAAAAAACTTGTGGCTCTCACTATCAACTAAGTTGGCCACCACTGCCATAGACCAATACACATCTTAAATCCTTTCTCAGTCTTCAGCCTCTCAGACTTGTTTTTCTCAAGCCTCTCCTCTCCCCTGGTGATATCTCCATCTCTGAAAAAGGTAATGTCACACAACCTACTTACAGTGGAAAGGTGTTCTAGCCCCTTACACCTTACTCATGATTAAAAATAAATTGACACGACCATTCATAGTAGAGGTATTCCAGAACCTTTATTTCCTGCTTCTAGAAGCCTGATTACCAAGGAACCAGACCTGTTCCCAGTTTATGTGTATAGTTCACTAGTATTGGCAACCAAAATTATGATGAAATGCAAATGCAATAACGTGTTACCGCTGTCATTATATAAGTAATTCCCACGCAATGGGCCTGTGAGGAGTCCTAGTGGGAGCCAAAATGCATCTATCTGTGTGGACTGCAAATACCATCAGTCAACATGTAGGATTCCACTACAAGGACTTAGGGTAGGGTGATAGACAGCTCCTGAGATTGAGAAAGCTATGGGACTGTACTCAAACATTCATGGGCAGCAGCGCCACCTCTAATCAGGGACTTGGACTATAACTATTCTCTAAGTACGCAACCTGCAGACTGGGCTCAGTGGCAGTGATGGAACTGTAAATAGTTTTGCTATTGCCAAGTAAGAACCAAGTTGATAAATACATGTGTTTTGGACCTATTTTCCCTAAAGGATTGTGTAGAGCAAAGTGAAAAGAATTTAGTGTGGGAGAGCTGAGTAGTGTGTAGGGTCTTCCTTAGACCAAAGTACTGTGAAGGATCCGTACTTCCAGAACACATCACAAAGTTATAAGTCAAGTTATAAGTCACATCCAGCTCACTAGAGTTCCTGTGTGATATTCATGATTTATCTCCGATCCATAAATTCACATTGATTTTTGATTTTACAGGTTTATTTTCTGTGGAACCCACGGTATTGTACAGTGAGCGATTCTCAGCTTGACGTGTTCAAGAAAATCTCATCTCTTAGTTATGGAGAACTTATAAATCTTTCATTTCTGTATTATTATCAGGTAAGGATGACATTGTATACTCAGGATCATGCAGCATCAGTGAAGGAAAAGATCGACTAAAAAGATAATTTTTTTGCTTGATTGAACCTTTATCGAATATTTGTAATTAGTTACATCGAGGTAAAAGTAATCAATATCAGACTGCATCTCGATTGGAACTGTATTAGACATGTCTGTAAATTTTAATCGATTGCAGTGTAATCGAGATATGAGTTTACCAACTGTTTGAGGAAGCATTCAAGGCATGCCGACCACAACAGCACTTCCTCTCAAATTCAATGATTAACAGAGATCGATTGATTACTTATTGTGTTGTACATTTAGAAAAAGATCGAGGTTCAACAAATCGATTTTCAATATAAAAATCGAACTATGCAATTTAATAGTGCTGAGCGGCATATGGTATATTCGAGTTAGCATATTTCGTGAATATATAAAGGAAAATTTGAAATTCATAAAATTTCATTTCACTGCATTCCATTCCCCCTTATCATGTGAAGCTGTTCATAATTATTCACATAGATTCAGCTTTACAGCTTCTCGTCTTCATTCTGTGATCTCGAGCACAGTGTGTAATGCACCGATCCATTCACAATGCGCACAATGCATGCCGGTAAACAATGTTGAAGCATTATTTGACAAATATCCACCATTGTGAATATCTGAGCGCACATTCATGAAATACTGCAAATTCTCAAATGTCAGATAATTGTCGAAAATATTTGAATATTCTCGCTACAATCTACAATCTACAATCTAATCAAATATAAATTTTCTTGAAATCCTTGCATGTATTCCCCACCTTAAGTTTTCAGATGTGAGATGTGGAGTTGTAATCATACAATATTAAAGATATGATACATGTGTAGTGACATAGACATCTGCACTGAATGAAGTGATGATTACACACATTCATTATTTAATGTTCCAAAGCTTCACTCAGGCAAAACCTACACTAGACCCCAAATGAGAAGGCTATGGATCTTGTAGTGGTTATGTTCTCCTCTGTATACCCTGAGTGAGCCTAATCTCACAAAGTTGAAGGTTGGCCAAAAGACATTCCGTATTGACCAACAAACTCTTGTAGGAGAAGAACCCAGATACCCAGGATCCAGTGTTTAGCTGGCGATGTACTAAAGCCCCCCATAGACAGGCAGACTTCTCCATGCAACTTCTGTACAACCAACTTTTCTTCTACCAAAACCATGTAATAGGAGGACCTTTCTACCCCTTCCAATCACTATGTATTCTATCAGGGAGGTCATTATACTACATAGTTGTTGGTAGGTCTCATGAAAGTTGTATGGAGGAGTCTGCCTGTCTATGGGGGGCTTAAGAGCTGCTCCCTGCTGCATCAGATTGTGAAAGTGTGTTTTTTAGTGTCTTAGACAAGTTTCATAGTTGGGAACAACTTGTTTGAAACTGCAAACCAACTGTGAACCACAACGTGGGTCAGACACCACATGTCCATAGGTATAGATTGGATGTCGTCAGAAGTTATTGACAGTCACTGTCCCTGACCCTGTGACAGAGAATGTGATTACACATCACGTCACATCTGAACCTAGCCGTACAGTAGAGAAGGATGCAGACACAAACACTTCTATCTCCAAATACATTTCATGTCTTGGATTTATATGTTTTTCTAATTTAACAGGCAGCTCGTTCATTGGTGTTGCTGTTGTCTAAACCTCTTAATTCATCTGTGCGCATCCTGAATATCAACTCCAATGTCACTGACAATTACACTGCCAGGTTTAATGTCCCATCATCCCTGACACATCTACTGATCACAGGAAGTCAACTATTCATTCTGAACTTTACTGATCCCAATGGTGAGTTTCTCATTGTACAGTTACAGTAAGATCCTCTGATTGTATATACTCCATCCTATCCAATAACCATGAGCAGATGCTTCTGATTTCTAACATTCCTAAAAGAGACTTGCCTTCCACATTTCACAGCAAGTAATTACAGAGACCAGAGTTTTCACACATGACAATATTCTTTTTATGGCTGGGAAGGTTCTCATTGGTCATTGTATTACCTATAGTATACTGGGGCAGGAGTTGTGTGCCTCCTAGGTCTCCTGCCTGTCCCCGATAAAGCATTAGAGATCGTACGTCTCTACTTGGTCTCTAGTGAAAATAATTCTTCCTCCGGCCAGACCAGGCAGGTCAAACACCTGTACTGTTCGCCGGCAAAAAGAAAAGTGAACACACAATGTTCGCGCTGAACTGTCTGTGGCCATCACTACTTATATACCCAGGGAGACAGCATCACCCTTATATCTGGGCAATACCAATACAATCCATGCGTACAATTTATTACATTTCCATTGGACTACAATAGTAATAAGCCAATCATATATAATCATATATAATCATATATAGTGACTTTAGTGACTTTTAGTAGCCAGCTTGAGTGATTCCATTTGTGAATTCATTCTAGGTACATACCCGGGTATTTATATCTAAACAGAACACTGGAGGGGGATATCAACATTTGTCTTCCATATATAATGCCCAACATTAAAGCCTGCCATATATGCACCGATCGGCGGGCGATTTTTCCACCGACCGACGCGTGTGCGCACTTGCGGCCGTCAAAACCAGCCGCCGATCGGGGGTGTCCACACATCCCACACAGGGATCTGTCGCCCTACAGCTCGACCGGCCAGAGAACTGACATGTCCGATATTCTTTGGCCGATGCCAGCCGATGCCGTTACTTTCAATGGAGACCGGCGTCTTCATTGAAGGTAACGGCTGGCACACACAGGGTGCCCGCCGATGCTGTCAGCTCAGGATGCTTTCCAGAGCTGATCATACCTGCTCTGTTGGCCCCCACTCGGTATGTTTGTGGGGTCTTACTGTAGTATAACGCTTGTAACAAGTGTATATAGTGAGACAGTAAGTTCCATGTGAAGACAATCAAAAAAGGATGACTAGTGACTTTTCTACAAATGTAAAAAAATTTACTCATCATTGTTAAGTCCTACAGAAAAAACACATGTGATAATACATCAATTATGACCCCTGATGAATTTTGGGAAAGTAGAAGACGAAATAGAGACAGAAGAAATGGAGGACAACACGAATATTCAGAATGATGCACCTGCTTCAAGGTCTATGCTTCCCAACCAAAAACTTTTCCATACAAGTGCTCATAGATGATCCATCTTCATGGACATGAAGGTCCACATGGTGGATGGACAACTACGATTAATTGAGCCTTCAAACACAGTAGTCAAGTAGTCAAGCCAGAGGATTATCCAGCATTATTGACACACAGGGCCATATTTTGGTTCACATCCCATCCCATGATACTAAATCTTGCCCACAGTACAGCATGGGGCCCAGTACAGCACAAATGTCCAGGCCCCATGGCAGGACTTGTTGGGGGGGGGGGGGCGAGCAGAAAAATACCACAATCCAACCCATACAATCCCCCCCGGCGTGCATCCTGATCGGTGCAGCAGCATATCAGCCCTGCCGGCAGCGCATCGTACACAGTGGCAGTCTGGGCTGTGCAGAGGCAGAGGCACAGTGAGCAGAGGTACCTATCAGGCAGCACGCCGGGGCCCCTACGTGCTGACCATCGGGCCCCCCTAGCTGCCCAGGCCCGGGACGGGAGTCCCCTCTGTCCCCCCCTGACGGCGGCCCTGCTTGCCCAGTTCCCATCCACCCTTAGCATTTGTCCAAACTGTGCCCAAAGTGTCAATATTTTATGTGGTCACCAAACATTTTAAGCCGGGCCTTAACCCTCTTGGCCATAGAGTTCACTAGAGCATTACAGGTTGGCACTGGAATCCACTTCCACTCCTCCATGAAGACCCCAAGATCTGGTGGATATTAAAGACCTTGCGCTCCACCACCTTCCATTTAAGGACCACCAGAGTTTAGGTCTGGAGACATGTTTAGTCAGTCCAGTAATTTTATCCTCAGTTTCTTAAGTATGGCAGTGGTGGTATTGGAAATGTGTTTAGGGTCATCATCATGTTGAAGTTGAAAATATTTCTTTTTGTGTAATAACTACAGAGTATGAGTTATAACATTTTTAAAATATGTAATGAGTATAGAGGTCTCTCTGACTCCCTACCCATTCCAAAAGGGTAAAAAAATAAATAAATTAAATTAAAAGAGTATACAGATTCATATTTAAAAAATAAAGAACGTACAACAACCTCCACCCCCACCCCATCCATTCTGTGCTAGTGTTGCTCAAGGTCCGTTCTGGTTGGAGTACATGTCTCTGGCCAGGGCTGAGCATGGAATCACTCATGCTTAGCTTTGACCAGGTACTTGCCTATAAATATTACAATGTTCTCTTAGTCTGTTAGGAATCTAGCAAGTTTCTCCTTTTTCAAATAATTTAGAATGTTGGCAAAGCATAACGTTCTCCTGGTCGGGATCCATTCAGACATTAGATCAGTGAAGTCTTCTCCTGTGAAAGACATTTATTCCATAACCCGGAGCCCAGGAAACTATAGATCACTACTAAAGTAAATGATGATATGTCACAGGAGAGACATCCAGCCAGGTAGGTGTTCATATGTTATATATTCTGGGCGGGTACAATCCATTCATGGATATCGATGGTGGATATTGTAGAATTGGTTGATGTCTTACTCTTCTGGTATTTATATTCTCCAATAGAGAAACTTCTTGTTTCCACCGGGTAGAACTGTGATTTTTCAACAGGACTCTGATAAATGCTTCAATTTTCATGTATATTTATTCATCTACAATTGTATTTATTTGGTTTTTTTTTTCTTATTCTAGGAAACACAATCACGTATGAAAAGAATCCATATTATTATTATTATTCATATTATTTTTACTATTATTATTACTACTATTTATACTACTACAATTATGCAATTATTCTGAAAGGCCATTTGGTGAAAAGTCCGGCTGCGGGATCCTGGACTCTGAACACTAAGGGGAATGCATCACTTGGTGTTCAGATATCAGGATTTACAGGTAAGTGATGTCATCTCATTCTTCATGGGTCATTGGTACTCTGACAGGTCCTCTCCTCTGACTAATAGGATCAATCCCACATTTTGTATAATGCAGAATTCAGATAACTAAATGTATACATAAAAGAAATATATTATTTATAAATGTTTATGTTTCTTAGGGTGCTGTGCAATTTACCATTGAAAAGAAAAAAATTTTATTTGAAAAATATTCAACATTTCTATTGTCTAGTCTATTGAATAACAGTTTTTGGAATGAGTGTCTACTTGTGCACCTTCACCTATTGCTGTTATCTATGTATACCAAGGCTCAGCCCAAACCCTAAGCAATATCTTATGCTTGGCAGATACAAAATTCATGATTCATGATCTCCGGCCATTATTACCTTCATTGCGCAAATCAACACTTGTTCATGCGAATGCAATGCATGGGACTTTCCCCAGAATTTAGAATATTTACGAAGATATTGCACTATATTACACTATATTCACAAAAAAATTCATGATTAGAATATTTGCGGTCAACACTTACATATTGTATCTGCTCATTCCTCCAGAGTCAGGAAGTTCCACTAACATTTACCTACAAATCATTTTCTGTTATATGAAAGAAAAATTAATTGGTGGGATACCCCAACTCTCTCTTTCTCTCTCTCTCTCTCTCTCCCTCTCTCTCTCTCTCTCCCTCTCTCTCTCTCTCTCTCTCTCTCCCTCTCTCTCTCTCTCTCTATGGTGGAATGTGATCCGTAGTTTGTGAAGATGAGATCCGTATGGTGACACTAATCATACAATGACATGTAATGTAGAATGGTGATTGACTATCTACCAGAGATACATAATGAGGAACAACATCTAATGGTCTTATTTAATGTATTTTACAGGTTTTGACAATACAGGTAAGCCTCATATATGAAGGTATTGTATGTATCATATGTCCATTATCTGCCTGGTGTATGTAGGTCTTACCTTCCTTCCCGTGGGGGGGGGGGGGGCATGCTGTTCATGGTCTCCCTTTTCCAAACTAGAAACTCTGGAGGGGGCTGGTTTGTTCTGGGGTGACCCTACACTGTTTGTAGTTCCCCTTTTCCAGAGCATGCCAAGCAAGCAAGCTTAAACATGTAAGTATCCAAGCAGGAACCACCTTTAAAGTTCTCTTCTAGGCAAAATAAAGGACTTGTAGCATGAGATCAACCCCTTGACCTCTTATTCACAGGAGAAAAGAGGTAAAGGTTTGCTGAGACCATCCCGTGCAATAGCACTGGTATAGAGTCAGGTAACCAGGGCTTTTTAGGCACTTCGAATGTATTTCGAATCAAATTTTACTTAAAAGAACATTTTATTTAGAGTTACATAATTAAAAGAGTTTTTTACATAAATCACACAGCATGATATGGTTCATAAAAGACATAGGTCAAGATCAACAATGATTAATCAACATGATATATAGTTACAGCACTCCTATGGCGATAAACGCCAATCCGACGCGTTTCCCCCCTCTTTCATTGAGGGGCTTCCTCAGGGAGGAGTGGAGTCTTTATATCACAATCCTAATAACAGTAAAAAATGCAGCAGTATCAGAAGAATGCCGTTAATAGCATAGCGATAACAGTATTACAGACATACATTTTTGCATAGGCATAATCTGTGATCTTATTCACAGGACTCTCTCTTAAGCAGCAGACTTAGTGCCCTCTTCACACTGACAAGCACCATGATGTCTGGAACACATCCCAGAGCCCCAGAAAGGAGGCTCCTGAAGAAGACAGCCAAACCCTGTGTCACTGGTCCCTAAATCAATTTCTCCAACACCAAACCCCTCTCAGATTACAGAAAGCTCCAGACTCACACCTGGACTCTCTGTATCTGGGCAGAATTGATTATATATGTATAACAACATAGAAAAATGTTCAGACTAAATCAATAACACAAAACCATGTGGAGTTTTTCTTTAGACCACACATTTGTTTCCATAAAATGGTAAATATCATAACCTGCTCTGATAAGCATGGTCCCATATTGATCAGTTCACTATTATACACATATAACCATCCTTACCAGCAACAATTGTCCCAGCTTGGGGTATTGATAATAATGCCTCTTCACTCTTAATGAATACTTGACCACCAAAATTGTTGTGGTAATCACCCTTCCAAGTGATCAAAGTAAACCATTTGTGACCGCTAAGAAGCCAACTGATCACAGAAACCTGGATTATCCTAATATTTATTAACCAGCACTGGCAAGGATCTGCACCTCTGTGACTATTGATGACTAAACATACAACACAACACTGCGAGAGTGACAAAGCTGTGATGATATAATGATATTTAATAAATACTAAACCAGAGAACCTAATAAAACAGTTGCTACCAGATAGGACAGGGAGGATGGGGCAAATTTCACTGCAGCATGAACATTCTTCCATTGTTCCCACCCCCAGTACACATCATCCCTTCCCCTCCTATGTTCCCACCTACACCCATATCCCTCCTTACTCCACCTACACCCATATCCTCCTTACCATCATTATAATTTCCTCACTTTATTTCCATCCACCTTATAATTCTGTTTCTGGAACCCTCATTCACATAAAAAACTTTTCATTTTCAGGGGCGTGTTTGGATTCTGGCTGCCACCCGAATGCCACTTGTTCGGAGTTTGGAGGATACGGGGAGTGCACATGTAAACCGGGATTGGCTGGAGATGGAAAATCTTGTGATGATATAGATGAATGTCAGAGCAATTACATCAACAACTGTAATTATTATGGCAATGGTTACTGTGTGAACACCATCGGATCTTACACGTGTAATTGTTATTATGGATTTCAGTATAACGAAGAATTTGGCTGTGTTGACATTGATGAGTGTGCAGACAAATCTCTGAATGACTGTGACCCAGTGGCTATATGTACAAATGGTTATGATGGATCTTACAGCTGTGCTTGTCCCTCTGGATATTATGGAGATGGAAGACACTGTGAGGTCAATGAATGTCTACGAGGATCACCATGCGGCTCCTCTACTGAAGAGTGTATAAAATACATTGGCTCCTTTTCCTGTGTTGACCCTTGTTCCAACCACACTGTACTCAATGACCCCTGGCGCAGTACTTCCAATGTATATAATTATTATAACTGGTATTATTGGTATCACTGTGACTATGACCTCTCCGGCTGGTATCGGTTTCAAGGAGAATATGACCAGCAAATCCCAGAGCACTGTGTACAACAACAAAGCTGTGGGACAGATATCCCCATCTGGATGAACGGCTCCCACCCTACAGTCAGTGACGGCATTGTTAATCGTACAGTTTGTTCCAACTGGTATGATGGATGCTGTACACAACCTTATAATATATCAGTAAGAATGTGTCCAGATGGGTTTTATGTGTATAAACTACAGAGGACACCGGGCTGCAACTTTGCCTATTGTACAGGTGAGTGTTAATGATGAGTGAGTGTTAATGAGTATAATACATGATACAGGGGTTTGTCCCCATTTATAACACATTATACGGTATGTAGAATATTGTTCATATCATGTGATGTTCCCTCTCTTTTAGAATCTAATTATACCTGCTCAGGGATGGACTGTGCTCCAGATGAGGAATGTAGAAATGTAGACGGAGTTTATGGCTGTTACTGTAAAAAAGCTTCATATTCTACTTATGGGATACGACCAGCAGGTAGGTCATAAGGATTTCCATTCAAAGGAACTCACAATGGACATCCCACAACCAGTGGCATACCTGGGCACTATGGCATATGGGTGTAAGGAACATCCCTGTGTACACCCCTGTGTGGGTGCAATCCCTGTGTACACCTGCTGGTGGAACTGTGCTTCTGCCCACTCCTGATAGTTTCCCTTGTCACTAGAAAGTGTCTTTCTGAAGTGTGGGCTGAGTTAGATTAAAGTGTGGCTGGGTACACCTGTCTTGTTAGTATGAGGCCTATTCATTCTGGCCTAACCATCTTGCATCTCAACTCTAATTTAATCCACCTGAATGTTTGATTAAGCACCTTGTTTGATACCTTGTACTAAGCCTTGGCCCCTCCCATGTACTTCCTAAAAAAAGCCATGTCCTTGCTCTGCTTCATTGCCAGATTATTGTGCTCCCTGACAATATCTTGCTGCTTCTTGTGATATCTGTTTATTGACCATTGGCTTTTATTATTCGACTAGACTTGCTCTCGCTCCTTTACTTACCTGACACCATTGGCTACGCTTGTTCCCGACTACTCTTCTGTTTGCTGGGCTCCGAGCCTTACTGCAGATTGTTACATAAACATTATTATTAATAATATAATAATCCTTCACCCTCCCACACATGCCTTAGCATTGGTCTTGTTCCTATACATACCCAGGGATGATTCGGTGTCTGGCTGCAGCTCTGTCTGCTGAGCCACTTGCTAGTCTACCATTACACCTTGTTGAATCCCTTGGACAAAGTTACCATGAACCTAGTCCTAGTTGAACCCTGAATTCCTGGCCTCTCCCTAGTACTTCCTGTATAAACCACACCTCTGCACTTCCTTCTTTCCAGATTATTCTGCTCTTGCCAATATCTTGCTGCTTTTGCTTATCGTACTGTCGCTATTATCATATGTGTACCCTACCTTGACTGTTGAGTTATCTGACACCTTTTGACCTATGCTTGTTACCGACTACACTTCTAAATACTCCATTTGGATTACCACTGCTGATCCTGCTAGCACCTGTATTTCTGTTTCAGCACCTGGGCTCCAAGCCTGAACCTAGATTGTTAGAGGTGTAGAAGTCAGTGTGGCAAGGTCAGGGAGAAGACGGGGGAACAGGTCAATGTGGGAATGTCAGTGAGGGAGAGTCAGTTAGAGAAGTCAGTGTGGGGAGAGAGAGAAGACGAAAGGGAGAAATCAGTGTGGGAAGGTCAGGTGTAGAAGTCAGTGTGGGAAAGTCTGGGGGTGAAGTCAGCGTGGGAGAGTCAGGTGGAGAAGTCAGTGTGGGAAGGTCAGGTGGAGAAGTCAATGTAGGAAGGTCAGGTGGAGATGTCAGTGTGGGAGAGTCTGGTGTGCGTAAGGCTCCTTCACATTGTAATGTCATTCTGTCTTGGTCATTCTTGTCTTGCAACCCCATCAATGCCACAAAAATCTGCATATTCCACAGCAATTCTGATCACTCTTTGCTTTATACATGGGGACATCAGCACAGGGACCGACATGGGGATGTTTTGCCAGTAAAAAATTAAATATATGTAGAGTCTCCATAAATCAAGTGCCATGGTATCATCCCCGAGAACTAATGAGTAGGGAAGTTGGGGTTAGGAGGCCTATAGGAACATGGCAGAATGAAATAAATAATAAAACAAATGTAGTAGATTGTTTTACCATGTTAGCCGTCTATGATATCGATTAAGGGATACCTATCATCAAAGAAGGAATATTTCAGGATATCTCAAATCCATTTTTCTAGACATCCTGAAAGCTTGCTCCTTGTTTTTCTTCAGTTAGCCAATGAGAGTTATTATTTAAACTTCAAACTTTCTGCACAGATAAAATTACAGTTGTAAAACCTTTTATTCTAAATCCACATTTAATTTATTTAGACTTTCAAATGTGTAGGCTTTCATAACATAGATTTAGATATTTGTTTATAACATATTTATAACAAAACACAACACTTATACTTACACTGATTCCCCTCTAAAATAAAAGGTCCGTATATGCCTGTTGTAGAATGACAGAGGACTTTAATGCAGTGCTGGCTGTTTCCCATGCAATACTGAACAGAGAAACATTGGATAATGGGAAATGGACAGAGCTTCTGAGGTTTAAATTTTTCTCATGTAATTATTGCAAAAAGGTCAATGTATCATGGGAGCGGACCAGACCATAATACTGCAGACTCTATTATTCATTACAATATCTATAAACATCACATGGTTGGTTCCCTTGATACAGTGATTGTTAAATAGATTGTTCATGAGAACAAGATGACTTATTTTGCGCTTGCCTGTCATTTTGGGGTGGGCAGGCAAAGAGTCTGATTTATTATGTAACATCACATTACATAATAAATCAGATTAATAAAGTAACAAAGAGGAAAAATTAAGGAAAGTTTCTTTAGGGTCTCTGTGTGTTTCTTTCTAAGTATAAAAAAGGTAAGGAGTCCTGGGGACTGCTATAGTCATTGCATCATAACACTAGCCATTTTGTGTATAAGGTGGGTAATTAACAAAGATCTGGTCTAGCTGGAAAAGGGGTAAGGGGTAAACCCCTGTTAGTGGTTATGGAATTAGTGACGTTTTTCTTATCTAGATGAATAAGTGGGGTGTGGTATATTGACTATTTTCCAGCTACTATATATATCTTTGCACTGGAAAAGGGGTATGTGCATTCTCAACTCCCTCCCTGTGCCTGCCACATGGCCTGGTCTAGACAGGAAGGCATGGGACATTCATTTTCATTTCCCTATTCCAGTCCAGCCATGCTCCATGGCTATGAGGAGCTACTGCAAGCAGGAGGGGGGCATGCTATATTGCTGTTTCCCTTATCTTATCCTGCCCTATACCTAACAGGGAGTGAGCAACTGACTACGGACCACAAATTATTTTATATTGTAAACAAGGAATAATACCATGCGTGAAGCGAAAAGTTACAAATAAAAGTTTAAACATTGTAGAGTGATAGTGAAAATGAGAAAAA
>CM070039.1:92650098-92674748 GCA_036250615.1 Ptychadena robeensis
CATGTCCTAGTCCTACTGTCCCTAGTCTTGACCATTGTGGTTGTTTACACCTCCTCCTGTCTGTTCACATTTTCCATTTTGAAAAAAAAAACTGTTGACACAGAAAGAAGATTTATAGTGAGAGAAAAGCAGCCAGGGATTGCAAATAAGAAAACAAAAAGTAGACAATAGAAAATAATGACCCCAAATGCACTGCTCAGTCTATTTGTATAAAATGTGCAACGTCAGCAGAAGAAAAACACTCAAAGCACGTATTTCAGGAATACAAAAATGTACATCACTTACAGTGTATCTGGAATGTATTCACAGCCCATCACTATTTCTTTCCTTTCTCATGTTTCTACTTCTCTTTCTTCGTGTGTAATTTATTGATTTGTTTGTTGAATGTTTGGTGTGTTTTTTGATACTGTCATACAAAGTTTATTCATATATTATGGAGGATACCAAGGTCCTGGATGGCAGATATGTCTCCACTTATTATGGGCTGTGGTCCAAAGTAAATTCCGGATATTCTGTAGATATATTGGTAGATTAATGACCTCTTTATATTATGTATCCTTTCACCCTTATCATTGTCTTATCTAGGAATGACCAGGTCTTCTAGTCATGTCCTAGTTTTACCATCCCTAAGCTTGACCATTGTGGTTGTTTACACCCCCCCCCCCTATCTGTCCATGTTTTCCATTTTAAAATTAAGACCATGGTTGCAATTTGTTAAGTGTGTTTAGGGTCGGACTCTGGAGTGAGAGGGAAGGAATTGGGCCCCAGTTCTTTTTGACTTTAAGCCAGAGAGAAAGACCGGCTGAAAAAGTTTGGGTGGTCTGAGAGGGTGTGGACTGTAGGAGCTGTGGTCAGATGTTTAATCTGTATGGAGTCCTACTCTCTCTGAAGGACAAGTGTGCTTAGATGGAAAGGACTTTTACACCTACTGCCAAACTAAGCCTAATTGAAGAGCTAAAAGACTCCTAAGACTAAACTTATCTGCCGGTTATTTACTTTTAATAGTTACATGTGGTGAAAATAAAACTTTTTGTTTTTTAGCTGTGCTGGTGACCCTCTCCCTTTCAACACATATATATATATATAATACATCAACTAATTGACTCAAATGGTGCCCAATTGTAAATTACAAATAAATCATTTGACGAATAATGTAAATGCTATGAATAAAAATCTGACTTCCTTTCTGTTTGATTTTATTTTCAGCTCCTATCAGTTCTGATGGAGGTAAGTGCATGGATTTAATCTTATAAACAATGGCATTGTAGTCAAACTGCATTTTACATTTTACTGTAGGCTGGTGTATCAAACCAATTTGGAGTAAAGGATTAAGAAATTATCTTATGTACCAAAGGGAGGACCACCTGCAGCAGGGCAGAGGGCAGATACTCTGCCTTGCAATCCACTTAAGAACAAGGACAGAGGCGCAACAACCTTGTACAACAAATGGTTAAATAATGTGGAATAGGATAAGATAAAACAAAATTAAACAGAACAACAGACAAGATACTCACATTGAGAGAGGTTTACAAGGGTGGATCTCTCAGGGCCATGTGTTTTCCAGGAGGACCTCACTTCCTGGTTGGGGATGAGATCACTTCCTGCTAACAGATCTGCTCGAAACGCGTCCCATTGTTCCTATTGAGCCCCCCAGCACCTGTAAACAGGAAGTGATCTCATCTCCAACCAGGAAGTGAGGTCCTCCTGGAAAACACATGGCCCTGAGAGATCCACCCTTGTAAACCTCTCTCAATGTGAGTATCTTGTCTGTTGTTCTGTTTAATTTTGTTTAATTTTGTTTGATCTTATACTATTCCACATGATTTAACCATTTGTTGTACTAGGTTGTGCGCCTCTGTCCTTGTTCTTATTTGTCTGTTACAGGGGGCCACACTCCTCCATTTTGATAGCTGGACACCTACACACAACTTAAACACCCACCCCTTATACTGACTCCATTTTACTCTGTGATCCTTGCTCAGGCCCCATACACCTACTGAGGGCCTTTCTGGCCACTGATATCACTGATATCTGGCAGCTGTGTAATCACTGCTGAAGGTTGTGCGCAACTACCTATTATCTTTCTTGGTTTGTCTTGCAATCAACTTGGCCAACTGCTCTGACTGGCCAAGCAAGAGTTACAGCAGGCGGGGCAGCTACCAGCAGAGAAATGTTGGCTGCTCCCCGATCAGTTGTCTCTCTGTCCAATGGGGACATTTAAAGTACTACTAGTCAAAGCTGAAACACAGCAGAGTTTTCCCCACTGAGTGTCTCATACATGCGTCTGATAGTATAGCAGATAGTCCTTAAACCAGTGTTTGTATGAGCTTCCATCATGTTCACATTGTATGGCATCCAGATAGCAGTGAGTGAACAGCACAAACCACCCAAAGAAATATCCCGACTGTCTATGAGTACACTGCCAGGCAATTTTATGGATATTTTTAAAGGTAGATCTTGGAATTAGGTGTTGCTCACCTTGTAAATAAGTGACACCAGAGTACTCTCAGCTGGATCCTTTACCTGACAGACCTCAAAGCAACTAAAATCTACACATTGGCGGTTTATAGACATTCTATGTTATAACTGACATTTTATATTTGTTATTGTTTTCCAGGCACCGCTGTACCAACTGCAAAGCTTTTCATCTCGGCCATTGTTTTTCTGCTTCTGTTGTACTAACATTACTGTGGTCCATCAGCATGAATTGGTGAAAGAATCGGGTGTATTGATTAGCTACACTATATATCGGGTCAGGGTTCTATAGATAATACATGTGACTTTTGTAAAATGCACAGCATGGGCCAATGCTGCAGCCAAAGGCTCATGAAGTTGATGAATTACAGATAGTCTAGTTTAATCAACATTCCTGTCATATGCAATCAATCATATATCACTTTACCTCCCAAGCGATATTCCAGAGTCTGGCTTGGGGCAGATTTTCATTGCCTAAAACGGTGATCCTGAGCCACTCTTGGGATGTTTACTAAATACAAACCCGTGGGTGACAGCAATGTCTGTCTAGCTTCTGTGTCATGGCTGCATGAACCCAGCATCACTGATGATGGTGGAGATGTGTAAGTTACCATGGCGTCTCCCAATAATGCATTGGTGCTCCATGTCCTCACATTATCATCTATATGGCTATAGGTCTGCAGTGGTAGTGAAAATGATCAAAATGCGATGTAATCTGTAAAAATTAAAAACAAAACAAAAAAAAATTATAACACCATTAAAACAAATTGAACACAATATAACATGTACATTGGGACATTCTGTATACAAATGGTAAAGAGAAGCATAGACAGGAAAAAAGATTACACATTCTGAAACATCTACTGGTGTGTTTACTAGAGGAGGTCGAATTTTTCGACTAGCTGACTGTGAGCTGTATGCAAGGCGTCTGAAAATGGTATCATTGCCAAAACTGCTGGAGATGTGGAAAAGGGTTTGCTATAGCACATGTAGTCTTTTCATAAAATTTGTTCAAATTCAAAGTTTTTTACTTCAACTTGAACTTAATTTATGCAAAAACTATTTCTGTTAGAGCAATACTTTTGTTTTTTTAGTATACCTTCAACCCTTCTTTACATCTCCAGCAAGTTAAGTGATGATATCATGCTCAGGGACTTTGCAGTTTGAAATGGTAGAATTTTTTCTTTAATTCGACCATCTCTAGTGTTTATAAACTTTTCCGGGGGTGGGGGCTCTTATTTTCATGATCTATTAAATGAACTAAGAAATCATTACAAATATACTATGAATTCTTAATCACAGTGTACATTTATCAATAAAAATGCTATTTTTTTCTGCACAATTGTCATTGTTTTTTCAATAGCCCCGGTCAAAGGGCCTATAAAAAATTTTTAACACGTAACACTATAACCACTCAATAAGAAAATTGAGTAGTAAGATCAAGATTATAAACAATAACATAGGAATATAAAATGTCAACTTAACAATACAAAAAAAAACAAAGAATGGTATCTTAGCATTTCTACTATCTCAATCAGTTTCAATGTAATATGTCCAAGGGCAACCCCAATATCTCTATCCAAATCTACCACGTGCTGCCATATGTGTTTGTGATATGACTTTTGCAAATAGAAATGTTTTTGAAAATGGCTAATCGGATTTATAATTAGATAATTATTTAGATTCACCCACAGAAACAAAGTACTAAAGTCAGTTGGAGTTATATCTTATAAAGTAGCGGGGCCAGAAAACATTTTTGAAAACATTTAAATGATTAATACTCATTATGTATTTGTTTTCTATTAACACAAATTTTCATAAAATTTTATACATCCAAATCCAATGTCTATTTACAAAAAGAAGAGAAAACAAATCATATCTTGATTACATATCTGGTATAAATGATTTTATGCTGATGTGTTTCACTCAATACAAGCTTCTTCAAGGCCAAAGCATTTTAATGTAAGAACTGACAAAGTCCTTTGTTAGGATCAGGTACAGAGGGGGCGACCAGACAGGCAACACACACTGACAGAGTTATGGGGGAAAAAAACGATTTAATGGGAACTCACAGACAGGATCAAGACGGGTACAAAAAGTCCAGGGTAAAGGAGTGTCCAGGGTTCAGGTTCAAGTATGGAGACAGGACATGACATCAAGACAGGAAAACAATAAACAGCAAGCGTGTCTGGATGAAGCACACCTATATAGCCCTAAAGCTAACGAGGCAGAGTGCTCCACCCAGCCCACGCTTGCAGGGAGCCACCTGCTGGTGATTGTGGGACCAAGCACAGTCAAGCACAGGGCAAGCACAGTGCCACCAGCAGACGGTGACCCGTTCAGGCCTTATACTCAGATAATCCATTCCATATCCAAAATATCATTGAAATCTTGCTGGTTTTTTTAGGCAGCTTCTATCCTCTCTTTCAGGGTGTTGCAGACACACAGCAATAGTGTATTCGTTCTACTTGTTAATTTTCCAAAAATTTTGGTGATTTGTAGGTAGCTTCAATGTCATAAAATTTTTAGTGTGCTTTTTCTTGCTCCTGTGCAGAGTCAGTTCCAGAGAAGTTTAAACGGGGGAGCACCTTTCCATGCTGAAACTTACGGGATGTGACATCATGGAGCGCTACATTCCAATAGCCAAAATGGATGTCATTGAATGGCAATTCTGCATTTCAAAAGCTGAAGTGACACTCCGTTACATCACTTTTGGCAGTACAGACAGTGACCATGCTTGTCTGAATGATGTGTGGGGTGGGAAGTTAGGAGGGACAGTAATGCCTTACTCTCGCTCCTAACTTTCCACCACACTTGCGGCTTGTGGGCATCAGCACTTCTGCTTGCAAAGATCTGTAAATGCAGACGTACCCTCTCCTGTTCTTCTGCTATTCCCCTTTCTAGACAAAAAAGGACTCTGCTGGTATTGGTAGCAATACATCATGAGGTGGCTCCTCATATCTTGGAATGTTAAAGGTTTAAAATTACCTGAAAAAATGCAGTATGGTTTGGGGTTTTTTATCCATGAAAAAACTTTATTGACTATATATAAAAAAAACTATATATAAAAAAAGCATTACATAACATGAACAGATTCTTCCACTGGCCAGATTTTTCTGCGCCTGATCCGGCCAGCAGAAGAATAACAAACTTCTTCCTGCTAGGCAAATGGCACAGGCCAAACACCCATACACGTTGCTGCACACCTGGCTTAAATAATAACAGGTACAATCATTTGAAGCGCTCCAGTGACATACACACCTGGCCTGACAAAACCAAGAGTTAGTTTTAACAAATGAACAAAGTTTTATTGAGGAAACAACAAGGCAACTTGTGGTACCGCAGTGTTGGAGTCCTCAGTCCTTGTGCAAAAGGATGAAAGAGTCTGGTGGAGCACTCCGATGACAATTTTATCCAAAAGTCCTAAAGCAAGATTGATCTGAGTAATCAGGACAGCAGTGAAATCTGGAAAACAGCTGGAGTGATGCTCCTCTGATGAACACACAGTATATATATCAGTCTGACATAAGGAGGCTTAAAGGGGGAGAGGACTATTGGCAACACACGGATGATGGTTAGACACTCCTCCTGCAGCATATGGTATCGATGACAATGAAGTGTTTCTGTTCTTTAGACAATCCAGACTGATGCCTCTGTCATGTCCCAGCACAGAACGGATCTGATAGAGCACCCACTGGCTGCTGCAGATTGGATGGAGATCTCTACCAGTCTGGCTGGCATGAAGCTGGAGTACTCTAGCCCCACTCTTTGGCAAAGCAGTGTCTTTCCCGCTTAACCAGTTTTCCCCTTTCTCCTTGGATCTCTCCCCCCTTCCTGTCCTGCCTGAAAGAGCCCCCCCCCCAATATATTATCTCTTATAAGAACTTCCTATATCCTTTATTTCCTGCTGTTGCTGCCATCTTGTGATAGTTTGAGCATGGTGTACACATTAAATGGCAAGCATAACAGTCTGAACACAGAAAAATACATCTGTCTCTTGCAAGTGGTTACACACTCCCCCCACTGACAAACTTTGGTCCCCACAGAATAAAATAACAAAGTCTATAAACATATAGCAAATCAACAAGGATCTAAACTGACTCTTCCCTGACTCTGGGAAACAAATCCCTTAAGCTAGCCATACACGTTCGTATCCGATCGCTGCATACCACCTTGTACCACCTGGCCCTCAGTCTTTGTACAAAAGGATGAAAGAGTCTGGTGGTGCGCTTTAATGACAAGTGTATCCAAATTAGACAGAAAGGTCCTGAAGCAAGTTCGATCTGAGTAATCAGGACAGCAGTGAAATCTGGGACACATCCTCTAAACTATGTTGTGAGGAAAATTCACAAGAGGGAAAGCTTATACAGCAGCACAGTTCTATAGCGAAATGGAGGAGGACTGTCTCTGGAGTGATGCTCCTCTGATGAACACACAGTATATATGTCAGTCTTACATAAAGACTGTAAGCAACACATGGATGATGGTTAGACACTCCTCCTGCAGCATATGGTACATGTCTGACCAATGACAATGAAGTGTTTCTGTTCTTTAGATAATCCAGACTGATGCCTCTGTGATGTCCCAGCACAGAACAGATCTGATAGAGCACCCACTGGCTTCTGCAGATTGGATGGAGATCTTTACCAGTCTGGCTGGTATGATGCTGGAGCACTCTCAGACAGTTTTCTCCCTTCTCCTTAGATCCCCTCCTTCATGTCCTGCCTGTAAAACATTCCCTCTGGCTATATTATCTCTCATATAAAAACTTCCTGTATCCTTTCTTTCCAACTGTTGCTGCCATTTAGTGATAGTTTAAGCATGTTGCACACATAAGATGGCAAGCATAACAGTCTGAACTTGGAAAAATACATCTCTTGCAAGTGGTTACACACTCCCCCCACTGAGCAACTGTGGTCCAGAATGAATAAAATACAATCTAAATACATACAGCAAATCAACCGGGAACTAAACGAACTTTTCACATTTCTAGGAGGAAACTTCTACTGCATTCATAACCATCATAGGGAAGGGTATGCTTGCTAGCACCCCAAATCTCTAAACTCTCCATCTTCTGTAATGGTACATGATTGAAATGCTTTTCATAGGATTTCCGGTACAGTAGGATAACTTGTGCTCCAGAATCAAGCAGTGCCTTGGCATATATGCCTTGACATGAACATGAATTACAGGAGCAGACCCAATCTTTGGGGATTTATTTAAATTGCTGGTGCTTGAGGCTCCTGGGGTCTGGAAGGGTAACGTTTTCTTCTGCTGGAGGCAGGTGTGCTAAGGCTTAGAGGCTAGGGTTTTTCTGCTTAGATGACTTCAAAATCGTCATAGGAGTGTTGGTGTTTTGGCTCTGGCATTTATCTTTTTCTTGGGAATAGAATTGGAGAGGACTAAAGTTTTTAAACACCCAGCTGGCTCCCTAACCGAGGTCCTTTAAAGTTTTCCGACGGTTTCTGTCTTTGCAATCCTTCTTGTAGCAGGCCTTAACACATTCTTCACTGCATTCAAAGCAGGTCTGTTGTCTGGATATTGTGCTTGTAAATGTCCAGTTTTTGCACAACAGAAGCATCGCCTTCTGTCTGACAGCCCAGTGCCAGCCGATTGAGCTCCTGGTAATGTTTTCCCAAGTGCCAGGGAAACCACAGCTTTTTGAATATCAGAAATAGACTGTCTTAACCCCTCTTGGGGCTGCACAACTTGAGCAACTGACTTCTGTGCATCATTGAAAGCCTGTAATGTATAGTGCGATTGGGCTGACTGAGTTGTTTGAAAAACAAAAGTTTTGCTCTAGCACATGTAGTTTTTGCATAAATTGAGTTCAAAGTTCAAAGTCGAAATTCCGATTTTTGAAATTTTTACTTGAATTTGAACTTAAATTATGCAAAAACTGCATGTGCTAGAGCAAAACTTTTTTTTTCAAATATTTCTACAATCCTTCTCTACATCTCCAGCAATTTTGGTGGTGATACCATTTTCAGAGGCTTTGCAATCAGCTCACAAATGAGCAAATCGAAAAATGTGACCATCTCTATACTCAATATATAATCATTTTTTAAACATTTCCCTTTTGTGGAAAATTTTAAAACAGGGGACAACACAAAATCCAGCATAGCATTCAGGGCAGGAGTAGCAGTTACTTTGTCAGAAAACAGTATTAAATCAAAGCAGTGTGTGCTTAAGGGCTCCAAGAAAAAAAAAATCAGAAAACAGTAGTTGTATCCAGGCAGAAATCAGACAGGCAGCAGGAAGTGTAAGGAGAAATTAGATAAAGATTAGCAAAGATAGCAGGCACAGTGTTACACAACTGCAAGCACCTGCAAACTTGTGACAGGTCCATCAGACACAAGCCAAAGAAACATCCACCAGACGACTCATGACAATTTCCTCTGTAGCGGTAATTGCTCATTCATCAGGAATTGTTGTAAACTCATACTTACACACTAGCAATCCATACAAATATGTAACAGTGTATTTACTGGTTATGTGTTTTCCTTTATTTTGAATTTGATTTGATACAGAACAATCAATCCACTTTAATCCAAAATTAAATAAAATTAATATCAAGTAAACAAATGTTTTTCTACTTTTCTACTTTTTTTGTAGTATACCCTCAACCCTTCTCCACATCTCTGGTATGTTTGGTGATTATACCATGCTTAGGGGCTTTGCAATTAACTCGAAATCGTTGAAATGATTCGACAATCTCTAATTGAGTATTACAGACCAGTGATGAGCAGTAGAGATGGTCGAACTTTTTTTAAAAATTCGACCATTTCGACGGTTTCAACTTAATTGCAAAGCCCCTGAGCATGGTATCAACACCAACCTTGCTGGAGATGTAGAGAAGGGTTGGGGGTATACTACAAAAAAATAAGTATGTCTCTAACACAAATAGTTTTTTCACAAATAAAGTTCAAAGTCAAGTAAAAATTTCGAAAATCGGAATTTCGACTTTAACTTTGAAATAAATGTATGCAAAAACGACATGTGCTAGAGCAAAACTTTGTTTTTTCAAATGTTCCCACAACCCTTCTCTACATCTCCAGCAATTTTGGTGATGATACCATGTACCATCTCTAATGAGCGGCATAGGCAATATTCAAATTCACAATATTTTGCGAATAATTCTACTAATTATCGTATCGATATTTGTAAATGCCAATATTTGTGGTATGGTCATGCATAGCGAAAGTATCACTCACATTGTGAAAATAATATTCAATATAAAAATTTTTTTTCAATTAATGGTCACTAGTGATGTCGCAGGAATTTGCCGTTCGCGAACGGCGAACGCGAACCAACGCAAATGTCCGCGAACCCGGCGAACCCCATAGACTTCAATGGGCAGGCGAACATTAAAAAACAAAGGGATCCTTTCTGGCCACAATAGTGTTGGGAAAGTTATTTCAAGGGGACTAACACCTGGACAATGACATGACAGAGGGGAATCCATGGACAATGACATGACAGAGGGGAATCCATGGCAAAACTCCCAAGAAATTTTTTGTTCACGCAATAAATCCGCACAACGGATTTCTACAATGATAGTCAATGGATAGTCACCCTGCTAATGGTTGAACTTAAATTTGAGCTAGAGACCCCAAATTTGATATGTAGCTACATGTGGATGAAATTTGGTGTGTTTTGGTTCCTTGGTCCGGGCGTGAGATGATCGCAAAGTCTGGCTATTTTCCCATAGGGAATGAATGGCGATCATAATTCACATTGTTCTCCAGCTCCCGTGCGATCCTAAACTTCAAAGTTTCTGCAATGTTAAAAGATAGGGGGCGGATCAAACTCGCCATATGTTCGCGAAAATGCGCGAACGCGAACCTGCGATGTTCGCCGCGGATAGTTCTCCGGCGAACAGTTCGCGGCATCACTAATGGTCACATTCTATATTTTTTGCAATGCAAATATTATTTTTGCAATACATGGCCATACCATGATTATTGGATATCTTGAATATCCGCCGACATATGCAAGATATTTGTGTGCTCTCGAATTGATGATATTCACGAAAAATATTCGACATTCGGAATATTCGGACATTACAGACTGCCTCAGTATTGGTAATTTTATTATGAAATGTATTTTTTACATATTTAATGGTTTTAATCATTATTATATTCAGGATGTCTACTAGACATATTTTGGTAAGTTACAGCCCTACAACATTTTATTTAAAAGAAAACCATTGTAAGAAATCTGGATCTCAGTGAAAAGCCCAAGAGGTTAAGACATGTATTTTTCTTTCTGCTCTCTAAATCTTCTGTGTTTGGCACTTGCATTTTAATTTTTTTTCTAAATGAATGAGAAAACATGAATGTACTCACTGTTCAATGATCTTTGATATGTCCACGTTCAAGAAAACAATTACTATGTAAGAGCCAGATGGTATAGAGTACCGTAAGTGTTGCACAAAATACACCCTTCACTAGATAATAAGTGCTGAAGGTTTGGCTTGTCTGACGCTCCTGCAGTCACCTGTGGTGGTCTTGTCCCCATATCACTACCGAACGTTCTGGCAGCAAATTTACAAACTTACAAAACATATTTTAAAGGGGATTTTTATAGTTTCAGTCAGTAAAATTCTTACTCCATCACAATAACTTGTCCAAAAGTATAAAAAAAAACAATGCAGCAATGTTTTTAATCCCTCAGTTGTGGAAGTAACGCACACACCACTCGCAATCGCTTGCTGGATCATTAGGAATTCATTTATATGGCTGATGACATTGTGAAAAACTTTGTACACCCTTGGTCTCAGTAGATAATGTTCCAGCAGAGTATTAGATCTTATAGAACACAGGATGTATTCCGTTTTCCATCCCTCCCCCTACTAATGTTTCTTTTTTTCTATACTTACTCTCATTCTCAGGTACCGATTGTATTGTTATACATGTGGTTTCTCATATTTCCGATGAACATTGTGAAATGTATCTATCTCATTCTGACGTAGACACACTTTCTTTAATGTTTTAACATACATGATATGAATTTTTGCTAATAAAATAATCATGTTACCGTAAATCTTGTTAGATTCAACTGTTACTGTTTTTTGACCATACATGTCTGTCTTTATCTGGTTATTTTGTAAAACTGTTTATTTTGAATAAAAATGTATTATGGAAAAAAACACCTCACAAACAGTAAAAAAAAAACCAATAAATCAGACAATTACAAAATACACCCAATAAGCTTTCCTAGATAATAATTAAATCAATATTACATATTAAAGTACATTTGCAACAATAATTGCAACGACAATTGTAAAATACCACCATATAAGTAGTGATGGCGCGAACCCGGAATTTGATGTTTGCGAACGGCGAACGCGAACCTCCGCAAAAGTTCGCGAACCCGGCGAACCCCATAGACTTCAATGGGCAGGCGAACATTAAAAAACAAAGGGACCCTTTCTGGCCACAATAGTGTTGGAAAAGTTATTTCAAGGGGACTAACACCTGGACAATGACATGACAGAGGGGGATCCATGGGGACTAACACCTGGACAATGACATGACAGAGGGGGATCCATGGGGACTAACACCTGGACAATGACATGACAGAGGGGGATCCATGGCAAAACTCCCAAGAAAATTTTTTTTCACGCAATAAATCCGCACGACGGATTTTTACAATGATAGTCAATGGATAGTCACCCTGCTAATGGTTGAACTTAAGTTTGAGACCCCAAATTTGATATGTAGCTATATGTGGATGACATTTGGTGTGACTTGGTGCTTTGGTCCGGGCGTGAGATGATTGCAAAGTCAGGCTATTTTCCCATAGGGAATGAATGGCGATCATAATTCACGTTGTTCTCCCGCTCCCATGCGATCCTAAACTTTGAAGATGTGCAATAAATACTTCGTATGGGTCAATTCGCCCCATATTTGGACCACGGATTTCTACAATGATAGTCAATGGATAGTCACCCTCCTAATGGTTGAACTTAAGTTTGAGCTAGAGACCCCAAATTTGATATGTAGCTATATGAGGATGAGTCAGGCTATTTTCCCATAGGGAATGAATGGCGATCATAATTCACGTTGTTCTCCCGTGCGATCCTAAACTTTTAAGTTTCTGCAATGTTAAAAGATAGTGCGAATGCAATAGTGCGAAAATGCGCGAACGCGAACATGCGATGTTCGCCGCGGATAGTTCTCTGGCGAACAGTTTGCGACATCACTACCGATAAGCTTTCCTAGATAATAATTAAATCAATAATACATATTAAAGTACATTTTAACAATAATTGCAATGACAATTGTAAAATACCACCATATAAGTAATATTAAATCAATTATTATATATTGTGGGAGTTCAGCTCCAAACGGTGCTCTCAAAACAGCAATAGACAATTTTTTTTTTCCTTTTAGGGCTCCTGCCTATGATTATTTGAGCACACAAACAGTCCAAACATAACTTACCCTCGCAGGGGTTAATGGCAATTGAAAAAAAAATGCCAATCCACCTGGCTTTGCACTTCCCAATATAAATTGTCTTTGGTTTCTCAGCAGCAACAAGCCTGGGCCTCACACTCTTTGTGACCCCCCTTTATCAGCTGCTCCAGTAACCAGAGGCCTGGGCCCCACACTGCTTCTGTGATTGTGTTGTGTGTCTCCACTCGGTCAGAAGCACTGACACTATGCTCTGAGCTCCTTTTGTGGAGACCCACCCAGCTCCACTCACCTGCTAACAGGTGTGAACCCTCGGAGTGTTCCTAGGGGAATAGGAAGGCCCACCTAGTTCCATCCTTCCTGTCCCAGAGTTTGGGAACTCATAACCAAAATTAAATAAAAAAACTGTTCAGCAACCAACTGTCGCTGAGCAACGCTATCCTGAACTCCTTCCAGGATAAACCACTCAATGGGATCACAGCCTGCATGTAGGAAAATATGCCTCTATGACAGGACCCATCCCAGCAGTCCTGTACAATATATATACACCCGATGTCCGATTCCCCTCCTGTTAGGGCCCAAACTGTGAACGAACTGATTTAGTCTCAACCACTAGGGAGGTTAAAGACCTTTTATGATACATTGTATTGGTTGTACATGATTTGATTAGTGCCTAAAAAACCTTAATTAGCTGTGGTGACCATATTGGTCAAGTTAGGGAATCACTTAGTATTAAAATCATTTAAAACGGTGCATCAAGCTTAAAATTGACCCCATACACCCCAGGTGCCCAACCTGCAGCCCGAGGGCCACATGTGGCCTTTTGGGCATTCTTTGGTGGCCCCTTCAGTCATTCTCTTGCGGCCCCCTAAACCCATCTGTTAGGGCATAGGAACCCACCTGTCCACCAATCCCCCGCTGACAGGTCCTCACCCAGGAACTTCTTAGAGTGGGAAGAGGAGGAGATAAATGTACGTGATAGGTGTACGTAAAAGCCAATCAGACACGTAGATGGTGCCTGAGCAAGTCCCTCGCCTCTTCTCTTCTCTAATGTTGGTGGGGGATAAAAAGATTGGTGAGTGCCTATGCTCCCACTATTCCACCAATGAAAGGGGGGTGATTGTATAACATAACCTTTGTAGTCAGTATAGATTGAAAATGTTATGTGCGGCCCTTTAGTGATGCCGAGGGCCGCACTTGTGGCCCTCCACATCAACTCAGTTGCCCACCACTGCCATACACCCACCTATTCCCTTGTTTTTCTACATTTCTTAATCAATTATGCATAAATGTTTTTTATTTTGTTTTATTTAGCAGCAATTTTGTAATAGTCTGTGTTAATGTTTTTATGTATTGTCAGGCATGTGCTTTTTATGTAATAACGTAATTAAATATTACATATATTAAAAGTTTTAGGGGTCTGTTTTATTAATGTTGTGTGTCAGGAATATACTTTACTATGTAATAATTTATTTCATATTGATTTAATCAGGATATTTTGTCATTTTTCTGTTTTCAACAGAGCGGTACGGGCAATCGAGGCAGTGTACAAAGTACACTGCCTGTCATTCACTCCCTCCCTCCGCTGCTCTCCACACAGCCAGTGTCATTATTGATGCCAGCTGTGTGGGCGGGAAAGCCGGTCTATGGTGATGATGATGATCGGGGCGGTGCCTAAACCCCGGAAATGCTGCAGCGATGAAGACAATCGCGGCAGCTTTCCAGGGAGGCATCAGGTTAAAGTCAAATTTGTGGTCTAAATTCCGACTTTAAAAATACTCCCCCATGCACTTTTTAATTGCAATAATGGGGTATGTAAGTAGAATTTTAACATTTTGGACTTTCATAAAAAAAATTCTAAGTCAGCTTGTATAATTTCTACATTTTGAAATTCTGATGATAGTTGTAATTTTGACTGAAAATCAAATTATTCATCCATCCGTCTCTACTCGCCAAGCTTCCTGGCTAGCTACTTATAGCCAAGTTCAGCCTTGTGTAGGTCTCCAGTCTGGTCCCTGACATTCTTAAGCGGAATCTGAGTCCTAGCTGCTGTGGCTAGGTGTATATTATATAGGAATTGTAATAACAAGCTAGGATTAGGAGATCTCCCTTACAGGGCCTGTAGAGATGCTCGAATTTTTCTACTTGCTAACTTTCAGAGCTGATTGCAAAGCCCCTAATCATGGTATCATCACCAAACTTTTTGAATAAATTAAGTTCAAAATTAAAGTCGAATTTTCCGAATTTTCGACATTTTGACTTGACTTTGAACTTAATTTGTGCAAAAACTATTTGTGTTAGAGACATACTTTTTTCTTTCAAATGTTCCCCCAACCCTTCTCTACATCTCCAGCAAGTGTGGTGATGATACCATGTTCAGGGGCTTTGCAATAAACTCGAAATCGTCGAATATCTGAAAAAAACTTCGATCATCTCTATACAGGGGTTGTTCCGGGGGGCATTCAAGTGTTAGCTCCATTGCACAGGGTGTCCATCCTGTGAAAATAATTAGTCTAATGAATTGCTGAAATGGACAAACATTTTAATATGTCATGTTTTTGGAATAAGAAAGGATCCAATAAAATGATGAGCCCATGGAGATTGGGGTCCATTTATCCTTATATGTACAGTCAAGGCCATAATTCTTCACACCCCTGGCACACTTTGACTTAAAGTTACTTTTATTCAACCAGCAAGTTATTTTGTGATGGTTAATGACATAGACATCTCCCAAAAGATAATAAACCGATGTACAAGAGGCATTATTGTGGGAAAAAAACATTTCTCAGCTTTTAATTACATTTGAGCAGAAAGTATCCAAAAGTATTCATCCCCTTTACAAACTTTCACAGTCTCTGGGAAAATCCAAAGTTCTATACCATTTCAAATAGCCCAAGTTGTTCGAAAGCATCCTATTTACCCTGATTAATTGGGAACAGCTGTTTTTTTTATCAAGTTCGAGTACTTTAGTTTGAATATCGCCATTTTGACTTATTGCGAGTTTTTGCGATTCTCTTCACTGCAATGTATCACAATTATATAATCGCAATGTGTTGTTTTTTTTTACGGAAATGATGAATATTCTCCCAGTCGAAAATCCAAGCTCCATTGACTTACATGCAATGCGCATATTTGCGCATTGCGATCCATCATTGCGGGTATTCGCCAAATTATGCGAATTAGATTATTGCCTAGTTGCTCATGACTACTCAACAGCACTCTTTGCAGTTGGTTTGTCAACAGTGGATGGCTAAGACAAAAAAGCTCAGTGAGGACATGCGGCTGGGCATTGTGGCTGCTCACAAGGCAGGAAAGGGCTACAACACCATTTCTAAATGTTTTCAAGTTTCAGTGGCTACAGTGTAAAGTATTAAGAAAAAATATAAGTTGTTCCACACTGATGAAAATCAGATGTGGCCAAAAGCCAAAAGTGACCCCTGTGCTGGCCAGGAGGATAGTGATAGAGGTAAAAAAGGACCCCAGGATCACCACTAGTGATGAGCAAGCACTTCCAAAGTATTCGAGTGTTTCATGTGTTCTACCAAGCACCCATCCCATAGCCTATAAAATATTATAGGCCAGTGGCTGAACTTAAGTTGATGCTCTAAAACATCATACGGCAGTGTCTGAGATTAAACTGTTGAACTGTTGCTCTAAAACATCCTACAGCAATGCCAGAGGTTAAGTTGACACTCTAAAACATTACATGCCAGTTCATGCCGGTGAGCTGACGATCTCAAACATTGATTGGCATGGTCTGCCGGTTAGCTGACGCCCTCAAACATTGATTGGCGTAATCTGCCGGTGAGCTGAAACCCTCAAACATTGATTGGCATGGTCTGCGGGTGAGCTGACACCCTCAAACATTGATTGGCATGATCTGCCGGTGAGCTGACACCCTCAAACAATGATTGGCATGGTCTGTCGGTGAGCTGACGCTGTAAAGCATTAAAAGAGTGCATGCTGTTCAATGTACCCTATTAAAAAAATTGTTGCGGGCCTGCATTGGAGCCAATCCTATGACCAAAAAATTGAGTCCCGAGAAATATTTACACTTTGAATGAGGAGCAGGATGAGGAAATAAGAGTCAACCACAAACTTATGTGGTGCATTTTTAAATTCATTAAAAAGAGATTGCCTTTTTAGCTCAGCTTAACTGTGATGGAGTGGAGAAATCTGGAACAATCCAGGCCTTGTTAATTTTTATCCTAGTCAAGTTCATGCCACGTGTCCAGCTTGGAAACCCAGTGGTTGAGATCATTTAAGATGATGACATGGTCTGCCATGCATTCCCTCACCATCTTTAAAAATTTCTCCCCCCTTGTAATACTGGGATGTGCTTCAGGGTGGAGTTGCTGGCGGGGTGTCATGAAACTGTCTAGAGATGCTCGAAATATTCGACTTCCTAACTTTCAGAGCTTATTGCAAAGCCCCTAAACATGGCATCATCACCTGGAGATCTGCGTTGGGGGAACATTTGACAGAAAAAAGTATGTCTCTAACACAAATAGTTTTTGAATAAATTAAGTTTAAAATTAAAGTCGAATTTCCGAATTTTCAGACATTTTCGATATTTTGACTTGACTTTGAACTTAATTTGTGCAAAAACTATTTGTGTTAGAGACATACTGTTTTCTTTGAAATGTTCCCCCAACCCTTCTCTACATCTCCTGCACGTTTGGTGATGATATCATGTTCAGGGGCTTTGCAATTACCTCAAAATTGTTGAATATCTGAAAAATAATTTGATCATCTCTAAAACTGTCATGCTTTGGATAATGTTGCCCTGCCCATGTTAAAAATGCAGTGTGTTCCCCTTGTCTCCCTTCCTCGGTTGACCAAGGAAGTACGCACTGTCCTGGCCGCGTTGTCAGATGGAAAAGTTTTGATCAATCTCTCCACAAGTGCACCATTTTTGTCATCCTCTCCACCACAGGAATGAGAGAGGAAGTTCTCTTTGTAACGGGGGTCGAGCAGTGTAAACACCCAGTAATATGTATTAGCTAAAATGCGTGCAACACGAGGGTCACGGCAAAGGCAGCTAACATAAACTCAACAGTCCCAACACTTTAGATGTCGAACTCGACATCTGGATGACTCTCAATCTCCTCCTCCCATCCACGCTGAACTGAGTGAATTAAACTACTACAGACTGTATCAAAGGCAGCAGTCTCCAGCAACTCCTCCTCCTCATGCTCCAAGTCAAGCTTTGAAGCCAAAGTTTGGGTGGTATCGCTATCACCCTGTGTCATCTTCTCCTCTGCCACATTCAGAGCGTCCTCTTGAATTGTGAGCAGTGATTGTTTCAGTAGAATCAGCAGTGTGTTGGTTACACTGATGATAGCGTTATCACCACTAACCATGTTTGTGGATTCATCAAAGTGTTTTAAAATTTAACACAATAATAATACACAAATTTGACATCAATACCCACTCCTTGCTTGCGAATTGTGGCAGTTGATTGCGAGGCGACGACCAAGTTGCAGCTGGTATTTCACTATTGCCCTCTGCTGCTCACAAAACCTGGACAACATATAGAACGTGGAGTTCCAGCACATGCTCAGGATGCACAAAAGTCATGAGATGGAAGCCGCAAGTGCTGCTGCAGCCTTGACAGACCGGCTGAGGCTGTGGACCACTTTAAGAAATGGACGCACAAATATGACTCACTCCTGCCTTCCACAACATTCACCCAGTGTGCCATGAGGCAGATGTAGCATCCCTGGCCACCAGCCATGTGTCCATGGTGTGGTGGACCATCGCAGTTACTGTGTTTGTCAGGGCATGGGTAATGTTATGGGACACATGCTGATGTAAAGCTGGTATGGCACACCAGGAAAAAGTGACGGCTGGGGACTGCTTAGCTAGGGACGCCCACCGACATCAAGCTGCGGAAAGCCTCAGTCTCCACAGGCCTAAGGGCTTGTTTCACTTGTGCGGCTTACAGCCGCGCGATTGCAGCTGCTTAGATTTGCCGGCGCTAAGAACCGCATCTCATGCGTTTTTTAGCGGCGGCCATTCACCTCTATTGCCGCGGTCAGTGCTGGACGGCCGCGGACCGCAGCCTAAAAACTCGGTCGACCAAGTTTTTAGGCGGCGCCTGCCCCTGACTGCCCCCTGACCGCGGCCGGGGACTAGCCCATTCAACTACATGGGCGCAGTTTCGTCCGCCCTGTAGTCAAGCGCGGGCTTCCGCACAAGTGGAAACAAGCCCTTAATGGCAACATTTCAAGGGCCAGCAATTTGGAAAATGGAGAAATGTAACCCATGTAAATGCAGGTACAACTATGAACAGTAACTTATTTTTTAAAATCAGTGAACAATGAATCACTGTTACAGAAAAACTGTGTATATGTCCCTAAAACATCACTGAAGCATGTATGGTGGTCAAATGAATGTCAGGAAAGATGAATCCCTGTTACAGCCAACCTGTATATAAATCCCAAAACACTTTAACACACTATAAAGCACCTGACCATGTGTTTCCCCAATCCAATCACTGTAATGGCAGCAGCTAAGATTTCTGCTGGCATTACGGTGAGGGCAGCAGTTAGCTGCTCATCCATTGGATGTCTCCGGGCCGCAAAATTTGCGGGACACGAACATGGCGGATGTATAGTTTACCAGAAACATTATGGTTTCTAGGCCCTCCTTCTGTACAGGTACACCATGTTGGTCTTAAAATGCTCCATCTGGCCTACATCCAAATTAGTTAACGGCTGCTGAGTAGGAACTAATATTTGTGCAATATAAAATTTCATATTGCATGAATCTGCTTATCTGGGATGGAGGACCTCCTGTAGAGACACTTCATTTATCCCCAGAGTCAGAGACATAGTCTGCTTTGGTACAAGGGGTGTGATAAATGAACAAAAGCCTAGCAACTTCCTCCTATATCAAGGATAATTGGAGGAGATAATTTAATTCATGCAGCAGTGCTAAGCACAGGAAACACTAAAGCCGGGGACACACGGCTCGATTTTGTAACAGATCAAGGAAGCCCGTCTGAGCTGAGATGACATCATCGCGGTTTGATTATGACAGTCACTTCCAGAGCATCCAGATATATCTTCTATGGTGTATTAGCTGTGGACTACAAAATATTGGGCTTATTGTAACTTTTCATTATCAACTTGTAACCCAAATGTTTCTCAGATATCCATCCCCTCACTCACCCCTTATTCATTTCCAGAAAGGGTTAAATAAATTATAAAATAATGACTCCCATGCTATAAAAAAATATTTAAAAACTCATCGCATACTCACCACTTAACAAATATATATATATTCCCAATAATACCTTTAAAAAAATGTGTCAGTAAAATGACAGATCTCGTTGTCAGTAGCATTGGTCTACCTGTACATGAGCTGTAGAGATGGTCGAATTTAAAAAAAAATATTTTGACGATTTTGAAGATTTTGAGTTAATTGTAAAGTCCCTGAACATGGTATTATCACCAAACTTGCTGGAGATATAGAGAAGGGTTGGTGGTACACTCCAAAAAAAAGAAGTATGTCTCTAAAGCTAGCCATACACAGTCAGATTCCATGGCCGATCGATCACCTATCCGATCGATTCCGGCGATCTCAGCGGGAATCGGAGGTCCGATCGATCGGCCAATTAAGTCTGTCCGATCGCTACATACCACCTTGTCCCACGGATTCCTGGACGATTCCGTGTCCGATCGCTTATTTCACACATGGCAACTCCCCCTGATGTGTGCTGAATCGGATCAGAAAGACCAACATGTTGGTTCTCTGTCCAATCCGATTCTGGGCCCCCGAACGATCGGATGTGATTGGACGGACAAGGTGGGCTTCAAGCGATTCCGGGACAATCGATTGGCGTGCACGCGCCTGGAATCGATAGTCCCGGAATCCGTTGGGAAACGGACCCGTGTATGGGGGCCTAAACACAAATAGTTTTTGCACAAATAGTTCAGTCAAGTAAAAATTTCAACTAATTTTGAGCTTAATTTATGCAAAAACTCCATGTGCTAGAGCAAATCTTTTTTTTTTTCAAATGTTCCCCCAACCCTTCTCTACATCTCCAGAAATTTTGGTGATGATACCATGTTCAGGGGCTTTGCAATCAGCTTACAAATTTAGCAAGTCGAAAAATTCGACCATCTCTAATGAGCTGTAGGGGAAGCACAGAGATTCTACTATTTCCCTACAAATGGAAATATTCAACTTACTTAGCAGAAGGAGGATCAGGTATTTTGTGCCTCAGGAAGTATTAATAGAATGTGTTGTTTCACAGGAATGGTAAGTACAAGGAAACGAATTTCAAATATTTTTTTTTAAGAGAAGTTATAACATGAGGACAACAGAGCGATTTGTCACCAAACCATCGCTGGGAGAAGACTGTGAAGGATCACTACAGAGGAAGATTCCAGAATGAGAAGCAGAATGTGTCTCCTCTTCCTCCTTCTGGTCCTGCTGTGTGCTTCCCATGGGATGACACGTGAGTAGTAGAGAGGGTCGCAGAAGTATGAACAGTTTATTTAGGAATTTTTATTGCAAAGCCCCTGAACATGGTATCATCACCAAAATAACTCTAGTATTACTATAGCAAATGTAGTTTTTGCATAAATTACATTCAAAGCAAGTTTACATTTTGACTCAAATCTGCTAGCACTGTTTTTATGTAATCCACATATTCAACATTGTAGGCCATAATACCATGTTCAGGGGTTCTGCAATTAACTCAGAAAGTCAACAAGTTAAAATTGAAATTTTTTTTTTTTAGAGAAGTTATAATATGACTTCTCTGAACATGGTATCATCACCAAAATAACTCTAGTATTACGATAGCGAATGTAGTTTTTGCATAAATTACATTCAAAGCCAAGTTTAAATTGACTCATATCTGCTAGAGCTGTTTTTTGTAATCCACATATTCAACATTTTTGGCCATAATACCATGTTCAGGGGTTTTGCAATTAACTCACAAAGTCAACAAGTTAAAATTTCAAAAAATACTTAAGTAAGTAGATTCTGGTCAATTGATGCGGTTTAACCAAAATTGAAGGGTTGGAGTGCTCTATGCTATGGGGGTCAGAAGTAAAGGATAGAAAGCCCAGCATTAATGCAAGGTACAAAGGATTCCATAGGAAACCTTTCACGCTGGCCTCATGTTGTGTTTTCCAATACAGCGCAAATGTCCTGCAGCACAACCTTTATTCCTCAGAGCTTGACGTCTTCCAAAAAAGTGCTTACCTAGTTTCCTTTCTAGAACACCACCACACTCAGTTTTAAAAGAATGGACATTCAACCTCGATTCTTGTACATTTCCAGATCCAGGTCCAAGCTTTGGTACCTGCCTCGTTCCTTTGTAAAGTTTAAACTTATATAAAAATGTTAATTTTGAGCTCCAATCCTCGCATACCTATTCGTACTCTATACTTACCTGGGATTAGGGGTGCAATGGGTTTACCTCATATAACTGATAAATACTACAACAGATGCATGTTGTAGAAATGGTGTTAAGGATTCTCTACATGCTTGGCATCAATATTGTTGTTGGTTAACCTCCCTAGCGGTTGAGACGAGCCTAGCTCGTCCGAGCTTTAGGCTCGCCTCAACCGCCCGGGAAGCCGCCGATGGGGAGACTTTATGCCTCCCCGGAAAGCTGCGGCGATTGTTTACATCGCCGCAGCATTTCCGGGTTGGCGGCTCCGCCCCGATCGCGTCACGGTGACGCGGAAGGGGGCGGGGAGGGGGGGGGGTGCGGCGCCATAGACCTCCATGTTAATGGAGGAGCGCAGGCTTTCTCTCCCGCGCAGCTGTTGTCAGTAATGACAACAGCTGCGCGTAGAGCTCCGGCGGGATGCCGGAAACGGCGGGCAGTGTACTATGTACACTGCCTTGATCGCCCATATCGTGCCGTTGTAAACGGCGCGATATGGGCGGTGCGCTAGGGAGGTTAAAAAAGGTCCAATCAGGTCCTCTTCTCCAGCAGCCAAATAAGTTAGTGATGTGTTACACATTTTAAATGATCATCTGGAGGCCATAAGGAAACCCAGCTCCCTAGATGCATTTTGTCATTACAGCATTTAATTATATTGTTTGTAGAGTTTTACTTAATTATCTTTTTAACAAAATTAAGGACATGATAAAATAGACTCTGATGGATTTTCTGATGGATGGGGGAATGAGCTTTGACCAAACTATCCCCCTCCTGCTGACTGAGCTAGCGCGCGGTGTGTGGAGGAGATGGACAGGGTTACATATGGGCAGTATGAAGCAGATGTCGCCCCCCCCCCCCCCCCCCATGAAGCCCCCCTGGGCACCCACCCATACTTCCCATATGTAAAACTGCCAATGACATGGATCTAGGGTCAGATACATTGTATCATGCAAGCCACAACCATGCTCAGTAATGGCGGATACAATAATCGAAATGACAATCAGATATAACCACCAACTATCCTCATTGTTCCCATTTATCATTTCTATTTTTCTTGTTTCAGAGTCCACAGCCTCTACAGCCTCCAGTAAGTGATCATTCCCTTTATTATGTAATGACAGGACTGAGACTAAGATCAGGGAGGGGATTTGGGGTTTTCAATAAAAGCTGCTATGGATGTCATAATATACACTGAACAAAAATATAATCGCAGTACTTCTGGTTTACTCCCATTTTGCATGAACTGAACTCAAAGATCTGATAGATTTGCTTGCAGTTTATTTTGTGTTCTTATTGTTCAATATAAGGTGCCAATGTTGTCACTCATATATATGACTTCCACATGCCTTCGATGAGTTTAGTTTTGAAATTGGGTGTCCCTTAAAAAGAAGGACTACAAGGAGGCACCCAACAAGGTGCTTTAATTTTTAGGAAAGTGAAACAGCAACATTTCATGGCACTCAGGTCACTTCTTCAGGATGTATAATTCACAGTTGTCTTCATCCAGTCCATATGAAAACATCTGGGGGACCAATTGATGCAAATACATTGGACAGAGACTACTATAAATGATACATTCTGAAGAAGTGACCTTACCGTCACAAAACGTATCAATGCTTGCTGTTGTAGTTGCCTAAAAATAAAAGCACCTTACTAAGTGGTGCGCCATCTTCTGGACCTTCTTCTTCTTCTTTCTAAGAACCACATTTGCAAACTAATTGTCACCACCCCGGCAAGGTCTATGCTATGCTAAAAAACTCTCACCATGTGGCCCACTGAGTAGAGACAGTGTTAAGAATTCTCTGCACACTTGGCATCAATATAGTTGTTGGTTAAAAAGGTCCAATCAGATCCTCTTCTCCAGCAGCCAAATAAGTTAGTGATTAGTGATGGCCCGAACTGTTCACCGGCGAACTATCCGCGGCGAACATTGCATGTTCGTGTTTGCGCATTTTGAGAACATATGGCAAGTTCGACCCGCCCCCTATGTTTTTACATTAGTTAAACTTTGACCCTGTGAGTCACAGTCAGCAGACATAATCCAGCCAATCAGCACCCCCCACCTCACGGACCATCCCACCCTCTATAGCATAGCAATGAGAGACGCCATTTCACATGTTGCTGGAGAGAGTGGAGAGAGTTAGAACAGAGCTGCTGCTGCTGCATAGGGAACCATTAGCTAGGGCAGTGTTCAGTGTCATCTGCAGTCTTCACTGAATATCCCATCCATCCATCCATGGGGAATATCCATCACCACCAGTGTCCTCCAAACTGATCATCACCATGAGTGTCCTCCATACTGACCATCACCACCAGTGTCTGCCATACTGACCATCACCACCAGT
>CM070039.1:92674848-92694180 GCA_036250615.1 Ptychadena robeensis
GTCCCTTTGTTTTTTAAAATCCGCCTCCCATTGAAGTCAATGGCGAGTTCGCCGGTTCGCGAACTTTTGTGCTAGTTCGCGTTCGCCGTTCGCGAACGGCAAAATCCCGGTTCGCGCCATCACTGTTAGTGATGTGTTACACAAATCTTAAATAAATGTTAAATCTCACATTCAAACTTTTTTTGTAGTCATCTCTGTTTGTTTCTAACCAGATTATCTGAATTGTTTCACTTTTAAATGATCATCTGGTGGTTATAAGGAAACCCAGCTCCCTAGATGCATGTTGTCCTTACAGCATTTCAACATATTGTTTGTAGAGGAATAAGGTTTTCTGACAGATGGGGGAATGAGCTTTGACCAACCTGTCCCTCTCCCGCTGACTGAGCTGGTGTCGGTGCGCGGTGCGTGGAGGGGATGGGCGGTGTTACATATGGGCAGTATGGAGCAGATACCGACCCCCCATGAAGCCTCCCACTGGGCAACTACCTATACTTCCTATATATTAAACTGCCAATAAAGTGGATCTAGGGTCAGATACATTGTATCATGCAATCCACAACTATGCTCAGTAATGGCGGATACAATAATACAAATTGCAATCACACATAACTACCAACAATCTTCATTGTTCCCATTTATCATTCCTGTTTTTTTTGTTTCAGAGTCCACAGCCTCTACAGCCTCCAGTAAGTGATCATTCCTTTTATTCTTTAATGACAGGACTGAGACTGAGGGAACTCCAATAAAAGCTGCTCTGGATGTGATAATATACACTGAACAAAAATATATCTGGTTTGCTCCCATTTTGCATGAGCTGAACTCAAATATCTGAAAAAAAAATTTCATACACAGAAGACCCATTACTCTCAAATATTGTTCACAAATCTGTCTAAATATGTGTTAGTGAGCACTTCTCCTTTGCCAAAATAATACATCCAACCTCACAGGTGTGGCATATCAAGGTGCTAATTAGACAGCATGAACAATGCACAGGAGTGCCTTAGACTGCCCACAATAAAAGGCCACTCTGAAATGTGCATTATGATCACACTGCAGATAGTCCAAACCATTGGTACCTGCCTCATTCCTTTGTAAAGTTTAAACTTATTCTTTAAGTTTACTACCTATTCATATTCATATACTTACCTGGGATTAGGGGTGCAATGGGTTTACCTCATATAACTGATAAATACTACAACACATGCATGTTGCATTAAACCCTGGATTGGTTTCATAGAGCTATCACCAGACATTGGGTTGGATTGGATTCCACTTTAGATTCTATGGCTTTATGTTCTCTTCCTTGGCTAGAAACTCCAACCATTCACAATTCTCTCTTCACTCCTCAGATTACATTTCTCTCCTAAAGTTATGGGGCAGATTACTAAAAGCATTGATGGGGGTTCCCTCTATACCCGCCTCTCTCTTCATAAGAACCTGGCCCTTTCCTCCAGCAAGAGAGATTGCTCATTTTTTTATTTGGAACTTTAATGAGGACTGTCACATTTCAGTCTTCCTTCTTTTCATCCTTTACTTTCTTCTCATGATTCCAGTATATCTAACTTTTCTCTTTTTTCAACTACATGCACCATCCTAATACATTACACAGATCTCTTGTGTCTTTTGAAAATCTTCTCTTACATCTGAGCACCACATCCTTATATCGCCAAAGTTTCTGGAAAATTGGTTTTATCTGAACTCAAATTACCTACATGTTCTAAAAGATGGACAGAGATCAGAGATCTACGCGGAATTCTTTCTGGAGATTTAAAACAAAGCATTTATCTAAGGCCTGGCATACACACGCCGATTAGCGGCCGATTTTGCCGCTGACCGAGGGGCGTGCGCGCTCGCGCCGTCGGTCAGCAGCAAAATCAGCTGCCAATCGGCGTGTGCCCCATGGGGCGACAGGTCCCTGTGGCCCCACAGCTCGGTCGGCCAGAGAACGGACATATCCGATGTTCTTTGGCCGATGCCGGCCAATGCCATTAATTTCAATGAACACCGGCATCTTCATTGAAAGTAACAGCCAGCACACAAAGGGTGCCCGGCCGATTAAAGCAGCCCCAGAATGCCACGCGATGACATCATCACGCTGCATTCCAGAGCTCATCGGAGCTCATCTGTCGGCACCTGTCTGTGGGTGTATGGCAGGCATTACTTACAAATTATCTTCCACCAGTAAATCCCAAGAGAAGGCATATTAACATGGTGGTATTGGTGCTCGGCTGATATTGGTAAATATTTTCCAGTTGTAACTCACCCGGGTTGGAGCTGTTTGCCACAGGAGGGTTCGATGACCCATATTTGGAGGGAATATTCATAGAAAAAATGTAGCTCATCTATAATATTTTTCATGACACTGTGACCCCAAACACACCAGAGCTTTCATTATTACCCATGCTGCCTGGTGCACAGAGATTAGCCCAAAGAGATAATCTTCATCTCATCATCATAATCTGTATCTTATTCATCTGTGATTGCTTATAGATTTGCAGTTTATTTTGTGTTCTTAAGCTAGCCACACAGGGTTCGATTTCGGTTCAATCGATGCTGGATTAGATCGAGGAATTCAATCGTCGAATCGAAAATCGATCTTAATCGCATCAACATACACCCCACATTGAGTTTGCGATTGTGGTGAGATTTCGATTAAAAAAGATAACTAAAATTGTCTATTTTGGTCTGGAAATGATTGAAGTTCAGATTGAAGTGGTCTATGTTATTATATCGAATCTAATCGATCCAGGAGAAACACCACAAACATCCACGATTATAAAACGATTTTGGCACAATCAACGATGATTTTCCAACATGTCCGATCAAAATTCGGTCAATTTTTCTGCCTTTATCGAACAATTATCGTCGATCGTACCATGTGGGCATTTCTCGATTTTCGTTCAATCGATGAAAAAATTCATCTAATCGAGCATCGGTTGAACCAAAATCCAACCGTGTGTGGCTAGCTTTATTGTTCAATATAAGGTGCCAATGTTGTCACGCACATATATGACTTCCACATGCCTTAGTTTTGAAATTGGGTATCCTTTAAAAAGAAGGACTACAAGGAGGCACCCAACAAGGTGCCTTTTTTTATGAAAAGTGAAACGAAAACATTTCATGGCACTCAGGTCACTTCTTCAGGATGTATAATTCACAGTTGTCTTCATCCAGTCCATATGAAAACATCTGGGGGACAGATTGATGAAAATACACTGCACATTATGAAACATCCTGAAGAAGTGACCTGAACGTCACAAAACGTGTCAATGCTTGCTGTTTTACTTGCCTAAAAATAAAAGCTCCTTACTAGGTTGGGCACCTTCTTCTGGACCTTCTTTTTTTTGAGGACCACATTTGCAAACTAATTGTGACCACCCAGGGAAGGTCTATGCTACCACGGAAAACTCTTACCACTGAGTAGAGACGGTGTTAAGGATTCTCTACACGCTTGGCATCAATATGGTTGTTGGTAAAAAAAGGTCCAATCAGGTCCCATACTGCCCATATGTAAAACTGCCAATGAAGTGGATCTAGGGTCAGATGCAATCCACAAATATGCTCAGTAATGGCGGATACAATTATACAAATTACAATCAGATATAACCAACAAATATCTTTATTGTTCCCATTTATCATTCCTGTTTTTCTTGTTTCAGAGTCCACAGCCTCTACAACCTCCAGTAAGTGATCATTCCCTTTATTCTTTAATGACAGGACTGAGATCAGGGTGGGATTTGGGGTTTTGGGGGGGATTTGGGATTTCCAATAAAATCTGCTATGGATGTCATAATAGACATTGAACAAAAATCGCAACACTTCTGGTTTGCTCCCATTTTGCATGAGCTGAACTCAAAGATCTGAAACATTTTCTTCATACACAAAAAACCCATTACTGATTAGACAGCATGAATTTTGCACAGGAATGCCTAATGGTAGCCGATCGATCACCAGGCGCGTGCATGTCGATCGATTGACGAGGAATCGAGTGCAGCCCACCTTGACAGATCAACCCCAAACGATTGTGTCAATGCTTGCTGTTTTACTTGCCTAAAAATAAAAGCTCCTTACTAGGTTGGGCACCTTCTTCTGGACCTTCTTTTTTCAGAGGACCACATTTGCAAACTAATTGTGACCACCCAGGGAAGGTCTATGCTACCACGGGAAACTCTTACCACTGAGTAGAGACGGTATTAAGAATTCTCTGCACACTTGGCATCAATATGGTTGTTGGTAAAAAAAAAAGGTCCAATCGGGTCCTCTTCTCCAGCAGTCAAATAAGTTAGTGATGTGTTACACAAATCTTAAATAAATGTTAAATCTCACATTCAAACTTTTTTTGTAGTCATCTCTGTTTGTTTCTAACCAGATTATCTGAAATGTTTAACTTTTAAATGATCATCTGGTGGTTATAAGGAAACCCAGCTCCCTAGATGCATGTTGTCCTTACAGAATTTCAATATATTGTTTGTAGAGGAATAGGTTTTTCTGACAGATGGGGGAATGAGCTTTGACCAACCTATCCCCCTCCTGCTGACTGAGCTGGTGTCAGCGCGCAGTGCGTGGAGGGGATGGGCGGGGTTACATATGGGCAGTATGGAGCAGATTCCACCACCCATGAAGCCCCCTTGGGCACCCACCCATACTGCCCATATGTAAAACTGCCAATGCAGTAGATCTAGGGTCAGATACATTGTATCATGCAAGCCACAACCATGCTCAGTAATGGTGGATACAATAATACAAATTACAATCACATTTAACCACCAACTATCTTTATTGTTCCCATTTATAATTTCTGTTTTTCTTGTTTCAGAGTCCACAGCCTCTACAGCCTCTACAGCCTTCAGTAAGTGATCATTCCCTTTATTCTTTAATGACAGGACTAGGACTTATATCAGGGTGGGGATTTGGGGTTTCCAATAAAAGCTGCTATGAATGTGATAATATACACTGAAGAAAAATATAATCGCAACATGTTTAGTTTGCTCCCATTTTGCATGAGCTGAACTCAAAGATCTGAAACATTTTCTTTATACACAGAAGACCCATTACTCTCAAATATTTTTCACAACTCTGTCCCAATCTGTGTTAGTGAGCACTTCTCTTTTGCCAAGATAATACATCCAACCTCACAGGTGTGGCATATCAAGCTGCTGAGTAGACAGTATGAACATTGCACAGGTGGGTCTTAGACTGCCCACAATAAAAGGCCACTCGGAAATGTGCAGTTTGATCACACAGCACAATGCCACAGAAGTCGCAATGTTTGAGGGAGTGTGCAATTGGCATGCTGACTGCAGGAATGTCTACCAAAGCTAACGCATCTGAAATAAAAATGAGTTTCTCTACCATAAACTGTGGCAGTATATACAACCGACTTCACAACTGCAGGCCACGTGTAACCACACTAGGCCAGGACCTCCACATCCAGCATGTCCACCTCTATGATCACCTGAGACTAGCCACCCAGACCACTGGAGCAACAATTTGTTTGCATTACCAAAGAATTTCTGCATAAACTGTCAGACACCGTCTCAGGAAAGCTCATCTGCATCTCCTCATCGCGGTCTGGACCTAACTGGAGTTCCTCGTCGTAACCAACTTGAGTGGGCAAATGCTAACATTCAATGGCATCTGGCACATTGGAGAGGCGGTTTTCACTGTTCAGGGCAGATGGCAGACAGCATGTGTAGTGTGGGTGGGTTTGCTGATGCTGTGGATGGAGTGGCCCATGGTGGCCTAATCAGCACCTTGATATGTGGGGTGGAATCGATTATCTCGGCAAAAGAGAAGTGCTCACAGATTTAGACAGATGTGTGAACAATATTTGAGGGTAATGGGTCTTTTGTGTATGTAGAAAATGTTTCAGATCTTAAAGTTCAGCTCATGCAAAATGGGAGTAAACCAAAAGTGTTGCATTTATATTTTTGTTTAGTATATATTACAAATATGGTGAAACTGATATCAGGTCATTGTTGGTTTCTCAGAATGATACTTGTGTGATTGTTATACTGATCTAGGTAGAGATCACACGAGACCCAAAGTATTCCTCCACCATGGGCAAGGGTTAGGAAAGCATGGATTCAGTAAAAGCTAACGTCAGAGTCAGAGGTGTCTTATAAGTTGTATTTATAATCTTCTACCCACATGGTAAGGGATCTCATCATTTCCCTCTTTCTTCAGGTTCTGGAGGACTCCGCTGTACACAGAGAAGTAAGTCACCAAGTGAGGAATCTCAGAACTCGATCACTCAGGGGACAGATAATCTCATCACTTGGTTTTATATAATGTTATTCATTTTGGCTGAAATATTAGGGATTAAGACATCTTCCATTGGGTCACACAACATAAAAAACTTACAAATTGATTTGTTCTGCAGGAATAAAGAAAGGGGCGTGTTCAGTCTTGATATTTACGAAAAAACAAACGATCCCAGAATATACAGCTAGTGATAAACTCGTCCGACCAACATCCCGCTGTGAGGGACTTAGGCGACAACTTGGCAAACCGCATGGAATTTTATGCTTTTAATGGACATTAAGATTGGAATGAAATAATTTTCTATCGTAATACTGTACATCGTCGTTGTATGTGGATCCTGCTTATGTGTTGGCAGTTGACTTGGATAGGCTATACTTACCTTGAATGCACTATTGAACAAGTACAATACTTACTGACTCCTGCAGACCCTCGCCCTCTAAAGTCCCCAGGTCCCTGCTGTTCAGGGAAAATCCTGTGAGGCGGATGTATAGGAGGAATTGATGACTGGGATCTAGGTCCCAGGCACATCATTCCCCGCAGTCTTGATATTTATCATAGATAAGTTACACTATAACAAGGTGTGCCCATAAAATGCCACGAATGACAACACACTAAAGATGGTCAAATTTTTAGACTTGCTTACTTTGTGAGCTGATTGCAAAGCCTTTGACAATGGTATCATCACCAAAATTGCTGGAGATGTAGAGAAGGGTTGTAGAAACATTTGGAAAAAAAAGTATGGTTCTAGCACATGGAGTTTTTGCATAACTTAAGTTTAATTCAATTTTTTTCAATTTTGAGTTGACTTTGAACTTAATTTATGCAAAGACTGTTGAGTCTATGTTTATGTGTTAGAGACATACTTTTTTTTCTTGTAGTATACCCCCAACGCTTCTGCACATCTACGGCAAGATTGGTGATGATACTCTGTTCAGGGGCTTTGCAATTAACTAAAAATCATCAAAATAGTTGTATTTTTTAAAAAGAATTCGACCATCTCTACAACACACCACAATGTCCATAGATGACTCCAGACTCCAGTATATACAAACCTCCCTGTCATATGTTGGAGATCTGGAGTACATCGGCCATGTTCTGGGCTTTCTTCTACATCACTGAATTGTCTGTACTGTGTGGTAGAGTTGTGTAAATCTCAGGACTGGATGTGCACAGATCTTAATCTAGAGCAGTATATCATGAGGATTTTATTAAAACAAGCAATTTTTCCCAAAAAACAAGATTTTATTCCAATATTACTGAATGTTTTATAAATTATCTCATAATGATCGTAAATGAACATCTTCCATTACAGATGGGACCTCCCTTACCGTATTGATGGATGCATATATGGCCTATAGAAGTCACACAGACTACTTGCAAACTGTTGTGGATACTTTATCGGAAAGATTCCCCTGTGTTACACGACAGTATACCTCTGTGATCCTGGACTTTGCAGGTAAGTACAAAGTCAGCTCTGCAGTTTTGTTATAACAATCCATCTTTCTGATGGATCCTATCTCTGAGCTCATCCCAGATGACAATGGAGAGGGATCTCACAAAGTGTCCTCCTGTATTTCTGACCTCTGTTCTGTCTGAATGGCGATCCTCCATAGCTCTAGGTGATCCAACAGGTCCATCTACTACAAGCTGTATAGAAGCACAGGAAGGGACACCATGTGTCAGGATATGTCCTAGACATGTATTATTCTCACATCACAGATCACCAGAGTGATGGATTCTCTGAAGGTTGTACCAAGAAAAAAAATACATCAAGTGGTATCACCCAGTCCAGCTCTGCTGAGTTTACAGTAACATCACATGTTACATATTAGGGAAAAGGCAGGGAAAGCTTTGCTCATGTATTGCTGTTGGTGAGTAAGCTCCATGAAAGGAGCTGTGTACTACCTACCATCACTTTTTTAGTTTTCACTTCTAAAGGAGGTGACTTTGTGCAACTAACACCATGATATATAACGCATCGTTACGTATTTCGATTACCAGACGTGAAGTCATTTATGTCATTTTTGTTTTTTTAGAGCCATTTTTTTAATTAGAAGACCTGGTTCTCTACCCAGTCTCCAGTGAAAAGATTATTCCTCTGGCTGGATCTTGCTGCTCCTTATCTGGCTGGATGAAGAATAATAAGCTTCTTCTGGCTGGTGAACGTGGCGAGTTGAACATCCGCACTGCTCGGCAGCTAGAGGGAAAGCAAACATACCAAGTTCTCGGCCATCACTAACCACCACTAACCATGATTCCATATCACATCCATAAATATCCTACATTTCCAATTGTTTCCCCATTTCACCAACAGACCAGAATTTTGGCTCTCATGAAATGTTCCCAGGTATGATAAAGGAGACAATACCCTAGGGCAGGATATAGGAGAGGCAGCAATGCACCAAGCTGCAAGAGATACATGGTGATCAGTGAATATATACTACCCTGAGAATGTGAGGATCCCTATTAGAAGTATTTCTGTGTGCTGAATGCTGAAATGGCAAGTTCTACTCAAATAGAACTCAAGGTAATCTTCGTTGGTTGAGATAATTTGATAATGTCACATTCCTGCTTCCTGTGGAGATAAAACAGAATCAGTCAATCAGAGCACTACTAATCAGCTGATGAAATTGATCTTTGAGGTCCACTGGTCCTAGAAGAACTTACCATCTTTGCTGATCTAACCTGAAACTGTATAATTGGGTTCTTTATGTGCAAAGTATTCTTCTTGGCCGAGCTGGAGACTACATTGCTAAGTTGAGGAAAAACTTTTTGTGGTTATTCTCCTAGGAAATCATGTTCTTCTATTAGTGTTTGATGTTTCATTAAAATATCCAGAGTTTTTACTTGTTAAACTTTTAAATTTTTGAAAGAAACAAATGAAACGATCACCAGTAACAAGAGTGATTTCATAAGAAGCTTATCAAGAAACTACTGGGATGACTCTATGTATTATAATTATTATAACCATATACTAAACTGCAACCAGACCCTCCTGTACGGGCTGAAGAGATCTCTGGAGATTTCCCCGGCTGAGTCCGTCATTGTCGTTTATACATTGGGCTCCATGGTGGATTACAATGACACTCAGCTCCTGTCTGAGGTTTACACGCTGCTGAAGAAAAAGAATTCCCAGGTAAGAACTATTTTCTTTAAGTCATAGATGATCAGTTATAATAAGGGATTATTATAGAGAGGGGGAACCACCGGTAGCCTAACCCACCACATCCAATCTGAAATATTAATTGGGGGAGGGGGGAACTAAACCCAAGGGGTGGCCAAGCCCTGCGGACTTTAAAAGTGGGTATCTAATCAATCGAGTTCCAGTCGAGGGATTGACGTTTACCAATTTTATTTGTAAAAAACCTGACCCGAACAGGTACAAAACGTTGGCATTCAGAAGTGCCCTTGTTCACAGTGCAATAATATTACGTTACATTGTTCTGAAGGAAGATTGCTCTCTTCCCAAAGACCATCAAGACATCAATGTATAGAAAATATATATCACATTTTATAACAGCTACTACGTGGGTTTATCTACCTGCTTATTCAAATTTGTTCATTGTCCATATCTATTGCACATCATGCTATATAGTAAAGTTCCGTAAGGAACACATGGGAATTGACAAAAATTTAAGTATAAAATAAGGTACCTAGAACAGAGAGTACAGAACTAAGGTTTTTCTTTTTTGCGAATATAGCCTGATGTGCAATAGATATGGACAATGAACAAATTTGATTAAGAAGGTAGGTAAACCCACGTAGTAGCTGACAGTTATAAAATGTGTTATATATTTTCTATACATTGATGTCTTTAGGAAGATCCCCAGAGATCCCTGACGAAGTCCCTTCAGGGGACGAAACGCGTTGGAGCGTCTGGAGCTGACCAAATACCTCACTTCCGGACTACTAAGACATTGGACTTTTTAACTTTGTAATTTCTGCTTGTATGCACGGAGGAGCAATCTTCCTTCAGAACAATGTAACGTAATGTAATATTATTGCACTGCGAACAAGGGCACTTCTGAATGCCAACGTTTTGTACCTGTTCGGGTCAGGTTTTTTACAAATAAAATTGGTAAACGTCAATCCCTCGACTGGAACTCGATTGATTAGATACCCACTTTTAAAGTCCGCAGGGTTAGGTCGCCCCTTGGGTTTAGTTCCCCCCTCCCCCAATTAAAGTTATAATAAGGGGATCAGATGTATCACCAGAACACTATTATTTCAAAACAACCCTTTTGAGATTTCAATGTAAAAGGGCCAACTTGGTCTCAACTCAAATCGCCATATCTGTATGTATAGGAAAAAAAAACCAGAGGGGGAAATGGGGGAACTACAAGGAGATAGCGAGACCACCCACAGTTTTGCTTCACAGTGTGACTTGGAGTGGGAGGAGGAGGGGATGCTGGAGACTGTTGCCTCTGCTTTAGTTACTTTAGTTACATCTGTTCAGTGTGGATAGGAAGAGGATAAGGAGGAGATGGAGAGTCATCCAGATGTTGACATCATGCCTGTTGGTAGTGATGAGCGACTAGGCAATATTCAAATTCACGTAATTTCGCGAATATCCGCCATAATATTCGATTCCATATTCGTAATCTCGAATATCCGCACTTACAGCATAAATTGCGATCTTACAATCGCAATTGCGATCACATATGCGCAATGCATGCAAGTCAATGGAGCTCGGATATTCGACTGGGAGAATATCCGTCATTTCCGTTTTAAAGAATCGCATTGCGATTATATAATCGCGATCTCATTCATTGCAATGGATTGCGATTATATATTTGCGATTCTATGATCGCGAAAAAGCGTGAGAAAGCGCGATCACGTCGGATATCCAATGATATATTCGCGAATATTCGCGAAATGGCGAAGTAGCGATATTCGAGCTAAATATTCGAAAATCGAATATTCGAGCTCAACACTACCTGTTGGTACTCTGGCACACATGGCTGACTTCATATTAGGCTGCCTTTGCCATGACCCTTGCGTTGTACGTATTTAGAATAACACAGATTAGTGGGTTTTCACCATTCTCGATCCGCGCTCCAAAGAAAACTTCTCATCCCTGGTTCCTGTGGCAAAGAGGTCAAGTGCAATTCCAGAAGGTTCTTGTAGAGAAATTGCTCCAAAGTTTTTCATCATCCCGGCCAGCTCAATCCATACTTCCTTAGCTAATCAAGAAAGGGAGACTGTTTTATGACACCACATAATCAACCTTACCCTGAAGCGCAGCCTAATGGTACATGGAGGGAAAAGTTTTTCAAGATGGTGAAGGAATACATGGCAGACCATGTTAGCATCTTAAGTGATCCCTCAGTGCAGTTCAACTACTGGGGGTCCAAGCTGGACACGGGGCACAAACTTGTGCTCTATGCCTTGGAGGTGCCTGCCCAGCCACCAGCATTTTACCTGAGCATATATTTGGTGCTGCTGGTGGCATTATAACAGATAAGCGTATCCGTTTGTCCACTGGCAATGCTGACAAGTTGACTCAGAAAAAATGAACAAGGCCTGGATTGCTCCTGATTTCTCCACTCTACCAGAGGAGAGCTGAGCTGATAAATGCAATTTTAAAATATTTTTATAATGGACTTTAAAATGCAGTTTTCTCCTCCTCATCCAGAGTGTATATATTCCTTGAACACTAATTTGTTTAATAGCTCAAGTGCAGGCTCTCAACTCTCAACAATTTTTTAATAGGGTGCATAGAACAGCGTGCTTTCGAAAGTATGTAATGTTTTACAGCTTCTGCTCACCTACAGACACTCGCATCAAATGTTTGAGAGTATCTGCTCACCTGCAGGGAATCACATCAAATGTTTGAGAATGTCATTTCACCTAAAGGCACTGGCATATAATGTTTTAGAGCATTAGCTCACCTGCAGGCCCTGGAATATAATGTTTGAGAGCGCCAGCTCACCTACAGGCACTGGCATATAATGTTTTAGAGCATCTGCTCACTCACATCTAATGTTATAGAGCATCAGCTCACCTTCAGGCACTCCAATATCATGTTTTAGAGTGTCATTTATCCTGTAAAATTGTTGTTGGGGGGGTCGTCAGTCTGTAAAAATGACGTACAAACTGGTTCCCAGCAGCGACTTGGGAGTCCAAGATGCATCCATACATGGTCCCCATGGTGTTCCCAGTGCATTTGGGTGGTTCTAGACGTTTCCAAGGGGGTGCCTAGTTGTCTCCAATTGAGTTCCATTATGTTTAGATGATCAGTGGTACACCCAAACATTGCGGTGTGTTCGGACAGAACACCCAAACACTTTGGTGCTCGTTCATCACTAGTCAGCAAGTGATTTCAGCCATAGGAGCCCCCTGGTCTGCCTTCAGAAGAAAGTACAGCAGGAGTGTAAGCGATCCATACTTCCAGAACACACCAACAGTCTTGTGTAGTTCCCCTGACAAATGATCCATAGCCAAAGATGGAGGCACTAGCACTAGGTGCTGAGATTTAAAAGCCTGTCAGTACAAGATGTGAAACGTTCAAGGTTTCTGGAAAAACAAGGCCACGTAGTTCACCTGCATTCCCTGTGGGGTGGGAGGCTACAGAACTTTATAAGTCACATACAGCTCGCTACAGTCCCTGTGTAGTAATTATGATTTATCTCTGAACATTAGTAAACTTTGATTTTTCATTACAGGTTTTTTTTATTTTGTACCAAGGGGGATATTGTCCAGTGAGCGCTTCTCAGCAAGACGTGTTCAATAAAATATCATCACTTAGTTATGGAGAATTAATAAATATTGCAAATCTGGATAATATTGGGGTAAGAATGACATTGTATACTCAGGAATGTGCAGCATTAGTGAAGGAAAAGCTCTGATGATGTATGTTTTATGTATTAAGCCAATATTATATATATATTATATATATATATATCAGGTGACCATGCCTCATCTTTGGGACAGGATTGTTTTTCTGGGATTGAGATAAAAGTTTATGGGTAAAGGATGAAAAAGATCAGTAGTGATATCAACAACTGTGGAATTGTAGGAATTGTAATTGTACAATATTAATTGGCAGTGTGATAAAGCTTCTCCTCTTCATTCTGTGATCTTAGCCAGTACAAGAATTTTGTGTACTGCGCGTAATCATTCACAATGCGAACAAATATGCGCAATGTATGCCGGTAAACAATGCTGAAGCATAATATGACAGATATCCGCCATTGCGAATATCCAAATGCACATTCCCGAAATATTGAATTTTTGAATGACGGATATTCATTGAATATATTCGAATTTCAAATATTCTCGCTCAACACTATTCCAAAGCTTCAATCAGGCAAAACCTACACTAGACCACAAATGAGGAGACTATGGAGCTTGTAGCAGTTGTTTGTTGTTGTATTGTTTTTGCCAAATCCCACAAAGTTCAAGGTTGACCAAGACACATTCAATATTGACCAAGAAACCCTTGTAATTTAAAAGAGCCAGTGGTTGGAAAACATTCAAGGCAGGAAATAAAATTAATGAATGCACCATCCCCCCACCTCACCTAGGTGAGGTTTTTTACGCACATCTAGAAAGGATACATGGGACCATATATTGGAATATATGTGATGTGGGTTTAGGAGGTGCTTCTTCAATCAATTTCAACAAATCAAATAATTAAAACATATTTTATTGTTATATCTTAAAAAGAGTATATCCAAGAAATCCATAATTCAATGACAAATGAAGTCATACAAATTTCATCACTAACATTCAAAAGAGAATCTTTATCTCTGGCGAGGGGGAAAAGGGGCCACCCATGAGTATGTGGCCCCTGTTCCACCTCTCTTATAATGTATCCAATTTACACAAATACACGTATACCCCCACACCAGGGATAGTGTCAAACTGTATGTCGGGGTGACCTTCGATGCGCTTCGACCCCTTAGGACTTTGTCAAGAAGACCCAGTGTCACCAGAGCAGCGGTGACACAGGTGATTCATGTGTGTGGGCCCACTGGACCAACTTGCACTGTTGGCAGGGGTGCAATCCGAAAAGTCTAAGGGACTACCGTGTATTCACCAGAGCTCCCCGCAAAGGGAGTTGGATTTGGCTGCAGGTAATCCCCAGGTTGCGGTCCCTAGAAAGCACCTATGCAAGATGGCGGCTGAAGGGATGACCAATACGTAGGGCCAAACGTTCAGGAATAAGAGAAGTCTGATGAACAAGCCGAGAGTCAGAATTTGAGGAGTCAGGAGAGGTACCAGGATGAAGTGCTGAGGATCAAGAAGTATGAGTAGTCTGGTAAACAAGCAGGGGGTCTGGAACCAGAAAGTCAGGAAGATAACAAGGGAGGCTGGGAGCAAACACATAAGAGACCCAAAGATCAGGCAACTTCCTTCCACCTGAGGGTCCTTTATAAAGACCACGAATGTGGAGCCGCTGATTGGTATGCAAACCCATAGCATCCAGCAGAGGGAGCTCCAGGGCTAGAAACTTAACCCCTGCTGCTACAGCAGACACAGATCTTCTGATCCTGCTGGGATCTGTGACACCCAGACACCAAAAATCTCTTGTAGGAGAAAGACCAAGACACCCAGGATCCACTCTTTAGCTGATGATGTACTAAGAGCTGCTCCCTGCTGCATCTGATTGTTAAAATGTTTTAGGCTTAGTTCAGAGTTGGGAATAACATTTGTCACTGACAACCGACTGCAATGCCCCATGCAATACCTCACCCATAAATGTCCATAGAATAGATGTTAGATAGATGTCAGGTATGATTGAAATTTGTCCTCTGACCCTGTGACAGAGAATGTGATTACACAACACAATGTGACTGTCTGTCTGAACCTAGCCGTACAGTAGAGAGGGTTGTAGACATAAACACTTATATTTACAAATATATTTCATGTCTATGATTTCAATACTATTTTCTCTTTTATTTTTGCAGATGATACATTCATTTGTATTACTGTTTTCTAAACCTCTAAACTCATCTGTGCGTATCCTGAACATCAACTCCAATGTCACCAACAACTACACTGCCGGGTTTAATGTCCCATCATTCCTGACACATCTACTGATCACAGGAAATCAACTATTCACTCTAAATTTTACTGATCCCAATGGTGAGTTCCTCATTGTACAATTACAGTAAGATCCTCTGATCAATAAGAGTCTTTCCTTCCACATTTCATAGAAAGTAATTACTGAGTACAGAGGTTTCAAACAGTGCAATATTCTATTTATGTCCGAGAGTCTGAATCTTAGCAGGATAACTTCACATCCTGGTGATGTCCACTTTTCTTCTTGCCTGCGAACAGGACGGGTGTTGGACCTTCCCCCTTCACCGGTGACAAGAAGTCTATAATTCTTCCTCAGGCCAGACCTTTCTGTGCTTGGTCCGGCTGGAGGAAGAATTATTTTCACTAGAGCCCAGGTAAAGACAAATGATCTCAGGTGAAGTTCACAGCAAGGACCGGAAGTGACATGGTGGCGAACAGGCGAACGTCTGACATTTTAAAAAGTCAGATCTGCCTGTTCGCGGACAGACCACTGCACAAAGCCTTCTCCAGCACCACAGATTCTAAAATGGTCTGGACTCTGTGGTGGCCAATCCATGTGTTACAATGATGTCTTATGCTACCTGGACCACTCTTTCACAGTTTGAGCCCGATAAATCCTGGCATTGTCATCTTGGAATATGCTGTGCCATAAGGGAAGAAGCAATGCATCTGAATACTGACAAAAACACTCCCACCCCCCAAGAAAGTATTACAAGAAAAATAACAATCCAAAAAAATATACGACAGTGAGCAGATGCTCTAAAACATTAGATGAGAGTGCTTGCAGGTGAGATGATGCTCTAAAACATTAGATGAGAGTGCCTGCAGGTGAGTAGACACTGTAAAACATTAGATGAAAGTGCCTGCAGTTGAGCAGACGCTCTAAAACATTAGATGAGAGTGCCTGCAGTTGAACAGATGTTCTAAATCATTAGATGAAAGTGCTTGCAGGTGAACAGATGCTCTAAAACATTAGATGAAAGTGCCTACATATAAGCAGATGCTCTAAAACATTAGAGAGTTCCTGCAGTTGAGAAGATGCTCTAAAACATTAGATAAGAGTGCCTGCAGGTGAGCAGACACTCTAAAACATTGGATGAGAGTGCCTGCAGGTCAGCAGACACTCTAAAACATTGGATGAGAGTGCCTGCAGGCAAGCAGATGCTGTAAAACATTAGATAAGAGTGTCTGCAGTTGAGCAGACACTCTAAAACATTAGATGAGAGTGCCTGCATGTGGAAAGATGCTGTAAAACATTAGATGAGAGTGCCTGCAGGCTAGCAGATGCTCTAAAACATTAGATGAGAGTGTCTGCAGTTGAGAAGACACTCTAAAACATTAGATGAGAGTGCCTGCAGATGAGTAGACACTTTAAAACATTAGATGAGTGTGCCTGCAGGTGAGAAGATGCTGTAAATCATGAGATGAGAGTGCCTGCCGATAAGCAGACACTCTAAAACATTAGATGAGAGTGCCTGCCGTTGAGCAGATGCTGTAAACATTGGATGAGAGTGCCTGCATGTAAGTAGTGATGAGCAGCATAGGCAATATTCGAATTTATGATATTTCGCGAATAATTCTACTAATATTCGATTCTATATTCGGAAATTCGAATATTCGCGGTAATACCATGGATTGCGAAAATCATATTCGCATCGCGAAAATCTTTAAAATGAATGGTCACATGCTATGTTTATTTTCGCAATGCGAATATTATTTTCGCAATACATGCCCATATTGCGAATATTCGGAATTGTGAATATCCGCCGAGATATTCGAGATATTGGCGAATTCTCGAATTGCCGATATTCGCGAAAAATATTCGGCATTCGAATATTCGAGCTCAACACTACATGTAAGCAGATGCTGTAAAACATTAGATGTGAGTGCATGCTGTTCAGTGTACCCTAAAAAATATTCAGTTGAAGGGCTGCACTGGAGCTGCCAGGAAATGCACTACACTCTGGATGAAGAGGAGGATGAAGAGGAGGATGAAGAGGAGAAAACAAAAGTGAACCACATACCTTGTGTGGTGCATTTTAAAGTAATGAAAAAAAGATATTTTAAAATTGCCTTGATCAGCTAAGCTCTCCTCTGATGGAGTGGAGAAATCAGCAGCAATCCAGGACTTGTCAACCTTGGACTTGGACAAGCGAATACGGTTGTCTGTTATGATGCCACCAGCAGCACTAAATACACGCTCATATAAAAATATGGCGGCTGGGCAGGCCAGCACCTCCAATGCGTAGAGAGCAAGTGCCACACCAAAGATGTGTAGTGGCATTACAGCGAGGGCAGTACTTACCTGCACCTTGATTGGCTGTCTCCAGCCCACGAAACATGCAGGCCGGAGACACGAGCATGGCGTCGAGCACAGATGTGTTCAGAGCAAAGTGATGCTTGAGCCGAACAAGTGTTCAACAGAGCTTGCTTGCTCATAACTAATGTTAATGAACCAATTAAGCCCAGGCAAGTTTTACAATCCTATACATTAACTAGGATTTATGATTTACATTTTTACACTTCTTCTACTTCCCCCAGCATTTTAGGTCCTACAGAATAAACACATGTGGTCAATTATGACCCCTGTTGATTCAGAAAACTTAAAGCTTCATTTTAGGAAAGTAGGAGACACAAGAGAGACAGAAGAAATGGAGGACAAGATGGATATTCAGAATAATGCACCTACTTCAAGGTCTCTGCTTTCCACCCAATAACTCTTCTACACAAGAGATGATCCATTCATGAAAGTCTACATGGTGGATGGAAAGCTACATTTAAATTAGCCTTCAAACACAGTACTGAAGTAGTCAATGGATGAGCCATATTTACACATAGGACCGGCTGTAGGTTACACATTACAGATGATACTAAACATTGGTACCCCCTTGCCCAGTTCCCAACCTTCCTCAGTGTTTGTCCAAATTGTACCCAAGTGTCAACATTTCATGTATCACCATTATTTTCAAGCACATCCTTAGCCCTCTTGGTCATGGAGGTCACTAGATCTTCACAGGTCACCACTGTAATCCACTTCCACACCTCCAAAATGACACCAAGCAGCTGGTGGATGTTAGAGACATTGCATTCCTCCACCTTCTACTTTAGGTCTGAGGACATGCTTAGTTAGTCCAGCAATATTATCCTCAGTCTTTAGCAAGTCAGTTGTGATTTTGGAGGTGTTTGGGGGGCTTATCATGTTCGAACGCACTGCTGCCGAGTATCTAAAGGGAGGGGATCATGCTCTTCATCTGTAAACATTCATGGTCCTCTCAATGATCTGTAGCTCCAAACCATGACATTCCCAGAACCATGATTTACTGTAGAAAAAACAAAATTGTCTCAAGACTTGACTGCTGCCACACATGCTTGTCATCATTAGATGGTCGAAAAAATGTTTCTTTTCAGTTGAAGTACTGCACGATGATTTTAAATATTTTACTTTAAAAACATTCATTTTTATATTTAATACCTGAATACCTTAATAACTTACAAGTAATGTAAGGTGGCGTCCTGGAAGGAGTCCGGGATATTATTGCCCAGCACCATTAGGTTGCTAAGAGTATTGGTTTTTCTTAAAGGGCTTTTGGACTCTGGGATAGGAGGGATGGAACTGGGTGGGCCTTCCTATTCCCATATATAGGGTTAACACTTGGGTTGCAGGTGATGTAGGAGGGGGGGATGGGACTGGACTGGGGGGGGACATGGGATGGGAAGGTGGCAAAGGTAGGAGCAAGTCTGATGGGGCGAGGGAGGGAGTTACAGAGAGTAGTAGCGGCTCTAGAGAAGTCTTGGAGCCGCGCATGTGATGAGGTTATGAGTGGGGTGTCATTAGTAGGTCACTGGATGAGCGGAGGGGACAGTTAGGGGAGTATATATGTATTAGTTTGGAAATGTAAGGAGGACAGGAGGTGTGGAGTGATTTGAAGGCAAGGCACAGAACTTCAAATTGAATTCTCTGGACAACTGGAAGCCAGTGTCGAGATTTGCAGAGAGTAGCAGCAGATGAGGAGCGGTTAGAGGAGTGAATGAGTCTGGCAG
>CM070039.1:92701369-92711527 GCA_036250615.1 Ptychadena robeensis
AGGAGAGGTCAGTGTGGGAGAGTCAGGTGGAAAAGTCAGGGTGGGAGAGTCAGGTGGAGATGTAAGTGTAGGAGAGTCAGGGGGAGAAGTCAGTGTGGGAGAGTCAGGGGGAGAAGTCAATGTGGGAGAGTCAGGGGGAGAAATCAGTGTGGAAGAATCAGGAATAGAAGTCAGTGTGGGAGAGTAGGCTGAAGAAGTCAATGTGGGAAGGTCAGGTGGAGAAGTAAATATTAGAGAGTCAGGTACAGAGATCAGTATGGAAGTAAAAAGCCTTTATTTCTCTGTAAGCAATTCGTTGTTTTCATGTGATGCTGGTCTGCTGATACATTCTATCATGTTTTTTTGGGGGAAATGTTGCAGTGTGAAAGTTAATTGTGAACTATTCTCATGTGTTCTAATGGATTATGTGATTATCTATATTAACTTTTGGATATTGATGGATTGAGCTAACATGGTGTTAATTGCAAAGCCCCAAATGTGTTTTTATCATCAAAATGTAAATGTAGATTTGATATACATACTGTATATATAAGAATGAAATCTACTGTAAGTTCCCTGTGTTCCTGTTTAGATTTCATTAAACCACAAGTCACCTGTGGCCTGGAGAACATAGAGGTGAGGTTCAGCAAATGTCTCCTGGAGCAGTTGGGATATAACACCTCATTCATCCATCTGAGAGACAATTCCTGCAGAGGAGTCATTGAAAGAAGTGATAAAAGTTACCTCACTCTCATCACACGGCCAACGCGCGGTAGTTGTGGTGGAGATGTCAGGGTATGTAGTCTGCCTTTACCTTTTTATAAATGGAAAAAACATTGTTGTCTGGATTTGTTCTTACTATAATTGTTATTTTTCAGAACAATGGATCGGACATCACATACACGAACACAGTGTATCTAACTTCAAAATCTAACGGTGTGATTATCAGAGACGAGTATCCCATTGACTTCCGCTGCTCTTACCCATCAGACATGGAAATCAACCTTCTAACTGCCATCAGCCCACATGTAGTGTAAGTTCCTTTACTTTACCATATTCAGTACAAGGGAATCTCAGAGATTATGGCAGTATGATGAGTGTCCTGTAGATGCAGTCCCTGTATTTATAGAGCACCAACATATTCCAGAGTTGATTAGGGAGGAGTGTCTTATTTTCACAGAAGCACTAAACTATAGCAAGGTTACCTCTACCAACACACAAGTCATTTATTAAGCCTCTACCAATACATGTAGTTATCTAAGTCAATAAGAAGACACAGACAGAATTTCATAGCTGTGGACCCCTTTAAACATAAAAAACAAGGATAATTCTGTCTTGGTCATTCTTTTCTTGCACCCCCATCCATTCCCCAGAAATGTGCATTTTACAAAGCAATTCTGATCACACTTGCGCAGCTTTAGGACTTTTTTAGGGCCGCTCCTACCCTCTGGAACTCCCTCCCTCGCCCCATAAAGCCGGCCATAGATGTCCCGATCTATGGCCAACTTTTAGCAGATTCCTCACAGCTGGGTGACAACACCAAACAGTTCTAATTTGTTTCATCCGTCCACAGAACACTATCCCAAAACTTTTGTGGTTTGTCCACATGACTTTTAGCATACTGCAGTCAATCAACGGATGGATGGATCAACACTATGTTTGGGGGAGGAAGAACAAGGCCTATGAACACGAAAAGAACACCTTGATTTCATTGTAAACAAGATGACTGAAATGATAAAAATCAATGGCAAAATGGCAAAAACACTAAATTTCAGTGGGGGTTGAATAATTTTGAACACAACTGTATATAAACTTTTCTAGTTGGTACAGAGCAGTGAATCAAAATGTGATTGTAAAGGCATAACTCCTCAATGTTTCATCTCAAAGTTGATCTAAAATTGGAACAGACAAAGTTGGAACAGACAAAGTTTCCTGCAATCCAAACTCTGTTGCCGACTGTATTCCATTACTAGTCATATGATCTACATGTAACTAGCCGCCTTGGTGTATCAGTACAGTACCTTAGGCTGGGAAGCTGCTTAGACCTCATATAATAGAACTGTGTTCTCATATAACTAGTCATACCAGCTTTTGATACTGAAGAAAAGATGACAGTCATGTACACACACCCCTCCCCCCCTCTATTGGTCTTGATTGTCAAGAAGCTAGAAAATGAGGAATTCAAATAATATTCCAGTGAGTCTCTCCAGTAAAATCCAGGCATCAGATAGTAACCAGATGAGTTTTATTCCTGCAATAGTAAAAAAAAGGTTAAGGGGGGCAGGGACTACTGGTAGCCAAACTCACCACATCCTATATTTCAAATATTTGTTACAAAGAGGAGGGGGGAACTAAACCCTTAGGGGTGGCCAGCCCCAAATGGACTTTAAAGGTGAGTTCCAGTCAAGGGATTGACGTTTACATTTTTATTTGTGAAGCTTGGCACGACAAAACACACAACATTGGTATTCCAGAATATCCTTATTCGTAGTTCAATAGTGTTTAGGTTACATTGCATCGAAGGGAGCTTGATCCTCCATACATTGAAAATATACATTTAAAAATCATCCAACATCTTGATGATCTGGAAATAAGTCCTATACAGTCATGCGTTTCGCATAGGAATGTATAAACAAAGGTTTCTTCGTTATACAGTTTATTCAGAATAGACCTATACAATCTAAATGATGAATAACAAGGAAATATGAGAATAAAATATTTGTTTTTTGATTGTAATGTATCATGACTTTGAAGTAATGCATAATGAAGTGAAGTAAAAATCCATGCTTGTACTGAACGTGTCATACTGTGACATACCCACATATTGACATCTTGACGATTTCCAGGAACAATCTCCAAAATCCCTGATGAAGTCCCAGTAATGGGACGAAACATGTAGGAATGTATTGAAGCATGACTGTATAGGACTTATTTCCGGATCATCAAGATGTTGGATGAATTTTAAATGTATATTTTCAATGTATGGAGGATCAAGCTCCCTTCAATGTAATGTAACCTAAGGGTAACACTATTGAACTACGAATAAGGATATTCTGTAATACCAATGTTTTGTCGTGCCAAGCTGCACAAATAAAAATGTAAATGTCAATCTCTCGACTGGAACATTATTCAAGATACTCACCTTAAAAGTCCATTTGGGGCTGGCCACCCCTAAGGGTTTAGTTCCCCCCTCCTCTTTGTAACAAATTATTCCTGCAATATTCTATCCAACAAAACAATGAGAAGAAACTATAAATACTTGTTATTCTTCTATTTGAGTATACAGGAAGGAATACCAATAACACAATTTGAATTTCCTTGTGGACATCACAACCTACAAAGCCCATTATAAGGATATCTGTTGTTGTGTTATCTGATCACAAATACAGACACACCATGCTCCCCCTTTTTATTGATGACAGTTTGTTTTTTTACAGCTCAGCTAACATCAGTGTGTATGGAACGTCCAACTTCACAGTAACGATGGGTCTATTCCGAGATTCCAGCTTTACCAATCTGTATACAAGCTCTGCGGTGTTGCTGGACTCCTCCTCCACGCTGTATGTTGGTGTCATTGTAACTGGAGCTACCAGATCCTCTCAGTTTGTGGTCGTCATGAAGAACTGCTACGCCACCCCGACATCTAACTCCAACAGCATCAGATATGATATCATAACCAACCAGTGAGTTCATTCATTATACTAAAAAATATAATGTTTTATTTATATATATATTGTATTAGACGGGTCATCTGTCACTGTGTAAATAGACCCTTAGGTGGTATCCTGGAAGGAGTCCAGGATATTTGTGCCCAGCACCATAAGGTTGCTGAATGTGTTTTCTTAAAAGGCTCCCGGACTCTGGGATAGGGAGGATGGAATCGGGTGGGCCTCCCTATTCCCCCAGGGTCCACTAAATGGTTAACGCTTGTTTGCAGGTGAGTGGAGCCAGGTGTGTCTCCACAAAAGGAGCAGAGACCAGTGTGTCAATGGGGTTCCTGATAGGAGCTTGAGACACTGCTTCTGATAGAAGTGGGGGACACGGCTTCTGAGTATAGACAGGGGGCACACAAGGAGTGTGGGGCCCAGGCCTGTGGTACTGGAGCAGCTGGTACAGGGGACACACAGGCCTGTTGCAGCGAGGGAACCTGAACCCAGGACAATCCGTTATGTTGAATGGTGCGAAGCCAGGAGGCTTCGAATTTTCATGTGACTTTTTGTTTATTCATTTGGATATTAACCCCTGTGAGGGCAAGTTTGTTTTGGACAATAAACATGGGCAGGAGCCCTTAAGAGGATAACAATCTTGTGGATTGATTTTTTTGGAGCTAGGAGGCGCTCCCACTGGCCCCAATTTTCCAGACATTAGGGCCATTCTTTATCAATGAGCTGTAATGTTAACTCAATGAATAAAGTAAATTATTTAAAATGATTTGTAATTGGATGAATTGGATCTCACCAGCGATTTCTGGGCTGCAATCTGCATTGTCTGGCCTCTCTTGTGGGTGGTCATGACCGGGAGATGCCTAATGTCACTATTAGAGATGGTCTAAAATTTCAAACATCTAATTTTTTTGTCGAAATTTTAACTTTGAAAAAATCAAGACAGAGTGATTATTACTTTTTTCAATACAAATTTGAACCTGAGAAATTTTAATTAAAATAAAAATCTGGCTTTATAAGATAAAAATAATTATTATTAGAGGGTCAGGTAAGCTCTAGAGATGGTCGAATTTTTCGACTTACTAACTTTCATCACCAAACTTGCTGGAGATATAAAGAAGGGTTGGGGAAACATTTGAAAGAAAAATTTATGCCTCTAACACAAATAGTTTTTGAATAAATTAAGTTCAAAATGAAAGTCAAATTTCAGAATTTTCAGAATTTTCGCCATTTTGACTTGACTTTGAACTTAATTTGTGCAAAAACTATTTGTGTTAGAGACATACTTTTTTCTTTTAAATGTTCCCCCAACCCTTCTCTACATCTCCAATAAGTTTAGTAAAAATACCATGTTCAGGGGCTTTGCAATTATCTTGAAATCGTCGAATTTCTGAAAAAGAATTCAACCATCTCTAGTATGCTCTGGAAAAGGAGGAGCAAGAACAATGTGGGGTCAACCCATCATTTCAGAATCCCTGTCGGCATAAGGTCTGGTATTCTCTGGAAAAAAGGGGACCCCAAACAGCATGCCCCCCGATAAATCAAGATGTCTTTTAGCAAACCTGGAAGGACAGGTAGAGGGGGCACCCTTCTGTCTCAATATGCCCCCACACAGTTCATGATCCCCCTTTTTCCTAGCATAGAAGACCCCTTGCAAAAAGGGGGACTGGTATACTCTGGGGGAAACCCCACATTTCAAACCCTGTCATTGATTAAATTTTTGTATTTATTTTTTAAAGTTTAACCATTGATCGCCCTCTGGCATGACACTGCACAGGTGGTGGCACCCTTTTTATACTTTGGTTATTGGTATTGGTAACATGAAGGTTTGAGAATTTCTCCCTCTATTGAAATCAATGTTGGTTCAACACAAAGATGCGAATGGCGGGTATGTGCAGAAGTTTTGTGTGCCGGTTTGAGAACCTCAGCCAATGTTCGTCCATCACTACATAAAAAAGTCAAGTCATCACTACAAAAGAAAAAGTCAAATTGCGACAAGATAGTTGAAATTAATGGAATAAAATTTTGACTGGGGTATATGGATTTTTTGGGCAAATCAGAATGTCTCAATGTCTACCATCTCTATCTGTGATTCCTGGTCTAGAAACATGGCGTTTCCAGAAGGCTCTGTAAATAACTAGAGATGCTCAAATTTTTCGACTTGCTAACTTTCAGAGCTGATTGCAAAGCCCCTGAACATGGTATCATCACCAAACTTTCTGCAGATGTAGAGAAGGGTTGGGGGAACATTTGACAGAAAATAAGTATGCCTCGAACACAAAGAGTTTTTGAATAAATTAAGTTCAAAATGAAAGTTGAATTTGCGAATTTTCCAAATTTTCGACATTTTGACTTGACTTTGAACTTGATTTGTGTAAAAACTATGTGTGTTAGAGACATACTTTTTTTCTGTCAAATGTTCCCCCAACCCTTCTCTACATCTCCAGCAAGTTTGGTGGTGATAGCATGTTCAGGAGCTTTGCAATTAACTAGAAATAGTCGAATTTCTGAAAAAAAATTACCATCTCTATAAATAACCCCCATGTGTCATTTTTTATTGGGCTAAATAAATAAATTAACAAGTAGCAATGTTTGTACAATCACAATGTTTTGTGGACGGTTAGCAGTTATCAAATTTCTTCTTTAACTAGAGTATTTTTAACCGTAGAGGTTAAAGTGACGTTAGAACATTTGTTTTCTCTGTAACATTAGACACTGCCAGACTATAGGGTTATTATGTTAGAAATATCGGACTGTGTACCTGCTATGTTTGGCCTATATTTATAAAATGATCAGGTATTTTCTGATAATGGTGAATCACCACCCCCACCAAATATGAAATACTTAGATCTGGGAAACGTCTACAGCAGTGGTGGGCAACTGAGTTGATATGGAAGGCCACAAGTGCGGCCCTTTGCACCCCCCGCGCATAACATTTTCAATCTATCGTATTTTCCGGCGTATAAGACATCTTCTCCAGTTAAAATATAAGACTATGTCTCTTCAAATGCACACCAAATAAAACATTTTATGTCTGCTGTGACTTTCAACCCCCAGAAATCAAAAAATTTTATATAGTGTAATACAGTTGTGTATGAAGTGAAGTTTTTGTACAGCTATTTACTGTGTTCAATGTGTGTAATGTATCCCTGCAATACCAATCTCAGCCACAATGCACAATGTCGCTAGTGAGCACACTTGTCGTCAGTAGCAGCCAGCTACTTTCATCACACAGACATCGGAAAAGAGAAAGAGGGGGCAAGGGGGATTCTGAAGATTTCTCTCTCTTCTCAGCCAGCGCGGGGAGCATGGATCGGGGGAGCAGACCTCAGGGCTCCCCTAGATGGTCGGAACGGAACAGGAGAGCACCCTAGCACACTGTACCCTGCGTATAGGATGACCCCCGACTTTTGAACACATTTTCCTGTGTTCAAAAGTCATCTTATACGCCGGAAAATACGGTATTCTGACTGATTCTGACTTGAATAAGCATTTTGTAATTACAAAGATTACAGCAGGCAGAGCTAAATAACAGAATGTGTTTAATATTATACTTCAACCATTAGGGAACACTGTAGTGTGGTAAGGCACATTTTGTGTCATGTATATCATCAAATGTAATGTGCCTCATAGATATCATCAAAGCCATTGATAATATCGATGGGGCACATAACCTTCGGCAGACAGGTGAGTTCCTTTGCCTTATGCATTAACAATTAGGTTTTAGGGGCCACAAGTGGAGGACTGAGGGGGCCGCCAAAGAACACCCAAAGGGCCCCCGGGCCGCAAGTTGGGCACCTGGGGTCTACAGTAAAGAACGTAACACAAAAGATAATTCTCATTGCTTCCCCAGTTTTGTAAATATTAAAATTCCTTATTACCCTTCCAGATGCCCCAACAGGAACGACCCAACAATCTCTGTGGCAGAAAACGGAGTGTCCCTCAGAGGGAGATTCTCACTTCAAGTGTTCAAATTCCTGGGAGGCTTCAGTGAGGTTTATCTGCACTGTCAGGTCGGCTTGTGTGACACCTCCAGCTCTGACTGCTCAGCCGTGAGTATCTGCCAATTCAGGGAAACAGATTAATGAAGAGTTATAACAGTTTTTGCTGTTTTGTTGAGCAAGATAACCAATAAGTATAATAACAATGGTTAATGTTTACATGAGTTACAAATGGTATATCTCTTTGGGTCTATGAAGTTATAATGAATAGCACCTAAAAAATTATATATACAGTAGGTAGATCAAAGCTCATCTATACTCTCTTCATTAACTATGCCAGTTCAGGGCTGGCATAGGCAATTACACAGTTCAGATGGGAGAGCCGGCATTGGCCGGCATCTCCCATCTGACAGCTCCTCCAGCTCCGCCAGCTAATCTCCGTGCTGGGAGAGCTGGCAGGAAGCCAAGGTGCGACCACCGCGAGGGGTCGCGCATTCGGATCATAAGATGCAGGCACTTTTTGCCCCCAATTTTGAAAAATACGGTATTTATGTTTTATATATTGTCATTTGCTAATTAACTACTGTTGTTGGAGCCCTGAAAGTCCCCACGCCCTTGATTGATTCAGGGGGAAACTTTGATCTGGGCTTGTGGGTCTCGGTCTACTCGCCCAGTGATATAATTTGAATATATAATTTGGGATGTTGGTTCCTTGCAGAATGAATAGTTTTGTTTATGTTGGATAAAGTTAGTACATAACAATCAATTGTTCAATAAAAACATAAAAAACTAAACATATTACCAATTTTATTTCACAATTTTGTAAATAGAACAATGGGATTCTGCACACATTATATATGATTCATCTATCACAATTTCCAATATTGTACTAGACGACGGAGTATGTATGCATAGTCAACATGTTTCACCAATATCAGGACTTCATCAGGACTAGAGATGGTCGAATTTATCGACTTGCTAACTTTGTGAGCTGATTGCAAAGCTCCTGAAAATGGTATCATCACCAAAATTGCTGGACATGTAGAGAAGGGTTGTGGGAACATTTTAAAAAAACAAGTTTTGCTCTAGCACATGGAGTTTTTGCATAAATTAAGTTCAAAATTTAAGTCGAAGTTCAGATTTTTGAAATTTTTACTTGACTTTGGACTTAATTTGTGAAAAAACTATTTGTGTTAGAGACATACTTTCTTTTTTGGAGTGTACCCCCAACCCTTCTCTACATCTCCATCTTCCTTTTTGAAAAAACATTCGACCATCTCTAATCAGGACCAGAGTAATAGACACAGCAAATCTTGGATCAAAAAGGCCCCTCACACAGTCAAGGTATGTGTGCACCCCTACAGGATCCAAGCAAATCCAGAAGCCAGATTTCGGTAATAGATGAGCTCAGAGAGAACTGAAACAATAAGACCAAGGGTTCGGAAGGGTTTAGGCTCAACCAGAGAAGAAAAAAGCTGTATCTACAGGTTGGTAATTGCAAGAGGGACTAAACATGTTGAATAAACACCGTCACCTAGTACAACAATCCCTTTTTTGTAACATTAAAGTAATTAGACCAACAAACATCTGTATTATTGTCTGATTGCAGAGATGTCCTTCCATGAGATCTGCTTTGGATGACATTGGTAAAGTGCAGGATTTGACTCTTGGACCTATTAAGCAGAAAGGTGAGACCAATCCTTAATCTTTAACCATATGGTATATTATATTTTATATTTTAGGGTTACTTCTAGTGTGAATAAAGTCCCCACCCTGTTGACTTTAAGCATCTAAAAGAACTTCATGGTGGATCTCCTATTCTAACTTTTAGAAAAGTTTCTGTCTCTGACAGCTTCCCTCTAGCAGATTGTGTCCAATTAACATACAATGCAGATTTCATCTGCACTTCCATCTGAACTGTGGGTGAGTTGGGATGAAGCAGCCCAGGTCATAAGCAGTTAGCACTGAGCCAGAGGAAAGATACGCTCATGGGCAGATCTCTCCTATGCAGTGTGTGGCTGATTATACACTTATCAGCTCTGTGTGTGAGAGCTTGCAGAGTGAGGCACAAGCCGGTAGAGATGGTCAAATTTTTCAACTTGCTTACTTTGTGAGCTGATTGTAAAGCCTTTGAACAAGACATCATCACCACCAATTGCAGGAGATGTAGAGAAGGGTTGTGGGAACATTTGAAAAAAAAAAGTGTCACTCTAGCACATGTAGTTTTTGCATAAATTAAGTTAAAAAACAGATTTTCGAAATTTTGACTTGACTTTGAACTTAATTTGTGCAAAAAAATATGGGTTAGAGACATACTTTTTTGTGTAGTATACCCTCAACGCTTCTCTACATCTCCAGCAAGTTTAATGATGATACCATGTTCAGGGACTTAGCAATTAACTCGAAAGTTGGGAGAGATGCCAACTGGCAGCTCTTTCATCTGTCTCTGCTCTTCATTGTTTAAACAAGGAAACATTGTATGATCCGCGGGTGGATCTCTTTAAAAGCTCCTCCCCCTCCCGTCTAATCTTCCTGTCGGGAGAGTAATTGTGTATTTGGGATATGAGACACAGGCA
>CM070039.1:92743432-92755406 GCA_036250615.1 Ptychadena robeensis
GGACCGTCAGGAATGGCAGGGGGGGGGGGGTAAAATGGAACTGGAGGGAATGAGTTTCAGCTTCTAGGATAAACATGCTCCTTACCTTATGGTGCGGAAGGGGTCACACCACTTCACTATCTCTGATGAGTATAAATCAATTATTGTATTTCACATATGAATAGTTTTTTATTCTTTCTATGTGTTATGCACATGTCTTTTGTGTTGCTTTTAACTTTGTTTGTTTTGAATTGTTAGCCGAACTGCATTTATGTTGAGCATTTGTTTTGTTTCTTTAAGATTTAAAATAATGATTGAAAATTTTTTTTTATATATGCTTCTCTTCCAGCATCTAATAATAGCTGTTCTGGGATGGACTGCGCCCCGGATGAGGAATGTAGATTCATGAATGGATCTCAGGGCTGTTACTGTAAAAACTCATCTCCTTATACCACAAACAGGATACAACTGGGGAATCTAGCAGGTAGGGTATTACATCAACATTTCATCTTTTAAGGAGTTAACCTTTAACCTCCTGGCCGATATGCCCAAAGCTAGTTCAGTTCAGATCATGAATCAAACTGCGCCCATGCCGGGATCGGGCACAACTGCCGGCTCTCCGTCTGCCTGCAGCTCTTCTACAGAGCTGCAGACACACTGAGCCTTCCGGCCCCGTGTCTTCGGCGTCATCTGTGACGCTGAAGGGGGCAGGGGGGGGCGGTGCCATAGACATGTTAATGGAGCGGCGCCGCTCTTCTCTCCACACACTGCCAACGTCTATTTTGACACTGGCGGTGTGTAGAGGGCTGGGGAGGGAGCCGGGGAAACTACTTTTCGTGCCATAAAAATGGCGCGAAAAGCCCAGAGGGTTAATATCCTGCTAACTTGTTTCTTCTGCTATAGTAATGAGCGAGCACCAAAGTGTCCATCATGCTCGCGTGTTCTACTGAGCACCGGAACCTAATATAAGTCAATGGGAGACAACCAGGTACCTCCTGCTCAGAAGAGGGGAGGGTGATTGGTCCATTGGAAAAGTTCACAAAGTAACAGAAACACCACCCAAATGGACCGGGAAAACCATGGGGACCATGTCTGGATGCATCTTGGACTCTCAAGTCGCTGCTGGAAACCAGTTTGTGCCAGTTGTATGTAAATTTAAAATGCTGGCAAATTTTTTACAGGAAAAATTACACTTCAAAACATTCTACGGCAGTGGAACCACTGAACAACTAAATGTAAAACATGGTCTATGCAGGGAATGTGGGTCAGGTTCCCAAGCTCCAAAGCTGCCACCAAGTTACGGCCATTGTCAGCCACAACCCTGCCTGGTTGGAGGTTGAGTGGCAAGAGCCACAGCTTGGTCTGGTCCCTTTCACCCATTCCACAGCTCTGCTCCTTACACGCATTCGGCCAAGCATGCTCACTCATCACTAATAAGCTCCTTTTGCCAACCGAAACAAAAACACTGTATAATTTGTATGGTTTTAAGGAGTTCATCCTCCTTCATCTTACAACATCTATTTGCCAGATAAAGATTTGTGGATCCGCACCCAGAGCACCTATGTGTTCAATGTGCACAAGGTTCAAAACACATTTGAGACCTAACTGGTGGTATGGTGCTGCCCCCCCCCCCCCCCCCGGGGTGTTGTCTGTGTTATAACATGGGATTGGTCCCATCGAATACGGTAATTGTTCATTTCGGTCCTGTCCCATAGCCATTGGGGTGCGGATGAGAGTAAAGCTGGCCACACACGGGTAGATGCCCGTGCAATCGACCGGCGATTAATTACAGCGTGGTGACCACGCTGTGATTGATCACCGATCATTCGGACAGTAATCAATGTGCTCCTCACGGGGTACATCAATTACTGTATGATGGGGACCAGGTTTCCCGGTCCCCCGGGTCTCTCCACAGCCTCAGAAGCAGACAGCTTCTCCAGCTGGGGAGAGCACTCTGTGTGCAGCCAGCCCCCCTCCTCCTCTGCCAGATCTGGGTCTGTGCTGGCCACGCCCCCTTCAAAAACACAGAGAAGCTAGCTGCTCTGTGTGTTCGGTAAGCTGTCAGCCTGTCCATTACATTGGATGGGGACAGTGCTGTTCCTATTCAATGTAATGGATTTCGACCAAGGTTTTCCAACATGTTGAAAACCTGTTAGGTCAAGTTCCTTTAAGCAGGATCCATTGATCCTGCTCGAAGGAACGTGGATGGCTCAGATGAAGTAACAGATTAGAGGAACATCGGGTGCCATGAGTGTGCACGGTGCTCGATGTTCCTCTAATCTGTTACTTCATCGAGACATGTGTAGCTAGCCTTAGGGTCCCCATACACATTTAGAGTTCTCTGTCAGATTTCCTTTAGATCTCCTTTTGTTTTACCAAAACCATGTAATATGAGGGACTTTCTAAACCATCAAGTCCACCTGTGTTCAATCGCAGAGGACCCAGCACTACATGGTTGTTGGTAGATCTAAAGGATATCTGACGGAGAGATCTAAAGGTGTATGGCCAGCATATCTTTACAATGGTCATGTTTTGAGCCTTTTTGGTAAAGAACACCAAAGACTTTGCTATTTATGATAAATAAATGTTAACGGTCTTTATATGTTGTTAGTAAAGGGTTGCTTTGGCCATTTATTATACATGTCGCACAGTCCATGTGTTTTTCGGGGGATCTGGTTCAGGAGGAACAACATTGATGAATCTGTCAATCATGTTATCTTTTCTGTGTATACAGATTATATTAAACCCGAAGTGGTCTGTGGTCTGGAGAACATAGAGGTGAGGTTCAGCAAATGTCTCCTGGAGGAGCTGGGATATGACACCTCGTCCATCCATCTGAGAGACAGTTACTGCCGAGGAGTAGCCGAGAGAAGAGACAGAAGCCATATCACCCTTGCCATGCGGCCAACACATGGTAGTTGCGGAGGAAACAGTTGGGTATGTAGACCATGATACATGAAAGCAGGTATTTTCTGAGTGTTTCGCTCATGTTACATGCCCATTAATCAACACTCCACCCCTCTACACATCCTTAATATCCTTAATATCATTGATGCTGGGGATGTGCTGAAAAAAACTGATGCTGTCTCCATAACATGGTCAAGAGCACAGTCCTCCTTGCCTCTTCAGCACACTTGAAGCAAACGCTCAGAAGTGAAATTAAAACATAAACAAATAAACATATACACATAACTCACCTACATCGGGTCTTCGTCCAAGGACAGCAACCCCTAAAATATAAATACTTACCTTTCCTGGCTGCTCTCTCCTGCGCCGCCATTCCTGGAGTGTCTGATCCTTGCAGCTTCAAGATGGAGGAGCAAGACTATTCCAGTCTCACTAAATACATCAATCTGGATCTGATTTGGGTAATGCTCCACCCCTCTGCGTCACACAATTCATATGCTGCTGGCAGTGGGCGCATGGGGATATGGGAAAGGAGACGTCAGAAGTGACACCTCTGGTGCATAGAATAAAAGGCAGATTTAGAGGTGGTAGGTCCACTTTAGTAGAACTGCACATAGTAATAGACAGGGATTTGTGGAAGCCCATAGGGACAAAATACATCTAGGTTAACTTAGAGTGCACCTAAACTCACCTCATGTACTTGATGTGCACCTAAACTCACCTCATGTACTTCATGTGCACCTAAACTCACCTCATGTACTTCATGTGCACCTAAACTCACCTCATGTACTTCATGTCCCTCAATCCTTACCAGTAATAAGATAATCCTGAATGCACACCTTTGCTCCTCTTCTCTGTTCAGAAGTTTCCTTTGCTGTAACACCCTTTCCCATATACAACCAGGAAGTACACATCAGTCACATCATGTTGTCCCCTTTACAAGCCTACGGAGCTATGTTTCCTCCATTAAACACAATCATCTATCAGCCTCTAGTGGTCATACATGTTACTGCAGTTCATTCACCTTCTGCAGACAAGATCACAGCAAGTAAATATATTCTTTTAGGATTTTGGAACCCTCCCTTGTGACAGCTCAGAGGTAAGTAAAATGTTAATTAATTTTTTTCTTTATTTTAGGTGCACTTTATATTAATTCCTGAATAATACTAGTCATTTTGTACTTTTTTTAACTTTTGCTCATTTTTTTTACACAATTTTTCAGAATGATGGAAATGACATCACATACACAAACACCGTGTACCTATCATCCCAATCGAACGGTGTGATCGTAAGAGACGAGTACCCCATTGACTTTCATTGCTCTTACCCTTTGAATATGGAAATTAACCTTCTAAATGCCGTCAGCTCCTATATAGCGTAAGTTACATTTACTTTATTTTTGAAATATGTGTAACTCCAAAGTGGCTTCTATTCAGAAGTAATCATTCCTAAGAAATGGAAATGTGTTTTTAAAGTTTTTTTGTTTTCCAACTCAAGTCTTCATGAATCCTAACCCTTAACCTCCCTAGCGCACTGCTGAGGTCCAGATTTCTGTACCAGAAGCGCACCATAGACTGTAATGGAATTTTTTTTGTGTTGTTGGCTTGTAACTTCCCAAAATCTGTCCGTACGCGGGTCTAATAGACATCCTGACTATAATAATGTTTGACACACACAATTATTATGAAAAAAGTACATAAAAATTTATAAAATGTATCATTTGAATGTATAAATCTCTTGAATAATTATTTGGTGAAAGATTTCAAAACAGTATTTATTGATTTCAAAACAGTATTTATGTTTGTTCATAATAACATTTTTATTTTGTTTTTGTTTTGAATTTTATTGGATACAGTTATCACTGTATCCAATACAATGCCATTCTCTGAAAGGGTTAACTTCAAAGATCACATCTGGAATGACAAGGGGGGTGATATTCCAGGTGTGCTCTTTGAAGATATCCAAATTTGCATATGAATATCCCAATTTGTGGAGGAGCTCAGCTGCAATACTGCATAAGCAAGTGCAGGACGAGATGGTGCCATCAGAAGCGTTAGGGAGGTTAAAAGCTAATCATCTGATAACAATAACAAATATTTTTTTTAAGTTTAATGATGTTGTTTTTTACAGCTCGGCTACTATCAATGTGACCGGAACATCAAATTTCACAATAACCATGGGTCTCTTCCAAGATCTGGGCTACACCACCCTATTTACAGGCTCCGAGGTGTGGCTGGACTCCACCTCCATGCTGTATGTTGGCGTCATTGTATCTGGAGCTACGCGTTCCTCTCCGTTTGTGGTCATTATGAAGAACTGCTACGCCACCCCGACATCTGACAGTGCCTCTGCCCCCAGATATGATATCATAAAAGACAGGTAAGCTCACATTATGAATTGCATATATAGTGATGGACGGACATTGGCTGAGGTTGTTCCAGAACCTAGGGACCAAACTTCTGCAAATACTGCTGTTCGCTTGCTTGCGGTGAAATGCCATTGACTTAAAAATTCTCAAACCTTCAGACAGGGGTGGTCCTAGGGAGATCAGCATCCTGGGCATCCCCTCTGATGACCCCCCCCCTGCCTTGTGTCCATAACAGTCTCACCTCACAAGCACATTTACCCCCTCCATGGGAAGGGGGGTGAATGGCGTTGCTTGTGTGTGAGTCTATTCTCTCCCCAGGAGAGTGTGCGCATAGGGGGGCACGCTGTGGGGGAGAGGAGAAGACATCTGGGCATCGGAAAAAAATTTCTGATGCCCACATGCCGCCCCCAACATGATGCCGTCCTGGGCAACCGCCATGCCTAAAACCACCACTGCCTTCAGATCATATTTGTAGCCACAATACCTATAAAAAAGTGTCAAAAGGGTGCAACTACCTGGACAGTGTCACACCAGAAGGGGATCAATCGTTAAACTTAAAAAAAAAGAAAATATTGCCATAGGGTCTGGTATGCTCTGTAAAAGGGAGACACAAACAGCATGGGGTCCCCCGCAGAGAATACCAGATCCCCTGGTAGCAGTGTGGGATCCCCCCAAAAGCAAACTAGACCCCTTTAGCAAGCCTGGAAGGACAGGAAAGGGGGAACACCTCTGTCCCACCAGGCCCCATGTCATATCTCAAAGTGCCTATCCAACGTTGTAATCCATCTTGTTCCTCAAAGGGTCAAGTGTCCCACTAAGGGGGTCTTTTCCCCAGAGCTCCAGCGATGCAGACATGTTCCACAAAGTCCACCAACTGAATGAAAAGAACCGCCAGATTGATCTCCACCCAGTGGATGCCACAGTCACTGTTTGGGGTTCCCCTTTTAACCCCCCTAGCGCACTGCTGAGGTACAGATTTCTGTACCAAAAGCGCACCATAGACTTTAATGGAAAAAAGTTTTTTACATTGTAGGCCTGTAACTTCCTAAAGTCTGTCCATACAGGAGTCAGGTGACATCCGGAATATAATCACATGTTCAGATGCTTTGTGAATAACTCACAATATCAGATAATGAAGATTTCAATCATTCACTGTATCAGGTAAATTAGCACTGCGACCACTAGATGGCGCTGCAGATGTGTCAGGTTACATATGAGAGTATTGTGATACATTGAAACCAAAGTATTACATTCAGGAACAGAACGTCTGTCACACCGGGAGAGAGAAGCAGGAAGAAGACAGCTGTAGAGGACATGGGGACACCGGATCTTTTATTCAGGTGAGTATTTTATAGAGGGAATCATATTGAACACTGTTTTCTATGCAGAAAACACTATTCATATGTTTATTTTTTATAAAACTCCTGCCTGTGCAGGAGGTAGTGATCTGTTCCCCTGCAGCTGCCTCCTTAGATCGGAGACACACAGACCAGTGAGTTTGATCTTTGATGTCCACTGCAGTTCTGACAGGTCAGAGCTGGAGGAGTTGGGACCGTCAGGAATGGCAGGGGGGTTAAAGAGCATATAAGGGGGTATGGCATGCTCTGGGGGGGAGCCCACCTTTTTTTATTGAAAATTCAGTGACACTATTTTGTTTGTATTGGACTGGAGGGAGCAGCCTAGGTGGGACACATGCATATTTGGCTGTACTGTTCCATCTGACTGTTGGCAGAGTTTGCCTCCATTATAATGTATAAAGCCCCCCATACACGCTTAGATTTTATGACCGACCAATCGCTGACCGAACGGCGTGCAGGCTCTCACCGATCGTTTGGCCAAAAAATCGGGTGCCAATCTTAAGCTTAAATAGCTTCAATCGGCAGACAAATCGATCTAAGCTGTTCCGGACTTGCCCGTAAATCTTAGATCGGTCTGATACTTTAGACGGGGACACAGTGTCCCCATCTAAATTATGTCTTCTCCTCAACTCCATGCTGAGGAATCATCTTCCTTCTTCTGGGGGGGAAGGGGGGGGGCTGATACCTTTCCTCTAGGCTGACACACAGCACAGCCGGCGTGCTGTCTGCTGGGTCTCCCTAGCTGACAGCACAAGCAGCTAGAGGGATCCGCCGGACATCGCTGGCACACAAAGGGTGCCCGGGCCAATTGTCCCGTGATGACGTCATCACACACAGTCGATCAGCCAAAACATCGGGTCACAATCTATACGTGTATGGGGGGGCTTAAAAGGTGAACCGAACATTAGAAGTGTCTGCCCAGCTGGACAGTTCGGCCGTCACTAACTGTGCACTTTCAGCTGGATATTTAGAGTTGAATACACAGTTACAGTTTACAAAATCTGTTTAAGAAAAGTCATTTGATTGAATATTATTACTTTACAAACTTTAAACTCTATTTTAATCATATCTTCAAACCTTTGATCAATTTTCCTTCAGATGCCCCAACAGGAACGACCCCACGATCTCCGTGCCAGAAAACGGAGTGTCCCTTAAAGGACGATTCTCACTTCAAGTGTTCAAATTCCTGGGAGGCTTCAATCAGATCTATCTACACTGTCAGGTCGGCTTGTGTGACACCACCAACTCTGACTGCTCAGCCGTGAGTATGATCACCAACAACGATTGTATGGACCGGAATTTCTCAAAATATCCAACTGCAGAGTTTTTGCATAGATTTGTCTGAAAAAGGTTTGGTGGTTGTGTTCAGATGGTGTTGTGATGAAGGAGGAATGTATGGAAGAGGAAACTTTGTAGGCCATAATGGGTCACCAAAACTGAAAAGGTAGCCATACACGGGCCGATTTCCCACACGATTCCTGGCCGATCGATCACCGGGCACATGCACGCCGATCGATCAACATGGCCCCCAAATCGGATCGGCCAAGAGAACCAACCTGCTGGTCTTTTCTGATCGATTGGGCACACATGAAGGGGAGTTGCCATTTGTGAAGCGAACGATCGGGCACAGAATCGTCCAGGAATCGGTGGCCTAAGGTGGTAGGCACAGACTTGATTGGGCGATCGATCAACCCCTGTGGCTTCACCGGAATCGATCGGATGGGCGATCGATCGCTCACAAGTCGACACATGTATGGCTAGCTAAAGAGTTACACCAGGGCCTGCCATAGGAAAATAGACAATTGAAAACCCAAATCCTGAAAAAGGACTAGTGTTGAGCTTGAATATTCGATTTTCGAATATTTAGCTCGAATATCGCTATTTCGCCATTTTGCAAATATTCGCAAATATATCATCGGATATCCGACGCGATCGCGATTTTTCGCGATTTATTGCGCTTTTATAATCCAATTATTTTTTGCAATTATAATGCAATCCATTGCAATGAATGGGATCGTGATTATATAATCGCAATGCGATTTTTTAAAATGGAAATGACGGATATTCTCCCAGTCGAATATCCGAGCTCCATTGACTTGCATGCATTGCGCATATTGGATCGCAATTGCGCTTTCTCGGATAATCGCAATTTCGGATTCCGCCATTCTCCATTGACTTCAATGTATTGCGCATATTGGATCGCAATTCATGTCGTAAGTGCGGATATTTGAGATTACGAATATGGAATCGAATATTATGGCGGATATTCGCGAAATTACGCAAATTCGAATATTGCCTAGTCGCTCATCACTAAAAAGGACTGGGACGATTGAAGAAACCCTGGTTTCTGGAACACTATGGACTAAAAAAGTACATTTGTGTCAATTACATTTTACTATAGAGACCAACAAATATATATACACCAAGGTCCCACACATTTTTAGGAGGATGATCTGTGTCTGGATCACTTAATGACTAGCGATGGCCAAACTGTCCGCAAGGCAGGCAGTTTGGATGCAGGTGGCAGGAAGAAGGTTACTATTCTTCCACTGGCTGGATCAGGAGCAGAAAAATCTGGCTAGCGGAAGAACTCTATCACCAGAGACTGCAGAGAGAAGCCGGTCTCTAGTGAATAAAAAACGGCTTAAACCGGAAGTGACGCCAGCGACGGATATCAAAACCTTGAACTGTGAACTGTGACTTTTTTTCTATACAAATTCCCCGCAAAATTGTATGTACCATATTATGAGTGCTCCTGAGCCCAGGTGGCAGGGTAAATAGCTTGGGTAGATGGTTACAAACAGGAACATTATCATAGCATAAAATGGAGATAGCTGTTCAGATTCAGGTCTACCCCAGGGCAAGGGAGACCCTCTAGCCTGATTGTGAAAGTTAGTCACTCAGATCTTATAGATGGTCCCTAAGGTCCCCCAGACCTGTGGTTAGGATTGTCTACAACAATGGCTCATCTGCAGTCCGGTAAGAAAGCTGGTCCCAGCTCTCCAGCATAAATAGCAAGCAAAAGACTCCTCTATAAATTGTATTCTTGTACTTATATAGTGCAGGGATATTATGCAGCAGAGAATATATAGTCATATCTCTAACTGTCTCTCAGAAGTACTCACCATCTAATGTCTCCACCATAGCCATGTATATGTAATGTTTAACTAACATAAGAGAATCTTTGTGGTGGAAGCTCAATTAACCAGAGTGTTGGAGGAAACCCACATAGACATGGGGAGAACATGCAAACTCCTTGCAGATAGTGCTCAGGTCAGGATTTGAACCTAGGACTCCAGTGCTGCATGATCAGACTGTTAACCACCTGAGCCACCATGCTACCCTTCTTAAGCACTGCACCACCACTGTACCAACCTTAACTAAGCAGGGTACAGGAAAAACGTTGTTAATACTTTAATTGCCAAACCATTATACAACAATGCTCCTACAATAATAAAAAACAAGAGAGAAAACTGTGACTGATTCCTGTATTATTTCCTGGTAAGAATATTAAATCTCTTTTTCTATTGGCAGCACTGTCCTTCCATGAGGTCGGCTCGGGATGGCCTCGAGAATCTGAAAGATTTTAGCCTGGGACCTATTAAACAAAAAGGTAAACCGGACAACGTTATATGGAGATAGTGACCCACCTGTACAAAGGTCCGATAGCACCTCCTGATACATAGACAGTACACATCTCAATAAATACTGGATGGAGAGGTATCCCATGAATAGTATAATATACATTATAATTTACATTTACAAAACTCTTATCTGACAGGTGTGACAGGGTGTCCCAATATTTGCATTGAAAAGTGCTTGATGGTGCATATATTGCATCTAGGTTTAGGTGCTTCTTGCAGTAAGGCTCCAGGGAAACAATATGTTCTGTTTCTGTAAAAGGTCTCAGAGTGAGAGCCGGAGTTTAGGGCCCTGGAGCCGGCCAAGCGAAGTGATGGGAGGGTCCCTTGGCCACTAGGTCCAGGTCTGGTATTTGTTCACACAGGTGTCAGGTGTGATTAACCTCCTTAGTGTTCATGACGAGCCCATCTCATCCAGAGTTTGTGTGAAGAACAAACTCTGGATGAGCTGGGCTCCCATGAAAGCCGCATTTCCCCATAAAGCTACGGTGATGCTGCTTCCAGCCAGTGGCTTCACTGATCGTGTTTAGTGATGAGCCACTAGGCAATATTCGAATTCGCGTAATTTCGCGAATATCCGCCGTAATATTCGATTCCATATTCGTAATCTCGAATATCCGCACTTACGACATGAATTGCGATCTAACAATCGCAATTGCGACCCAATATGCGCAATGCATGCAAGTCAATGGAGAATGGCGGAATCCGAAATCGCGATTATCCGAGAAAGCGCAATGCGACCAAATATGCGCAATACATTGAAGTCAATGGAGAATGGTGGAATCTGAAATTGCGATTATCCGAGAAAGCGCAATGCGACCAAATATGCGCAATGCATGCAAGTCAATGGAGCTCGGATATTCGACTGGGAGAATATCCGTCATTTCCGTTTTAAAAAATCACATTGCGATTATATAATCGCCATCCCATTCATTGCAATGGATCGCGATTAAAAAAAGCACAATAAATCGCGAAAAATCGCGATCGCGTCGGATATCCGATGATATATTCGCGAATATTCGCGAAATGGCGAAATAGCGATATTCAAGCTAAATATTCGAAAATCGAATATTCGAGCTCAACACTAATCGTGTTACGGTGACGCTGAAGGGGGCGAGGGAGAGCAGTGCCATAGACCTCCATGTTAATGGAGGGGCTTCTGCTCTCCAGACCTCACTGCCAGTGTCATGAATGACACTGGCTGTGTGGAGAGGGGAGGGGGAGGGAGGAAATGGCAGGCAGTGTACCTTGTACACTGCTGCCATTGCCTGTACCACACTGTTAAAAACGGTGCAGTACAGGCGGTGCGCTAGGGAGGTTAAAGAGGAGTCAGTTGCTAGCTAACTGGGAGTGTGTGTAGAGGAACCTGCACAAGCTGATTGCAGACAAGCTGGGGAAAGCATGGGCTGAGCCTCAAGGTACTATTGATTGAAACACTGCATTGCTGCTTTTTTGTGCCCCACTCTGTAGCTAGTCGCCCAGCCAGGCAGTTGTTTTGTATTGTTTTTGGACTTGTTAATCTGGCTGACAATAAAAGCCCACAGGCGGATGCCTGAGTTTTGCATTGAAGGACAGTGTTTCTGCCTGATACTTTCGAACCGCGATCCCTGCAGCCCACGAGCAATTCCCCAACTTGCCACACAGGATAATAATACACCAACATATTGACAAAACATAGTAAGTGGTCGGTTCCCTCCTACCTACTAGATGTGCCACATCCC
>CM070039.1:92783402-92796741 GCA_036250615.1 Ptychadena robeensis
CGCCCCCATACTTGAACTCTGTATGCCTCTGCCTACCTTGTTTCTGTAGTGTATTTGTTATTCTGTTGAAATTCTCAATAAAAACTTATTGCGTAAAAAAAAAATAACATTGTAAAAAGGTTACCTACTCACAAACAATGTCCCCCACTGGAATCCATTCTGCGCTGACTGCGATGCCACTCGAAGTCTGTGCTGGATGGACTACAAGTCCCAGCCAAGACTGAGCAAAAAAACTTGGCTGGTACACAACTGTAAATATCAACATGACCTGAAATCCCCTCTTGGGCATGTGCAAAAATTCTCCCACACTTGCAGCCCATATCTGCTAAGGTAATGTTGATCATTGCCATAGGTGAAGTTCATGTACATGCACAGTATCGTGGGACACTTTCCCACACTACTGCACATGTCAACAAATGTTACTTAAGGGCAATTTGATGTACATCTGGGAACCTGGCTGGGGATGAGCAAGTGTTTACTGTACTTCATATTGACTTCACAGAAGAGGCAGTACAGACTGAATTACAGTGGCGAACATTGTTTGCAAGTATGTCCTTTATTTTTTTAAAGGACATTTAATGTTAAATTTAAATTGATAGTGGTTGTGTTTTGTTTTAGAATTTTTTTAAAATCTTTAGGAATGCGTACATGGTCAAAGAGAACAAAATACTCATTCTTTTCCATTTTTCTATTTAAAATTGAAATTTCGATCTTACCTCAAAATTTTTTGTTAGGGGTTGCCCAGCTCGAATGAATTTTGACCAGGTGGATCAGAATTTTCAACAAAACAAGTTTTATAGAATTCAAAGAAATCTACTGACACCCCAACAGTATCAACAGTATCAACCAATTAAAGAGATTAGGTCATAACTTTGAGCTTAACATACTCAACAAATGGAGGCTGAATTGAACGTGGCTGAATTTAATCTCTGGCCAAATGTGTATCACATATAACACAATAACATACTCACCGGATGTGTTGGTAGCTGCAGAAAAAGAACAATAGTATAATTAGTCAAAATGGCTAAATGACTGAAAACCACTAAACATGACAATAACAATGACATGTAAAACAATCGCCAGCTATGGTCCAATGACAAAATGTGCATTTAACCCCCCTAGTGGTACCAAAATTTTATGAAATCGCTTCCTAATGCGCTACGAATAGAAACCGATTATCATGTAATACTATACAGGCAAATGGTGAGGGCACCCCCCTCCCACCTCCCTGGCACCATCACTGCAGGACAGCATGGGCATGGCTGGAGAAGGTAAGCTACCACGAGTGTGGCTCAGGATTACAAATTTTGGTAATGGAAATCTACACTGAGCCGCACTCAGGAAAACACCAGGGGGTTAATAACATTTTATATCTATAGGTAGCTCAGAGTAACCTACATTTATTCTTGAACAGGATATAAATATACATTGAGCATACATACATTGTAAGTGACAGCTAGACATACAATTTAGACAGACAGACAGACATATTTAGTCCACTAAACTCAAACTCAACTCCCATCCCTCTTCCCTGTAGGTATTGTTCCTATGTTGCCCTTACTTAACCTTCCTGGTGTTACACCCGAAGCCAGTAAGAGGGGAGTTTGATCTTGGATCAATATAGGATAGGGAATAATCTCTGGTTCTTCGGGCCCTGAGTCAACAGCGTAATCAGTGGAGCCAAAGGGGGCGGGGGACGGCACAATATACCTCCATGTTAATGGAGGGGGCGTCACTTTCCCTGCACACATCGCCAGCGTCTAATTGACACCGGAGTTGTGTAGTGTTCCGGGGGGATGGTGGGGAATCCCGGACAGCGTAACGCCAGGGAGGTTAATACAGAACACTGGCAAACTGAATTTCCAAACAAACAGGTTTGTCCACAGAACAATTCCCAAACTGCCCCCGGACCATAACCTCCACACTTCTCAATATCCTCAATGCCTCCCAAGAGTTGGACTAGTCCATAGATCCCCATTCTACTGGGCGTGTAGGCACAATTATGTTTCAATAAATTCATGTTCATGCCAACCAATAAGAGTAACCTGATACGCACGCTCTTTTGCAGTCCCCCACTTCCATGGTCTCCAGATTTGGTTGTATTTGGTTGTGTGTAAAGCTCTTTGGCCCTGATAAAGCCCCCTCATGGGGGCGAAACATGTTGGCTGTATAAAATCATCCATCTGGAGGACAAAGGGGGTTTCTTTCTCACAGAACCCTCCTTTATTCTTAAATATTTGTGTATGCTTGTTTTTCTTTTACTTCTGTTAATAACTATGTCATGTTTTTAAAGAAATTAAATAAAATTTGGTTTCCTAATCCAGACCAATGTAAAGTCCCTGATTTAGGTATCAACCTCTTTTTTTACTGTACTATGGAATGGGAAACCCGCATAAACGCTCAAACTCGATCCATTGTGTTCAGTCTAATCTGCCCTTCTAAATAGTGATGAGAGGCATAGGCAATATTCAAATTTCGCGAATAATTCTATTAATAATCGTTTCGATGTTTTGAAAAACAAAGTGCGAGTGTATGGCCATGCATTGCGAAAATATATTCGCAACATGTGGTATTTTTAGACATTATTATAAATTTTTATTAATATATTATTAATAATAAATAATCATTTTATTATTATTTGTTTATTAATTATTAATTAATTTATTAATATTAACTATTATTCATTCATTATTACATTATTAATTGCATTGCAAACATATATTCGTCATGCATGGCCATGAGCTTCCCAGTGCATAATATCTTTTATATTCCTGAATATTCGACATTGCGAAATTTAACTTCGAATAGCCGATATTCGTCAAATATACACGCATACCTATATTTAAAATACATTTTTTTTACCCCTAAAAACAGTAAAACAACTGGGGTTTGCCAGGGAGAGAATTTTAAAACTATTCTTACAGTTTCCGCTTTACAAATGACAGTATTTTATTGGAAATTTTTTAAACTAGTGATTAGAGATGGTCGAATTTTTTTTCCAGAAATTCGACAATTTCGAGTTTATTGCAAAGCCCCTGAACATGGTATCATCACTAAACTTGCTGGAGATGTAGAGAAGGGTTGGGGGGACATTTGAAAGAAAAAAGTATGTCTATAACACAAATAGGTTTTGCACAAATTAAGTTCAAAGTCAAATCAAAATGTCAAAAATTTGGAAATTCAACTTTAATTTTGAACCTAATTTGTTCAAAAACTATTTATGTTAGAGACATACTTTTTTCTTTCAAATGTTCCCCCAACCCTTCTCTACATCTCAAGTTTAGTGATGATACCATTTTCAAGGGCTTTGCAATCAGCTCTAAAATTTAACAAGTCGAAAAGTTCTAGCATCTCTATTTCTGATCACATCCGATCGCACCCAGAGAAAATGAATGGACTCGGTCAAATATCATGTCCCTATTAGAGATGGTCGAATTTTTCAACTAGCTGACTGTGTGAGCTGATTGCAAAGCCTCTGAACATGATATCATCACCAAAATTGCTGGAGATGTAGAGAAGGGTTGGGGGAACATTTAAAAAACATTTTGCTCTAGCACATGGAGCTTTTTAACGAATTAAGTTCAAAGTCAAGTCAAAATGTCGAAAATTCTGAAATTCTACTTTAATTTTGAGCTTAATTTATTAAAAAAATATTTGTGTTAGAGACATACTTTTTTTTCTGTCAAATGTTCCCCCAACCCTTCTCTACATCTCCAGCAAGTTTGGTGATGATACCATGTTTCAGCTCTGAAAGTTAGCAAGCCAAAAAATTCGATCTCTACTAGTGATGGCTGAACTGTCCATTAGGTGGCCGCAAACATAACATGTTTGCTTTTCTTCCCCCGTGCCGGGTGTTTGACCCGCCCTGCTCACCGGCAGGAAGAAGGTGACTATTCTTTCGCTAGCGGGATCAGGAGCAGAAAGATCCGGAGAGTGGAAGAATTCTTTCCCCAGAGACCGCAGAGACCGGTCTCTCGTAAAAGAAAACTGCCTTCACTGCCCTAGCAGTCAGGACGGCAGCACAGCACATACTCACAGTTCTGCGCTGTCCCAGTCCCAATGACGTCATCGGCACACGAGAGCCGATCACGGAGATAGCCGGAGACCTCGGCTATTTCCGGAACGGCTCGTGTGCAGCTGGACACAGATCCCACTATCAGGAACGCTCAGCGCGAGCGTTTCTGATAGCGGGATCCACTTTGAGCTGGATTACAGAAAGACATTTATCTCATCCAGCTCAAAAGTAAAAAAAAAAAAGATTTAAAAAAAGACCGGCGACCGGGTCCCGCCTCCGTGACGTCACACGTCACTCCGGGACCCGGAAGAAGCCGGCGATGGACGCGCAAGATGGCGGCGGCGGAGCAGGTGAGCTCCCACGATGTGCCCGAAGTCAGTTCGGGCGTATCAATAGTTGCAGCTTCCCTTTGCCCGAACTGACTTCGGGCATATCGCTAGGGAGGTTAATTAAATATATATACTTGTGTCGATATACTACTTGTGCCTTAAAAGCCCCACATTGCCCCATTTATAGTTCTCTGTGTATGTACTGATTATAGTTATCGGGGGGGTGTGGCACATCCCTGTATGGGTTCTGACACGTTTACCCTAGGGGGTCTTTTTAGCTGCTAGTGGTTACTATTGTCTCCATTGTTAGGCTACTGATCATTTCCCGGGTATCGCATCATATCAGATCATCCCTGACTATGGCCACCTCTCCAAAATACTGCTCCCCCATGCAATATAATGCTTGTCATATGTCATCCACTCGAGGTATACATGTTCGGATGAAGGCGGGCATCGCTTATGACTTTATTCCCCCCTCTATATGTGTTATGGTGACTGTACCTGAAAATCCCTGCACCCGGATGGAATGCAGCCCTTTTGAAATCACAGACATGGAATAATTTCCTTTTCCTGGATTGTTCATGAGCTGCATGGAGCCCCACTTCTCTCGCACCAGGTCCGTCAGGCGAAGGACTGTACCTGCCCAACACAGAAAAGATAAAGCATGAGTATTCCTTGTTTCTGTCCGCCTCCTACAGGATCAAACTCTTCCATTGGAGAAGGAGCTACAGTGTCCTTCATATTACATGTACCTACAGCCATGGCAGTAGACCTACTTTTTGCCATGTGTGGTCAGAGATAGTGATGAGCAGCATAGGCAATATTTAAATTTGCGACATGTAAATTCCAAAATTCAGGATCTCCTGTCATTATAATAACTGCGAACATCGACACTTGTACATGTGAATATTGTGAATGCAATGTGTTGTCACAGTGACATCTAGTGGCAGAATGGGAAATAGCAGCTGTAGTGTAATCACCACATGAGACATCACTCATAGAAGTAATTCATTGCAAAAAACGACACTTGTACATTCTACCACTTGATGTCGCTGTGCCAAGACATTGCGTTCACAATATTCACATGTACAAGTGCCAATTTTCACAATGAATGACTACAGCTGTAGTGTAATCACCACATGAGGCAACATCCATAGAAGGAATTCATTGCGAAAATCAGCACTTGTACATGTGAATAATGTGAATGCAATGTGTTGTCACATCGACATTAAGTGGCAGAATGGGAAATAGAAGCTTCAGTGTAATCACTACATGAGACAACACTCATAGACGTAATTCATTGCGAGTATCAGCACTTGTACATGGTACATTGACACAGTGACATCTAGTGGCAGAATGTGAAATAGCAGCTGCAGTGTAATCACCACATGAGACAACACTCATAGAAGTAATTCATTGCAAAAATCGACACTTGTACATGTGAATATTGTGAAAGCAATGTGTTGACACAGTGACATCTAGTGGCAGAATGTGAAACAGCAGCTGCAGTGTAATCACCACATAAGACAACACTCATAGACGTAATTCATTGCGAAAATCGACACTTGTACATGTGAATACTATGAACGCATTGTGTTGTCACAGCGACATTAAGTGGCAGAATGTGAGATAGCAGCTGCAGTGTAATCACCACATGAGACAACACTCATAGGAGTCATTGATTGTGAGTATCAGCACTTGTACATGGTACATTGACATGGCGACATCTTGTGGCAGAATGTGGAATAGCAGTTGCAGTGTAATCACCACATGAGACAACACTCATAGAAGTCATTCATTGCGAGTATGAGCACTTGTACATGGTACATTGACACTGTGACCTCTAGTGGCAGAATGTGAGACAGCAGCTGCAGTGTAATCACCACATGAGACAACACTTATAATTCATTGCGAAAATTAACACTTGTACATGTGAATATTGTGAACGCAATGTATGGTACCTTCACAATTTGAATATTTGCACTCAACACGAATGCTGTATAACGTCCCCTCAGATTCCTACAGCGAGAGAACCTTGACTTACCATTAGGTCCGGTAAGTTGTAAAGTGGTGATCTCTCCATCAGTAGTGATCATCAATGAAGAGAATATCTCCCCGACCGGGAACTTTTCATTGTGATTGAGTTGTGTGAACTCTCCGGAGAAGAGCGGCATTGTAGTATTAGCTGGTATTGAAAGAGTGAAATCCAAGTAATTGAACACCTAAAAGAGTAACAATATAACATGTCACGCCAACATAAAAAAAGTTTACTTGAGGTTTTGGCAAATGTATTATAAGTTAAAAATGAGGTGGGGTGGGAAGCATCGTTGTAACTGTTTATGATCCCTTCAGAGATATTCAATTTAATTAATTAAGTCTGGGCTCTGGTTGGGCCACTCAGGGACATTCACAGAGTTGTCCTGAAGTAACTTCTCGGAGATCCTTGGCCATGCCCATTCCTCCCCGCAGCACCTCCCAAGCACCATCAGGTTGGATGGGAAGCATCGGTGCAGAAATGTTATGATCTCTCCAGATTCCAGCCTGGGCTCTGGCTGGGCCACTCAGGGACATTCACAGATATGTCACTGAAGCCACTCCTCTGATATCTTGGCTGTGTGATTAGGGCCGCCCTGCTGAAAGATGAACCCTCTCCCAGTCTGAGTACAAGAGCGCTCTGGAGTCTTGTACTCAGACTGGGAGAGGGATTTCCCCCAGTAATTTGTCTCTGTCCCTCCCACAATAGAGAGATTTTCCCCAGTAATTTGTCTCTGTCCCTCCCACAATAGAGAGATTTTCCCCCAGTAATTTGTCTCTGCCCCTCCCACAATAGAGAGATTTCTTTCAGTAATTTGTCTCTGCCCCACCCACAATGATGTGATTTCCCCCAGTAATTTGTCTCTGCCCCTCCCACAATAGGGAGATCCCCCCCCCCTTATATTTTAATGCCGCTGAGCTATACAAGTTTTCTTTGATGGGCAGAGAGCCAGACGGTTGGTATACATATTTTTTGGGGATAGATGGTTGAGAGGAAATAATCAATGACTTACTTTATTGAGATCCGAGAGAGTAATTTGAAACACATGTCCCAGGCTCAGAGAGGCGATGTCTCTGTATATAACAAAATCGGAGCTGTTCACTGTCCCACACAAGCCAGTGATGAGGAAGACCACCTACAATGAGAAAGAAAACATCATGTGTCCATCCTACATCTTCCATAACTGGGAGGGACTTGCATCTCCTGGAACATCAGGAGGGTTACCTGTCCATTTTATACATTAGTATTTGTAGAGAGAGAGTATGGGGTGAAATCTCTAAAACCAACCAGGTGGCCATCACCAGAAGAGTCACTGATCTGCAGGAACTTGGATATAACTTTATTCAGTGGCATTTTCTGTGACATTTATAACAGTTCTTAGAGGTGGCCACTAGAGGTCAATGACAACATAGGCTTAATGGTGGTGATACTGTTAAGGCTGATGGTATTAAACGAGAGGAAGAGTTCTACCAATAAAAGTGGACTTTCCCATATCCAGGCAAGACCAGGTGATCTGTACATGTTACTTCAATGATGCCTGCTTCCTGCTTTATTCCATAATCATTTCATTTCCTTTGTCTCGGAGGATGAGAGTATTCAGCAGAAGAGCCCCCTCTGCTGGATGCTAGCTGTATCCCCTACCTTATCAGGTGCCCCTCCCTCCTGTCCTATTAAAGGAAGTCTCAGGCAACAGGAAGGTCTCCTTCAGGTTCTTTTGCTTGTGATGTCTACTCTTCTGACCCATGGCTTGCTTTACGGATTGTCCTTGTCTCACCCCTTGGTGCTTTGACGCGGGAATCATCAGCTACTAAATGCACAGGTGCAACTGAGGACCAGAGTATTCAGCAGAAGAGCTCCCTCTGCTGGATGCTAGCTGTATCCCCTACCTTGTCAGGTGCCCCTCCCTCCTGTCCTATTAAAGGAAGTCTCAGACAACAGGAAGGTCTCCTTCAGGTTCCTTTGCTTGTGATGTCTACTCTTCTGACCCATGGCTTGCTCTACGGATTGTCCTTGTCTCACCCCTTGGTGCTTGGACGTGGGAATCATCAGCTACAAAATGCACAGGTGCAACTGAGGACCAGAGTATTCAGCAGAAGAGCCCCCTCTGCTGGATGCTAGCTGTATCCCCTACCTTGTCAGGTGCCCCTCCCTTCTGCCCTATTCAAGGAAGTCTCAGGCAACAGGAAGGTCTCCTATATCTTTGCCTTCAGGTTCCTTTGCTTGTGATGTCTACTCTTCTGACCCATGGCTTGCTCCTTGTCTCACCCCTTGGTGCTTCCACGTGGGGATCATCAGTTACTAAATGCACAGGTGCGTCTGAGGACCACAATCTGGGAATCGTCTGCAAGTCCATGCCAATGTCTGGCAGTACCCTGGATGCTCATTAGATGTCACTGTCTCCTGAGACTCAGGAATGGAGTGCCATGAAGGAAGTGTCATCTTGTTCACGGTGTCCGATGCTGCTCAAATCTATTACAAGATTTGAGCCATCCAAGCTTCCTTCGAACAGAATCAACCAATCCTGCTCGAAGGAGCTTGGCCGAACAGGTTTTCAACATGTTGGAAAACCTTGGTCGAAATCCATTACTTTTAAGTTGTGCACGGGCTGGTAGCTGCAGAAGTCCCGCGGCTTGATATCGGGCCAGCTCGTCCGCAGCACGATGACATCATCACTGTGGGCGGGCTTACTTGATTTGCATTCTTCATCGAGCCGTGTATGCCGGCTTAAGGGAAAATGGAGTATATTAGATGACTATTTTCACCCTGCAGACTAGCAGAATAATGGTCAACGAAGTTGAGACAGACTGACCAGGTTGTTGATCATCGTTAGGCAAGGGCTCAGCCGGCAACAATTTATAAAGATTGGCATTTAGTATAACAAATGTACATTTCAGGTATTTAGGTCAACAGGAACTCAAACTACCAGCCATGAAGTTGAATGTACCATGAACACATAACAAACTGCCATGTGGAGTGTGCCTATGGTATAGAACCGGGGTACTCAATAGGCGAAATAGGGTGACATGTGGACCGGCGGCTCATTCCTCCCTCTACACTCACGAAGCAAAGGAGAGGAGCTAATGCCCATCCAGTCTCGGCCCCCCCTCTCCTCCTCCGCGATGTGAGTGTGACAGGCAGCAGGATTCTTTGTTCTCTCTGTCTAATGCTTCCTGTGACTCCTCCCACAGATATGTCCTCCCCAGCCAATCAAAACGCAGGAAAAGGACACACACTCCCCTCTCTCCACTGCACTGTAGAAAGTAAGCTGAACATTTTTAGTATAATCATGAAACTTTTAGGGTCAGTAAAGCTCCCCTACTACTACTTACACCCCAAGTTTCACACCTCTAGCTACAACACTTATACGTTAATTTCAGCTAAAAGTCCAGCTTATTGCTTCCCTATGAGCATAAAGCACTACTCTGCTGCATACATGCTTTCACTCCTATTTTGAACACGTCTTTGAAACTCTGCATAGTAGAACCTTGACATTTTGGGGGTTACCAGTTAACCCCTGAGATAACATCCAATGCAATTTTCAGGTCCTTGAGCACAATTCTTCCTACTAAAAAGCCCCCTATAATATATTGCTTGGATTGTCTCATTTTTTAGATTGCCAATTTTTTTCAGTTGTTATTGTTAAACGCATACCATTTATGTCACTGGGATAACCACAGGGAAACATTAATAGCTATGAGAGGTTGCAGATAGTGGTGTCACCTTGTAAATTACTAATCCAAAAAGGTGTTGGAGCATCTGGGGGTGAAAGTCAGGGTATAGGCATGTGTAAAGCCCTCGCTCCATGTCCACTAAAATCCCTGTGTTGAACACAGAGATTTTGTTGCAATGCTCAACAGCGCTGGGGCAATGAGGGGGGTTTCCACTTCCATCTGGACCCCTCCGCTAAGCTATTGCTGTTCTCACAGCACTGAGCCTTTCCGCTGATGAAGGGCTGAACATAGTGAAGAACGTTGAACCTCTGCATCGGCAGATGTCTAAACACAGCATCTCCTGAGCAGGTAAATCCAATAGTGGATGTGGAGTTAAACAGGCCTAAGAGTGAAGTCTGACTACTGAGGTATGGGTTTAAAGATTACTGGGGGTTAAATTTGACCCAAAGCCAGCTAGTGACCTGTGGATGGAGACAGCTAATCGGAGGCTCAATCAAGAACAGGTCCATCTGCAGCAGAATCTACCATGCAGGAGGCTGACGCAGAGGACAGTGAGGGAGACCACCCTACATATGGTGTGCATACCAAACACCCTCTCCTGGTACTCATCTGAGGAGAGCACTAAAAAGTTATGTGCACACCTAGATAGGCATTCTCTGGAGGCCTCAGGCTGTGGGGAAAGGGAAAAATTACCTAGAATGGGGCCACGAAATTTTTTTGATGGTGGCCCTGCACAGCAAGTTTAATAAAAGCTTGAATTTATATCAATATTTCCTAAAGGAAGCTTTGTGAGCAGAGAAAGTGGCCATCCCAGGGCTCCTCAGGTCCTCCTACCCCTTTCACCCTCCACTGACCCCTCAGTATATACTTGTGAGGTGCCCCTTGTCTAGTAATTAGATACATATGTTTGAGACTGCGTCCTGTATAGACTATGGGGAGAATATTTATAAATGTACTCAACTACGTCATGCTTCTGTCTAGCAGACCGGGTCAGCGCTGTGAAAACTGCCGATCCGCCGGCAGTGCACGGTAAAATTCCAAACTCCGGACCTCAGACTGAATGGAAATTTGGTAAGTGGACCTTTGAAATTTAAATTTGAGTAGCCCTCGATAGATTCTGGATCATTCAAGACATCCAACCCATGAAGACTTTGGCAAATATGGTCTCCATTGGTTTTCACTATATCCAGACAGCTTGTACAGGTAACAGTATGACATCAAAAGACAATATATGATATGGTTTTATTGTCTTAAGCCTGCCATTCACACACCGATCGGCGGCCGATTTTGCCGCCGACCAGCGATCAGGGGTGCCCACATGGTGTGACAGATCCCTTTCGCCCCACAGCTCGGCCGGCCAGAGAACGGACATGTCGGATGTTCTCTGGCCAGTGCCGCCCGATGCTATTAACTTCAATGAAGACCGGCGTTTTCATTGAAGGTAATGGCCGGCACACAAAGGGTGCCCGCCGATGTTGTCAGCTCGGGAATGCAACATGATGACGTCATCATGCTGCTATTCTGAGCTGATCTGAACAGCTCTGTCGGCACCCACTCGGTGGGTGTATGGCCGGCTTTACTTGGAACACAATAAGCGAGAGATGCCTACCTGGGACTTTGTGGTCCTCAACAGTGACAAGACTTCGTTCACCAAAGTTCTGTTTGAATAATCTTTGGCTGATGCATCTGTTAGCACCAGGATGAATGACTGGTGGGGGGAGTATAGGAGGCCTTGCTGTATTCCTCTAACGGACAGTTCCGGACAATCTCCACCACCAATGGCTTCCAGACTGGTAAAGAAAGCACCAAACTCCTCCTTGGATTGGGTATACCGTACGGGACCCACACCTGAAAGTAAAAATCAATTCCATTATTTACAGAAAATGACTTATTTGACTTATCTTCTGGTTTCGTTGAGGGACAAGTCCACCCAAACGGTAAATCTCACTCTTCTATAAGTTTATAAATTTAATTACAAAAACAGCATGTTGTAAAAGAGAAACTTTTAATGTCATTGAAGGTGTGGAGATGGAGAAACATAAGGGTCTTACCGTAGGACCCTCCCCCTTGGAAATAGGTGAAACTGGTTGGACGTGAAACCGGGAACATTAGAGTGCCTCTGTTGGTTTTTGAACCCCTGACCGACTGCACCCCAGGCAGTGGCTGTGCTCACTAGACTACCATCATCTCTGAACTACTCATTCTTGATTATTTCTGATCTTCCTTGTTCCTTCCGGGATACCTTACACCTGCTACTTCCCCTTTAAAGCCCAACCCTCTGCAACCTTTCCCTTGCTGATTATTCTGCTTCTGAGCGTTGACCGTGCTACATCTCCTCCACTCCTCTGCTACTACTGATTTACTGCTGCTGACCTCGGAACTGCCCTTGACTACTCTACTGTCTGATTCCTCACTACTGTCTACTAGTACTGCTGCCAACCCGTATTGTCTGACTACGCTTATTGCCGCCTGCCCTGACCTACTGCCTGTTACCTGACCTTGCCACTGGGCTTCTCTCCACTCTCCAGCCTCAGTGTCCTCAGGTGAGCCTACGGACCTAACATTTATTCTGATGACCATTATTGACCACTACTACCAAGAACTAGTGATGGCCGAACTTTGGCCAGGTCCATCCGCAATGTCCGCCTGTTCACGGAAAGATTCAAATTCCTCGCCTGTTCATCACTTCCGGTACCTGGAATGCACAGTTCTTGGCTTCTCTATCCGGAGATGACGTCACTTCTGGTTTAAGCCGGTTTTCTTTCACTGGAGGCCCGGTCTCTGGTGAAAGAATTCTTTCACTGGCCGGATCTTTCTGCTCCTGATTAAAGATGGTCAAATTTCTAAAACTTGCTAAATTTGAGAGCTGATTGCAAAGCCTCTGAAAACATCATCATTGCCAAACTTGCTAAAAATGTAGGGTTGTGGGAACATTTAAAAAAAGAAAGTTTTACTCTAGCACATGTAGTTTTTGCATAAATTAAGTTCAAAATCAAAGTTAAAATTAAAATTTTCAAAATTTTGACTTGACTTTGAACTTCATTTATGCAAAAACTATTTGTGTTAGAGACATACTTATTTTTTGTAGTGTACCCCCCAACCCTTCTCTACATCTCCAGCAAGTTTGGTGGTGATACCATTTTCAGGGGCTTTTCAATTTACTCAAAGTCATCGAAAATGTCGAATTTTTGAAAAAAAAATTCGACCATCTCTACTCCTGATCCGAACAGCGGAACAATAGTCACCTTCTTCCTGCCGGTGAACAGGATGGGTCGAACACGAATTACCA
>CM070039.1:92820012-92833575 GCA_036250615.1 Ptychadena robeensis
GGAGATGTAGAGAAGGGTTGGGGGAACATTTGAAAAAAATTTTTTTTTGCTCTAGCACATAGAGTTTTTGCATAAATAAAGTTCAAAATGAAAGTTGAAATTCAGATTTTCAAAATTTTTACTTGACTTTGAACTAAATTTATGCAAAATTGTGTTAAGCCCACCATACATGTTCCCATTATTCTCCTGACCGATTGTTCGTCCGATCGTGTCACCCGATTTTCACCTTAAATGTAATGGTCGATCGGCTGGCACAAAAAATCGGAATTCGAATTATCACCGATCAATCAGCCTCTCACTATTTATTAACAGCAGATCGAACAAAATTTACGGACAGGTCCGAAGTGGTCCCGACCGATTTTTCGGGTACATAATTCCGCATCCGATTAATCTCCCGATCGATAAATCTCCCGACCACGTTGGTCGGTCGGGCAAAATTCGCATGAAAAATCTGAACGTGTATGGGGGGCTTTAGAGACATACTTTTTTTTGCAGTATACCCCCAAACCTTCTCTACATCTCCAGCAAGTTTGGTGATGATACCATGTTCAGGGGCTTTGAAATTAACTCAAAATCATTGGAATGAATTCGACCATCTCTATCAGACGCGCCAGTGTTATCAGTATCTGATGATAACTGATTCAAAGCGCCAAGGAAAGCAATGTGGAGGCGAAGACATAGGAGACCGTGTTGCTCAGGCAACTTCCTGTTGCCTGACACTTCCGCAAATAGGGCAGGAGGAAGGGTCACCAACCAGGTAGGGAATACCACTAGCGTCCAGCAGAGGGAGCTCTTGTGCTGAACAGTATGGTCCTCTGCGACAAAGGAAAGGAATATGGGACAGAGCGGGAAGCAGACATCATTGAAGTAACAGGCACAGATTCCCTGGTTTGATGCACTATAATGTAACTTTATTGCCTTAATTTATATCCATAAATAGAATAACAAGATCCAGTGAGACCCAAACCACACCCGAAGAGATCGATCATAGAAATATAATGAAAGATAATATAACATTTCAAGACATTGGATTCACATCATCCCGTTCACATTCTATGGTCAGCGTCTGCACATCCTCCAACATATACTCAGTGTGAGGCCAACTGTAATAGTGGTAACAGAGCGAGGAGAAGAAGAACCCAGGAAAAGCCTGCAAAGGAAAGGACATTTTTGTTATATTTCTTCACACATTGATAAGAACAGCCTCAACCGTTGTAATATGTGAGAGTCCGGGGACTGGAGAGCGGTGACATTACTAATAGAAGATATATTGCCAGAGCCGCCATCAGAAATTTCGGGACCCCATACTAGGTAGTTTTTGGGGCCCTCTACCCACTGGTCTGTGGGCTCCACATGATGCTTGCCTGCTTGGAAGCCATGGGGACTAAAGCAGGGAACACACGGCTCAATATACAAGTAGTGATGAGCGGCGTAGGCAATATTCAAATTTGTGATATTTCGTGAATAATTCTACTAATATTGGATTCGATATTCGTGAATATTCCCAATATTGCGAGCGCATTGCAAAAATATATGTGAAATTATAATCGTCTCGTGGTTACCTTCAAAATGAATGTCACATGTTATATATTGTTATTATCATATATTCGCAATGCATGGCCATGAGTATTCCAATGGTGAATATCGTGAATATTTGAAATTGTGAATGTCCACCACCATATTTGTGAAATTTGTGAATTCTCGAATACCTGATATTTGCCGAATATATTTGCAATTCGAATATTCGAGCTCAACACTATATACAAGCCGTTCGAGGTTCCCGGCAGCAGTGCGATGACATTATCGCGCTGATTCCTGACATCGAAGAAGCTGAGGGGGTTCCCCATGCATGTTTTCGAAAGGGATTGATTGGTCTGGCTTGAAAACAGGGATGGCTGCATTACATATGGGCCAGATAGATGGCTGTGAGCGTGCATGGTACTCAAAGTGGCTATCGATCTAGCGCATATCTATATGTGTGTTCCCTGCTTTAGACTTCGGCAGCACATGAGCAGTAGGCAACACAAAGGATGGGAAAACCAGTTGCCACGCTGGTGCTGCAACAACAGCGGCGAGCTTGGCCCCGACCAAGCAGTGGAATCGCTGGGCCACCCTAGATGGTCAGGCTTGGCCTGTCCCCCTGTACCTTTTGAAATATAACGGTATCCATAGCACAGATATTATAGAACAGTCAATGAAGCTTAATACTGACCTTAAGCTAGGCATGCATGGCTCAATTTTTAATAGATTCTAGCACAATCTAGCACCATGCCTGTTCGCAGAGCTTGATTGTGCTTGAATCTCTAACAAAATCAACCCCTGTATGCTTTATGCATTGATCCCGCTCGGTCTGACAGGGAACCAACATGTTGGTAAACCCTGTTTGACTTACTTCCCCATCCAAAGTATCAGGCGTCTTCGATGACGCACCAGTGCTGTGCCTCGATATCAAGGAAACTTAAATGCAGCAAGATGATGTCATCACGCTGCACTTGGCTGGGCATCGGTCACCGGAATCTACCCGTGTATGCCCGGCATTTCATTGGAGAAGGGTCAATGGATATAGATTATGAATGGTGAATGATTGAGGAAGGACAATGGAGAGGGGGTACCACTGATATATGTTATAAATGTTGAATGACTGAGGAAGGGATATGGATTATGTATGGTGAATGATTATGAGTAAGAGAGACAATGGACGAGGAACGATACATACAGATCATGAATGGGTAATGATGGGGCAGGAACAATAGATGTATGTTATAAATGATCAAGGAGGGATAATGGAGGAGGAAAAATGGCTATAGAAAATGAGAACCCATAGAACAAGCCAAGGGGCAGAAGCTGGGCAGTCAGAGAGTAGATATCACAAGCATGTGGAGGTGAAGACATAAAAGACTTTGTTGCTCAGGCAACTTCCTGTTGCCTGAGACTTACTTAAATAGGAGGAAGGGTCATCAAACCAGGTAGGGAATACAGCTAGTTTCCAGCAGAGGGAACTCTTCTGCTAAACACTCTGGTCCTCTGAGAAAAGGGAAGCAATACGGACAGAGCAGGAAGCAGACAATATTGAAGTAACAGGCACAGATTCCTGGATCCTGTAGGGATCTGCGACAATAAAGATCATGAATGATGAATGATAGTGATGGCCAAACTGTCCGCAAGGTGGACAGTTCAGCCGTGAACTTGGATGTCCGCACTCCTTCTAGCCGGCGAGCAGTACGCGTGTTACAGCCTTATTCCAAAATGGATTCCATCATTTTGTTCCTCAGAAATCTACACACAGCATCCCATAATGACACATGAGAAAAGTTTAATTGAGGTTTTGGGCTGTATTCATTGTAAACACCTTACTGATCAGATAAATTATATTCTCCCTATGAACAGACTCCTACGTGTCCCTGGAAGCTTGAGGCTGGTTCTGGGAGGTCACCATTTCCATTGCCACCATGCTTATCCTTGCTTTCCTTTCTCCCTTTTCTTTTGGTTCTTTACCTTGGTAAGCAGTATTTCCATGTGCCTCGCACATGTTCAGGGCTGGGGTGACAGCCCTACTACCTGTTACTTGAATATGGGTGTAACCGATTAGTGTATACTATGCCAGTGCAGCATTAAGCTGGGCATACATGTATGGATTCCCCTTGCATATTTGACCGACAGATACTAACCGTAGTCACTAGTGATGGGCGAACTGCGCGCAAGGTGGACAGTTCGGCCGCGAACAAGCATGTTCTCCCTCCTTCTCGCCAGCGGACAGTACGGGTGTTCGACCCGCCCTGTTCGCCGGCGAGAAGGAGCCCTCTATTTTTCCTCCGGTGGGATCATAAGCAGCGAGATCCCGCCGCAGGAAGAATATTTCACTGAAGACCGGGTAGAGAACCAGATCTTTCAGTGAAAAACCGGCTCGCAAACCCGGATGTGAGGTCAGTGATGTCACAGCCGGTTAGCACAACCAGGAACTATGCGTTCCAGGTGCCGGATGTGACGTCACTGACATTCCTGGCTAGAGTGACAACCAAGTTTTTGGATACCTGATCGATTGACCCAAAAAACTGAATTTTCGTATCCTTGGACGATTATTGTTTTGAGCGATTAAGACTCTTTTCGAACGATCATTCAAGGTGGGCAGCGAATTCACGAATGATCTATCAACAAGTGATCAATGCAGGCGCCAATCGATCGTCAACAAAATCCAACGGGGATCCATACGTGTATTAACGTTGTAACGTTTATATTGATGAGATGGGTGAAACTAATCTTTAAGATAGCTACTCAACATGCCTTTGTATTGATGATGCCCATCAAAGCCCGGACAGGTAGGTCAATGATTAGAAAAACACTTACCAATGGTTGCAGAAGCGTTGGGCTCTGTAGAGGACAAAACACACGGAACATCAGTGTTATAACGGTGATACAGAGATATCAGATGAAGTCTTTCATTGACTCAATAAATAATATTGTATTCAGAGAACACAGTTCATCCTGGATCAGTGTCACATGACAGAGGGTCCAGCTAAGTATTTGGGGCCTAAAAGTTCGCCCGGCGGACAGTTCGCGGTGAGCATAGCATGTTTGCAGTTCGCAATGCCGGTGATCATTGTGGGTGTTCTACCCGCCCCCTACACCTTAACATGGAGACAAAGTGCTACCCCTCACCCTATAGTCAGGTGGGACAATACGGCCAATAATACATTTTTCACTCCTGAGAACACCCCCCCCCCTTATAAAAGAAGCAGCCGGGCGGCCATTTTACATTTATCCTGTGTCTCCAGTACTAGATAGATAGGGAGAGCTGCTGCTGATTGAGGGATGGCTGAGCTACTTCTCTGGGGGTGGGGTATGCTGTATTATGCATTGCAGAGAGATCTGAATAAATGTGATGCTCTGCGGAAGGTACTGTCAGGCTGGCAGCCCACTCCAGATAAATTTTGGCAAAATCTGTAATCTAGATGTGATTTGCGGCCATTAAACCTGAAGAAAACAGCATTTAAAAAATCCGTATTTTGGAGGAGAAGTTTAGCCACTGACCTCCCTCTGGCATGACACTGTGCAGGTGGTCGCACCCTTTTGACACTTTTTTTATTGGTATTTTGGCTACAAATATGACCTGAAGTTTTGAGAAGTTCGCTCTCCATTAAAGTCAATAGAGGTTTGCTGCGAACTTGCGAACGGCGGGTATTTGCGGTTCGATTCGCCTGTATGCAAACAGCTGATGTTCGTCCATTACTATTTGGGGTACAATTCTTGTATATACTATGAGGAATTCATTAGCAGGGGAACATCTCTCATACATTGTCCCCTCCTAAGGAGGCCGGACTTCTTGGTCAAAACGCGTCGAGGGGGTCTGGGTGATCATAGAGTGCTGGGCATTCCACAATATTCTATGGGAACGTCTCTAGATCTAATATTCTTCACTTCCAAAATAAAGTTTTTATTTTCTGTTCTGAAGGAGTTGATTAGGATTTTACATTTACAATCACATTATCCAAAGTAATCAAATGTAACAAACTTACGTGATGTTGGGGTCTCTGATTTATCTGCCAAAGAGAATATTCATATTAATGAATAGAATTTATGTTTTATATTAGATATACATTTCATGGAAATAAAATGGACACAACAGGAACACACGACCACCCAAACAAGTGAAGTCAGATATGTGGAAAGGGAAATATGTGTGCACATTTACAATGAATACAGCTTTCATAGTGTTAGATGTTAATCTACATCAGACACCAACATTCTCTAAGCAATTCCCATTGTATTTCATTCATAAGAGGATGTGTTTGGACTGTATTCATTGTAAACATAAACACTGAAACTTCAGCCAGAAGGGTTAAAGAAAATTACCATATTTTTCGAAACCATTAGACACGCCCAGTTTTTAGAGCAAGAAAACCAGGGAAAAAAATATTTTATGTGTTCCAATGAATTATGGAAAAAATCCCCTGCAGTACCCAATTTCAGCCACAAAAATTGTGTCACTAGAGAGCACACTTTACGCCATCTCCTCATACACAAGGAAGGAAGGGGGGGCTGCGGGGGAAGCTGCATTCATGTCTTCCCTCTGCAGCTGTGTGTGTGAGTAAACTGCCAGCGAGTGCAGCTTTCCCCACACACACTCTGCATTGGTTATATCAGCGGGGCTCTGCAAATATAACCAATACAGTTCAGATGGGAGACCCGTCTGTGTGCTGATCTCCCATGTGCCGGAAGAGCAGGCGGGAAGCCAAGCTCCGATCACTGATACACATGGTCTTACAGACATTGGGGATAATGCCAGCAACCTACCCCTAAGAACTTGCTCACCTGAGCGAATGATTGGTCCAATCCTCAGATCCTGGGAGGACGAGAAGACTCCAGCATTTCGGCTCCTTGACCCTGAGCAAGACTAAATTCAACCATGGAAAGAAGAGAGAATTAAGATACGGCAGATACATAAAATATTAACGTTCAAGACAGAATTGTTTTGGAGCTCAATTGTGGTCATTTCCATTGTAAGTCAGAAAAAGTAACAAAATTCCATAGTGTCTACCACATATGAGAGGTTCACCTGTGCGGATCTCTATTTCCTCCATGGTATAAAGATACTGGGGTAATGCTAGTGGTGGTGGTAGATGGTCGAATTTTTCGACTTGCTAACTTTGTGAGCTTATTGCAGAGTCCCTGAACATGGTATCATCACCAACATTTCTGGAGATGTAGAGAAGGGTTGTAGGAACATTTGAAAAAAAAGTTTTGCTCTAGCACATGGAGTTTTTGAATAAATTAGGTTACAAATCAAAGTCGAAATTCCAATTTTCGAAATTTTGGCTTGACTTTGAACTTAATTTGTACAAAAACTATTTGTGTTAAGCTAGCTATACACGTGTCAATTCTTGAGCAATCGATTGAAGCTCAGATCGATTCTGGTGAAGGTGTCAATCGATCGACCATACAAGTCTGTGCCGACCACCTTAGGCCACCGATTCGTGGACGATTCTGTTACCAGTCGATCGATTCACAAATGTCAACGCCCCTTGATGTGTGCCCAATCGATCAGAAAACACCAACAGGTTGGTTCCCTGGCCGATCTGATTTGGGGGCCATGTCGATCGGTCGGGGTCGGTCGGTCAAGGTGGGCTGCACTCGATTCTTCGTCGATCGATCAGCGTGCACGCGCCTGGTGATCGATCGGCCAGCAATCGAGTGTAAAATCGACCTGTGTATGGCTACCTTTAGAGACACAGTAGTATACCCCCCAACCCTTCTCTACATCTCCAGCAAGTTTGGTGATGATACCCTGTTTAGGGGCTTTGCAGTTTACTCGAAACCATGGAAATGGTCGAATTTGTTTTAAAAAATGTGACCACCTCTAGTGTGGCAACTCTGCTCCTTCATAGATTTAAGTTTCCCTGGGACAGGGTCGGTATTAGAGATGATCAAATCTGGCAAAATTTGTGGGAAATATTGACCCCCCTGGTCAACAGTTTTATAAATTCCCAGTCCTATATATTCCCACACTGCTGCCCATTAGAGATGGTCGAATTATATTCAACCATTAAAATTCAACCATTTTGATGATTTCGAGTTAATTGCAAAGCCCCTGAACATGGTATCATCACCAAACTTGCAGGAGATGTAGAGAAGGGTTTGGGAATATTTGAAAGAAAATGGTATGTCTCTAACACAAAAAGTTTTTGCACAAATTAAGATCAAAGTTAAGTCAAAATTTTGAAAATCTTTCGAATTTACCTTTGAACTTAATTTATTCAAAAACTATTTTTGTTAGAGACATACCTTTTTCTTTCTGCAACCTTTCTCTACATCTCCAGCAATTTTAGTGATGATACCATGTTTAGGGGCTTTGTAATCAGCTCACAAAGTTAGCAAGTCGAAAAATTCGACCATCTCTACTGCCCATGTCTGTGACGTAACCTGTGGCCAATGTTGATCAACAAAAGTCACTGGTGATGTTAGAGCATGCGCAGTAGCATGTGAAATATTTCCCATGCTACTGTGCATGCCCAAGTGGTTTTATAATTTTATTAATGATTAACCCCCAAGGCGGTTCAATCTCGTTTTCTGTGCCAACAGTGATATGTAAATGTTGCCATTCACTGAGATCTAGATTTCTGTACAAAAAGAGGTACATAGGTTAATTAATTCACAAATAGTGAATGGCGGCATAGGCAATATTTAAATTTGCAATATTTTGCGAATAGTTCTTCTAATATTCGATATTGCATAATATTAACAAGTTGAGCGCATTTATTCGCAAATATAATCACCTCGCAATTACCTTCAAAATGAAAGGTCACATGTGGTATTTATTTTCGCATTGCGAATATATATTGGCAATCCATGGCCATAAGCTTCTCAATACAGAATATTGCAAATATTCCTAATTACAAATATCCGCCACCATATTCGCAAAATTTGTGAATTCTCATACTGATATTCGCCGAATATATTCGCAATTCGAATATTCAAGCTCAACACTACTCACAAATTCAGATAGTGGAGCATTTAGAATATGACCCACCTACTCTTTGAAGACGTTCACAAGATGGCACTGCCACCTGCGTTGGTTTAGTCCAGCTGGGGACTAAGTTTTTTGTAACCCCGAGCTGGACTTGGGAATACCGCCCAGAAATGTTGACCTAGATCAAATTTACTAAGAGAATTTTAGCCAAGCATTATAGAGATGGTCGATTTTTTTTTTTCGACGGTTTCGACTTAATTGCAAAGCCCCTGAGCATGGCAACCAATCTTGCTGGAGATGTACAGAAGGGTTGGGGGGTACAAAAAAGAAAGTATTGCTCTAACACAAATAGTTTTTTCACAAATTAAGTTCAAAGTCAAGTCAAAATTTCAAAAATCGGAATTTCGACTTTAACTTTGAACTTAATTTATGCAAAAACCACATGTGCTAGAGCAAAACTTCTTTTTTTCAAATGTTCTCTAACCCTTCTCTACATCTCCATCAATTTTGGTGATGATACCATTTTCAGGGGCTTTGCAATAGGCTGACAAAGTTAGCAAGTCGAAAAATTTGACCATCTCTATTTGGAATCAACCAGTGGTGCTCTGACCAATATTTCTTGCTAAGTGTACTAGCCAAGCAAATACTATCCCATGTCTTGAGTTTTATGGACCATATAAAATGCCACCAAATTTCAGAAGGTGACCATGACTTAAGCCACCCCTAGGGTGACCCTCACGGTAAAAGATCCACCCTGTCTCAGTTACATGACTTGAAGTGTACTTACAGGTGAGCACGCTCCAGTAGTGTTGTCACACAGGCTCACGGCGCAGTGAAGATAGACCAGGTCACGATCTCCGACAAACTTGAACATCTGCAGAGACAGCTGTCCTTGTCTGGAGACTCCGTTCTCTAGCACTTGGATGGTTTCATCTTGCTTGTTTGGACAGCTAATACCAAAAATAAAGATGATTTGTAGAAATAGACGGCACACATATGTTAAATATGCAAATCATTTGTATCTCATCATCTCAACAAGGGATGAGAGGAAATCTTTCCAAATCAGATAGCCATCATCAAACCATGGAGGCCCCTACTGGAAGATTTCCCTTTATCGGACCCATTCTCACCTATACTCATCTATTGTACTTACTTTTCCTCACAATCGTAGCCCCAAATATATGTGCAGTAAAATTTAAAAAACATACCTATAATCTATAATTCCCAATAGTCCTGCAATATTCCTCCCCTCCAATGATGATGCTCTGTGGCAGGTGCTGCAATTTAACTGGGCACAGAGGGAAGGGAAATGTCACTACCTTAATGTCGCTTTATCTATCTTAATGTAGCACCAGGGCTCTGGAGTGACTCTTCAAGGCTTCCCCATGGGAGCAGGCCTCATCCTACAGGCCTGATGGACTACATGAGCCATTAGTTGATGTGTGAGTGCATTCCCTGAAAGGAGTAGGGGTTAAAAAAGGAGTCACCCAGCTCCATCTAGTGACTTTTCTCTGTACTGAAGTTAGATTACCCATTGGAATTGTGGAAGGAAGAAAACTCATTATCCAGAGCTAGACATTGGCAATTCCTGAGTAGTGATGGCCGAACTGTCCACAAGGCCATGGATGTTTGCACTCCTTCTAGCCGGTGAGAAGTACGGGTGTTCGACCTATATATAGAGATCTATCTATAGTGTTGAGCTCGAATATTCGATTTTCGAATATTTAGCTCGAATATCGCCATTTCGCCATTTGGCGAATATTCGCGAATATATCATCGGATGTCCGACGCGATCGCGATTTTTCGCGATTTATTGCGCTTTTATAATCGCAATTTTATAATCGCGATCCATTGCAATGAATGGGATCGCGATTATATAATCGCAATGCGATTTTTTAAACGGAAATGACAGATATTCTCCCAGTCGAATATCCGAGCTCCATTGACTTGCATGCATTGCGCATATGTGATGGCAATTCATGTCGTAAGTGCGGATATTCGAGATTACGAATATGGAATAGAATATTATGGCGGGTATTCTCAAAATTACGCGAATTCGAATATTGCCTAGTCGCTCATCACTATCTATCTACTAACTATTTTCTATCTATCTATCTATCTATCTATCTATCTATCTATCTATCTATCTATCTATCTATCTATCTATCTATCCATATCCATAATCAAGTGCAAACAGAACTGAGTTCAGTTCTTTATAGTGTGATTACAAAATGAAAAAAGCTTCCACAAGTCTTCTATGATTGGCTCAAAAATACACCAATTTTTTCTATAATAAAACATTGGTATAGAGATCCCTCCAATTTGTTTTCAGTGCAATGGAGACCCTGGAGATACCTTGAGTATTAGTAGATGGAAAGCATTAGATCTAGGTTTACCTGTCTCTGATGATGTAATATTTCAAGAGGTCATTTGGATCTTCGGTTGGGGTGGCGTAGCAGTTCCTCATCACCAAGACAAACTTGGATGTGTCTCCACCCTGAATGAAGACTCCGATATACAAGACGGTCCTCACTGACAGGACAACCTCGGAACCTTCGTATGGAGTTGTGTAGCTGCTGTCCTTATACAAAGCCATGGTGGCCTTGAACTGTCCGGTCCCTTCAACTGTGATATTTATAGAGCTGCCAGAGAAACAAAAGAAAAATGAAATTTGCAACATATGTATACAGAAGATCATTAGATCAAATAATATATTTACATTTGCTGTTGAGGTCCATTGAGGACCTACCTAACCTCTCTTCAACTCTGTTCTCCAGATGTTGTGTGCTCATATGTACTGAAGCTCACACAAGGTCAGAGTAAGGCTCTTTGTTAATACATATTTGTATAGGAATCATAGGAAACATTGCTAACATGGTCTACTGATATTTTTTGGGTGAAAGCATGGTGTGAATTGTGAATAGGTATTTTGATTTGGAAGAAACCCATACACACACATGAAGAGCATACATATCCCATACAGATAGTACAGATAAGTCCTAGTGACCAGTGTCAGCTACCATACTCCCCCAATCCATGCCCAGCTTGTATTTAAAGATTAAATAATTCATTTATATATTAGAGCTGCATTAATCTGTTATGTATCTCTACTCAGAACTCAGTCTCAGATAAGTCTCAGAGTGTCAGATCTCAGCAGGTTGGGTTGCAACATTGGTCCTCTTGTTGGCTGGCAACTCTGACCACCCCTATGAAATTGGTAGCATATGTAGGGTAAATAGGGGGAAACACACAGTAGTTTGTAGGGGGACCTGGGACAATTAGCCTTAAGTCTTACATTTATCCATCGAGTGTTGTATAGTGTTGCTAAAGTTCTCAGATTTCTCTATGTACATGGTGTGAATGTGCTGGAAGTTTGGGAAGGCCCCCATAAAGTTCTGCCTGGAGACAGGGGAGGTACAGAGTGTCCCAGACAGTATAGATAAGATTATTAGGACGGGCCTGGTGTCTCTTGTCTGTGATCTATCTGCCTGCAAGGAGCACCAGGGCTCTGGAGTGACTCTTCATGGCTTCCCATGGGAGCAGGCCTCATCCTACAGGCCTAAGGGACTACAGGAGCCATCCGTTGATGGGTGAGTGCATTCCCTGGAAAGGCTATGGGTTGAAAAAGAAGTACTCCCCCTTTAGCATAGCCTGGGCACTAGAGACTGTTTCCCTGCCTTAATCATATTAACCTCTACACTGGGTAAGTGTCTCAGCCTTCCAGCTATATATTAGATTGTTTGTAACTATAGACACTACAAACTGTGATGGTGATTGTGATTGGGCTGTATATATCACCTACTAGTAAAAGTTATCCCCCTCAATATATCAGCCTATGTGGACAGTCTCATTATTCAATTCAAGAGTGTATTGGATGTAATCAGTACAGTCGCAAGCAAGGCACATGCTACTTAAAGAATGCAGGTGATCTGGGGAGCACCCTGCAAGGAAGTGAAGGGAGTGAAGCCATGCAAAGTTAAGGGTGAAGACCTAAAACTCTTAAACTCTTCTGTTGACTACCAGGTAAATTCAGTCAATGCTACAGTGCTGGAACCTACTCAGAAAGACTACTGCCCATTCCCACAATGCTATAAAAAAAAACCTATATTAACCTCCCTAGTGGTTGAGACGAGCCCAGCTCGTCCACTGTTTATCGCTGCAACATTTCCGGGGTTTCGGCACCGCCCCGATCGCGTCATGGTGACACGGAAGGGGGCAGGGGCGGAGGGAGGAAGTGAGAGGCAGTGTACTTTGTACACTGCCTCGATTGCCCGTACCAGGCATTCCAGAGAAGTTTTGGGGTGGAATAAAATTTCTAATTTAACTTTAGAAAGGCATTGGAACGGTTTGAGTTGCAAAACTACCATGGGCTCCTTCCCCAGTACTTGTTTAGGGGGACCATAGGAAAAAATAGGCGACACATATTGTCCATGTAGACGCTATCCCTTGATTTTTATGCAATATATATCTATTGTATGTAATACCTGAGGATGGGGCGTAGAGCCATATTCAGACTTGTTATCATGTCCAGCTCATAGACACAGGACATAGAGAGGGTCACAGTATCGTTCCTTATGATGATTCCATTGTCCACTGTAATGACAACGCTGCTTGTATAGGTGATATGGGTTCCATTTTGCTATTTCATGGAGGGAAATCAAATGAGTATTTTAATATCATGTATCAACATCATCATCATCATGTAATCGAGTTTCAGCTAACAGTATATATATATATATATTGTGGGGGTTTAGCTCAAACAGTGCTCCAAAAACATCAATCCACAAGATTGTTATCCTCTTAAGGGCTTCTGCCCATGTTTATTTGAGCTCACAGTCCAAATAAAGGAATACCCTTGCAGGGGTTCATAGACATCCAAACAAATCAAAGTCACCCAAAAATGCCAAGTCTCTTGGCTTGGCACCTATCAAACAACAGTTCCTTCCTTTAGAAACCCTTAATGGCCTGCCTCCTAGCAGCCATCAGCATGGGGGCCACACACTCCTTGCAGCACTGTCTTCAACCTCATCTAGGAGCCCTGGTCCCAGCTCCTTTAGTGGAGACACACCCAGCCATCTCGTTAGGGTCCAGCAGGTGTA
>CM070039.1:92843632-92854180 GCA_036250615.1 Ptychadena robeensis
GACTGCCCTCAATAGTTTGTGTCTCTGCCCCTCCCATAATGGAGAGACTGCCCTCAATAGATTGTGTCTCTGCCCCTCCCATAATGGATATCAGAGATGGTCGAATTTTTCAACTTGCTAACTTTGTGAGCTGCTTGCAAAGCCCCTGAACTAGGTATCATCACCAAAATTGCTGGAGATGTAGAGAAGGGTTGGGGGAACATTTGAAAAAAAGGTTTTGCTCTAACACATGGAGTTGTTGCATAAATTAAGTTAAAAAATAAAGACAAAATTCCGATTTTTTTGGAGTATTCCCCCAACCCTTCTCTACATCTCCAGCAAGTTTGGTGATGATACCATGTTTAGGGGCTTTGCAATTAACTTGAAATAGTCGAAATAGTCAAATTTAAAAAAAAAAAATTGACCATCTCTAATGGATATATTTTACCCAGTAACTTGTGTCTCTGCCCCTCCCACTATGGTGGGATTTTCCTGGGTAGTTCTCTCTGCCTTCTCACAACCTCACGATTTTTTTTGCCACATAGAGAAGTATGGTTTAGCACGAATATTCAAACTGCAAATTTTTATTGTAAATATTCCCACTTTGAGAATCCTTGAACATAGCTTGAATATATCTTTCGTAATCTCAAATATTTGAGATTCTGGGGAAAGTACCACACATTGTGCATGCAACATTCACATGTCCAAGTGCCGATATTCGCAAAGAATTCGCAAAGAATTACTCCTGCGTGTTGTCTTATGTGTGTGTTGTCTTGGCATTCTGCCACTAGATGTCGCTGTGATAACACACATTGCAATAAATCATATTACAAGGGTCAAAGCTTTCGAACTATATTGAAAAGAGATCTCCAAATTGCAAATTTACTGTGAATATTTGGAGAATAGTTTTAGAATAATAATAATTTTAGAATGTTGCAAATTTGAGTATTACATAAGCTGCTCATGACTAGTGATGGCCGTAAAGTTCGCCTGGCGGACAGTTCGCAGCGAACATAGCATGTTCGCAGTTCGCAATGCCGGTGAACATTTTTGATGTTCGACCCGCCCCCTATACCTTAACATGGAGACAAAGTGCGACCCCCACACCCTATAGTCAGGTGGTACAGTACAGCCAATAACACTTCCTTTCTCTCCTGTAGGATAACCCCCCCTTATAAATAAAGCATTCTGTTACATGTAGTTCATCATTACTGAATCACATAAGTCCTTCTCTGGGGGTGGGGTTTGCTGTATTATCCATTGCAGAGAGATCTGACTAAATGCGATGCACTGCAGGAGGTGCTGTCCGGGAACTTTTGGCAAAATCTGTATCTAGATGTGATTTCCGGCCATTACACCTAAAGAAAACAGCATTAAAAAAAATCCATATTTTGAGGGAGAAGTTTATCCATTGACCCCCCCTCTGACATGACACTGTGCAGGTGGTCGCACCCTTTTGACATTTTTTATTGGTATTTTGGCCACAAATATGACCGGAAGGTGTGAGAAGTTCGCCCTCCATTGAAGTCAATGGAGGTTCGCTGTTCGCATGTTCGCGGTGGGTATTTGCAGAAGTTCGACTCGCCTGTTCGCGAACAGCCCCAGCTGATGTTCGGCCATCACTACTCATGACAAATAGAGAGTCCCTGGGGCTTATTCCAGTGTCAATTTTAATACAGTTTATTGCCGTTGAGCTTCTAAAGTTTACTTTGATGGACGGAGAGCCAGGCAATTAGTATAAGTACCGTATTTTCCGGCTTATAAGGTGACTTTTGAAGACAGGAACCTGTGTGCAAAAGTCGGGGGTCGTCTTATACGCCGGATGTGGCTGGCAGGAGGGTGCAGGGGACAATCTAGGGGAGCCGGTAACTGGATCTGTGCACCCTGTGCTGCGTGCTGGCTGACAGAAGCAGAGACAGATCGGAACGAAAGAGCAGTGTTACCATGGCTACAGGATGCTTCTCCAGAGAGAACACACCCTCTCCCCCTCTCCACTGCTGTAGAAACAAAACCTGTGTGTAACTTTGAACATTCATAGCACGAAAACCATTAATAGTATAATGATAAAACTTTCAGGGTCAGTAATGCTCACTTACTACCACTTACACCCCGAGTTTCACCACTCTATCTACAACACTTAACACATAAGTTACATTTCAGCTAAAGTCCAGCTATCAGATAATGCTCCTTCATCGTCAGAGAGATATACTCCTATATACAACATTTAACTTGCCTACATTGAACACATAGATCTTTAACCTAGTAGAACCTTGACATTTTGTGGTGTACTAGTTAACCCCTAAGACTATATCCATGCAAATTTTCAGGTCCCTGAGCACAATCCTTCCTACTAATAGCCCCCTATAAAATATTGCTTCCCTATGAGCATAAAGCACTACTCTGCTGCATACATGCTTTCACTTATCCTATCCTTACTAATACAAAAAAAGATCAGACTTCAAAGGGTGTTGGAGATCTGTGGGTTGAAAGTCAGAGTAGACATACATTTTTTTATTTGTTGTGCGTTGGAAGGGGTAGTCTTATACGGCGAGAATATACCAAACTCTATATTTTAACTGGAAAAGTTGGGGTCGTCTTATACGTCCAGTCGTCTTATACGCCGGAAAATACGGTAATTTACTTGGATAGATGGTTGAAAATGAAAATAATCAATGACTTACTTTATTGATATCTTGAACAGCAATTTGAAACACATGTCCCAGGCTTAGAGAGGCGATGTCTCTGTATACAACAAAATCTGGGCTGTTCACTGCTCCACACATGCCAGTGATGAGGAAGACCACCTAAAATGAGAAAGAAAACATCACACCATTGGCAGTAAGCATGTGTCCATCCTACATCACCAAGGACTGAGAGGGACATCTACTGAAACTCTACATCAGGAGGGATACCTGTCCACCAATACTCTATCCATTATATACATTAGTATTTGTAGACAGACAGTATCTGCAAAGCCAACCGGGTGGCCCCCACTGGAAAACTCACTGGTCTACAGGAATGAAGATATAGGTAAATCTCAAATTCTGAGTTGTCACTAGAACAGAAATAGAAGAGAAACCGTCCATTATTTTTACTTGAAAATAATTTAGATAGAGAAACCCTATCAATTAAATCAAATGGTTCGGGAAACCAAGGAATGGACCTAACTGCAGTACCATGACTAGTCACAAGATGTCACAAGATAATTGATTTCAATGCTGAAAATAGATCTCCTGAGACACAGGCATGGAGTTTCATGAAGAAAGTGACATCTCCCTTCCCAAGTCTCTCTGCAGCCGGCAGGAGGAGAGCAGCCAATGCAGCATCACAACCAGGGCCGTTTCTCCCACTATGCTGAGTATGAGTGTGGGTGAGTGTGACCCCAGGTGGTCTTGTGCCCTCCCCTGCACGCTTATCCAACATGATCTACACAGCACAATTGGCCGGGGGCAGTATGTGGAGTTAGTGTGTGAAGGGGGGAGGAGTAGAGGAAGAGGTAGGAGGAGCGGTGTCTTCCTCACCGATTCCGACCTTACCCAGTAAGCAACTTATGTAAAAGTCAACTCCAACTTGCCCCCCCCCCCCAGTTGAGAGGCCTAAGATAAAATTTTGCATAGGGCCCCCAAATGCTAGAAACGGAACTGATCGCAGTGGTTACAGGTAAGGTTTTCAGTTATGAAGTTATTTTTTTGACAGATGGTCCATGCAATGGGGGGTTTGACTGGAGTATATTGGATGAATATTTAACCTCTGCAGACCTAATGGTTTACGCCAGCCTAATGGCAGCCCAAAGTTGAGACAGACTAAACAGGCTGTTGATCATCGTCAGGCAATGGTACAACCGGCAACAGGCTCCATTTTTTCAGCTATAAAGATTGGTATTTACTATAACAAATGTACATTTTAGATATTTAGGCCAACAGGGACTAAAAAATTTTTTGGGTAATTGAAAAAATATACTTTATTTTATATAACAAAGTATATAAAAAACGTTTGCTCAGAGTCACATTTCACCACGCAGAAACTCAATGCCACTATAGACCCCCCACACATGGGCCCCTCTATAACTATGTGGGCCATAAATGACAAAAAATACCAGTCATGTAGTAGAATGCACAATGAATAGGAAAAAAAAACAAAGTTACACCCACATGAAGTGAGCCTATGGCATGGAATTTAAATTCTACTTGGCACAAATGAGATGATAACTCAAGACATCCAACCCATGAAGACTTGGGTGGTCTCCGATGGTTTTCAATGTATCCAGGCAGCGTGTACAGGTAACAGTATGATATCAAAGAACAATATATGATGGTTTTATTGTCTTACGTAGGACACAATAAGCGAGAGATGCCTACCTGTGACTTTGTGGTCCTCAACAGTGACAAGACTTCGTTTACCAAAGTTCTGTTTGAATAATCTTTCGCCGACGCATCTGTTAGCACCAGGATGAATGACTGGCGGGGGGAGTACAGGAGGCCTTGCTGTATTCCTGTTACGGCCAGTTCCGGACAGTCTCCACCACCAGTGGCTTCCAGACTGTTGAAGAAAGCACCAAACTCCTCCTTGGATTGGGTATACCGTACGGGACCCACATCTGAAAGTAAAAATCTATTTAATTATTTACAGAAACTATAATTGGTGGTGAAGGTGTGGCGATTTTGTGAGATACACTGTATTCCCCCAAAGTATCTGATATTCCTTTTTGTATGAGTTTTTCTGGTTTAGTTGAGGGACAAGTCCACCCAAATGTCCACCCAAGTGACAAAACCTGTTCAGTCACACTCACAACACAGTTTTATAAGTTTAAAAATTTTCTGGTAAACAAAACATACATTCCATTTGGACTCTATGGATTCCATATTCTACGGTGATGAATAATCTTGGGGTAGGTGGTCCGCAAAATGTATATTTGCAGAATTATGAAATACTGATGCAAACCCAGGGGCAATTTGGGAGATTCCATCGAGGTCACATTTCCTGTAAAGCCACCCCCCACCCTGCTTTCATTGGACAAGATCTGGTAGTCCCACCTCTGAAGCCCTGCCCTGCCAGCCTAGCTGATAAGATCTCTCACTTGATACCATCTTATAACTAAGGACAACACACAGACATTTGAGCACTGCAAGGGAGCTCTGTGACTGGATAATTTGGACTTTACCAGCAATATAGACAAGGGCAATTTGATTGACTTAAGTATCCTTTCACCTTTTCCCCTTTTTGTTTTTATGCTGTTGTTAATGTTCTATTGAACTATTGTTCTATAGTCTGTTATTGTTCGGTTGTAGTAGTAGATTTGTCTGTATTTGTTATGCACTATTTTTGTCTATTTTCTTATTAAACATTATAAAAAGTGTACTCTGAATATCCAAGGTTCTAAAGTATGATAGTGTAACTCGCTAACCCGAAGCACTCCTGTAACTCTGCTATTTCTGAGATATTCATGTCCAGAAGTGGCAGCGGGTGACACAATAAAGCAGAAATACAACTGTCAAGGATAACAGTGTGTGTGGCAGAGGCTAAGTAAGTGGTTCTCCTTGCCCGTGACAGCGCCCCTCTTGGTCTGCTGGTGCGTAGACGTAGCTGAGCGTGCGGGAAAGTGCAGGTGAGCGTTCTGATAGGGCGTTTTATTTATGTTTCTGCCCTATTATTGGCACTTCTGATGCCGATTACACCAACTGCAAAATCAGGTCCACCTTAAGAGGAAGAGGGGTATGGAAATAAGTAAGGATAAATAGTGGTAGGGAGCTTGTTCTTTTCTCCCACCCTTTATATTTTGGAGTGGGATGGGGAACAAGCTAGCCTGCCAGAGTCATGAAAATACAGAGAGTTTGCTGGCCAGGATATCTATCTAGAATTTGGATTGGAAGGGAAGAGCGATCAATTTTTTCACATTTTCAAACACTATACTCTAATGAACAATGTGCCTATCTGGGTAGTTCATCCTGGTAGTAAATAGGAGTAGTGATGGCCAAACTTCTGCCAGGTCCATCTGTGAACAGACTGATCGGACTGAAAGACCAGGTTCTCTACCCGGTCTTCTAGTGAAAAGATTTTTCCTCAGGTGGGATCTTACTGCTCCTGATCCTGCCGGAGGAAGTATAGTAAGCTCATTTTTTGCCGGCGATTGTGGCGTGTTCAACACCTGTACTGCTCGCCGGCTAGAAGGAGTGCGATCTTATCAGTAAAGTCATACCTGGATCATTGAACTCCACCATGGTATACTGCCGGACACCGCATGGGAATTTGGCCGCCACACGATCCAGAAGCCAGCTGTTTACTTTTTTCAGTTCAGTAAAGTCATCATACATGGATCCAGTAGTGTCTACTATGTAGGTCAAGGATGAAGACTCTGAGGAGACAAAACATAAAAGAATGATTTAGTTGGAGTAGACTCTGGTTGGATTAATTCTCAGTTGGCTTGTAAATATTGGGAACTAGGATTTTTCCTGCTTGGTGCGTTGGTGCAAAAAGCCCGTAATGCTAGGGAGGTTACAAGATCTTTAACCTCCCTAGCGGTTAAGATGAACCCAGTTTTTCTGGAGTTTGGGTTTGTCTCAATCACTACTGGATCAGGGATTGGTGAAACATGATATATCCCTTTATGGCTGCAACATTTTCGGGGGTTCCAGAACCGCCCATTCAGCGCCATCAGTGATGCGGAAGGGGCACCATAGACCTCCCTTATAATGGTGGTTTCCCAGCCCGCGACGTTGACAGAGGTAGACAGAAGACAGGGGTGGACAGAAGACGGGAAACTTAAGCAGAGTACTCTGTGTAACTTGATGCCTAAAAAGCCCCTTATATTATAGATTAGCGGTATCAAGGGACTTTGGGCTAGGGTATTTAGATTATACCCCCTCCAGTTATGTCTATATTGCTGACCATAGTGAAATATTACAAGATGTCTTGACTGCTGCTGGGCAAATCTTGGCGAACGTAATATTTGAGGGAAATCCTATTGTAGTCCATGAGAAAGAAGTTCTAGACGCACTGGGAGCCAAGCACTGCCAAGATGGATGGAAATAAAAATGTTTAGGGATCTGCTTGTGGTTTGGGTAAATTTTTTATGAGTTGACTTCTCTACATCAGCATTACCACCATCTTTGTTGCTGGCAGTCTGCCATCCATGCTGTTTGACTGTGAAATCACATGTTAATGTTACAAAGCGTTTTATGCCAATTTATGTTGGATGGGTATTGATGACGGATGAAAAGGCCGGCTCTGTTCTGGTTCATGTCTGGTTCAAAGTTCTTCCACATCAATATCAACCATTAAGCCCTTATGGGGTCTGGTTTGTGTGCTGGTGTACGGTCATGTTGGCATCACCAAACTATTCCCACAAAGTTGGGAGCATGAACTTGTCTATTATATTGTATTATGATTACGGTAGACAGTGAGGGTACATACCTAATTGTGAGACACATCGGCTGCCTCCATCAACTCCGCTGAATCCTGCTGGGACAAGCAAAACAACACTGATCAGTACAAACGTCTAATCATCAGATAGGATGGTGTACAGTAATTTCTCAATACATTGAGTTTCATCATCCATCATCCTATAATAACAGATCAGCCATATCAGATGGTGAAACCCTACCAATCATGATTCTTACATCTCACCCAACCCAGGTCCTCCTCACTCATTCCCACCCAATGACTAAAGCTATGTGTAGAGGGGAAGGTAGCTTCTTTTTCAGCCATAACGCCAGGGAGGTGAATTGCAAAGTAGTTGCATACTCTCTCATCATTAAAATTGTTGAACATGTAAAGTCAAGATTTTTAAATTGCAACTTATTTTATGCAAAAACTACGCATGTGTCACAGATAAACTACGAGAGCAGTGGACCCACCGTGCCATCACATAAGCATTAACCAGGGCGCAGAGTCTAAGGAGCCCCCACGGTATTCACCAGAGTGATGGACTCTGCGGGGATTCCCCAGGTTGCAAGGAGTGATGGACACTGCTGCGGGGATTCCCCAGGTTGTAAGGAGTGATGGACACTGCTGCGGGGATCCCCCAGGTTGCAAGAAGTGATGGACTCTGCTGCGGGGATCCCTCAGGTTGCAAGGAGTGAGGGACACTGCTGCGGCGATTCCCCAGGTTGTAAGGAGTGATGGACACTGCTGCGGGGATCCCTTAGGTTGCAAGGAGTGATGGACTCTGCTGCAGGGATCCCCCAGGTTGCCATACATCGTGCGTAGCTTTACAGCTTATCTTCTTCATTCTGTGATCTCAGCCAGTACGAGCGCTGTGTGTATTGCGCGTATCCATTCACAATGTGCACACATATGCGCGAGGACATTCTCGAATGTCGGATATTCGGCAAATATATTCAAATTTCAAATATTCTCGCTCAGACATGTTTATTGATCTTCAATGCATGTGTCCCGGTGGTCTGACGCCTCATTCCGCAGTTTCACAATAGAACCGCGGGCTCGCCACTTACTGTATTTTTCGGACCATAAGACGTACTGTTTCAGGGGGGGGGGGGGGGGGGAGTGCCTGCATCTTATGGTCCAAATGTGCGACCACCCGCGGCCTAGAGATGCTCGAATTTTTCGACTTGCTAACTTGTGAGCTGATTGCAAAGCCCCTGAACATGGTATCATCACCAATTGCTGGAGATGTAGAGATGGGTTGGGGGAACATTTGAAAGAAAACAGTATGTCTCTAACACAAATAGTTGTTGAATAAATTAAGTTCAAAATTAAAGTTGAATTTACGAATTTTCGACATTTTGACTTGACTTTGAACTTAATTTGTGCAAACACTATTTGTGTTAGAGACATACTTTTTTCTTTCAAATATTCCCCCAACCCTTCTCTACATCTCCAGCAAGATTGGTGATGATACCATGTTCAGGGGCTTTGCAATGAACTCGAAATCGTCGAATATCTGAAAAAAACTTTGATCAAACATCTCTACCGCGGCCATCCGGCCACCGGTGATCGCAACTTGGCCCCCCGACAGCTCTCCCAGCAGATAGGAGAGGAGATCACCTGGCAGATAGGAGAGATCAGCTGTGTGATTTCCATCGGCAGACAGGAGCCTGTGTCAGCTGCGTGCAGATCTTCCATCTGCCGGGAGAGCTGTGGGGAGCTGAACTGTATTGGCTATATTTGCAAAGCCCCGCAGATAGCCAATGCAGAGTGTATGTGAGGAAAGCTGCACTCGCTGGCAGTTTCCTCACACAGCCACAGCTGATTCCCCCGCGCTTCCCCTCCCTTCCCTCTCTGTGCTCTGTGTGAGGAAGAGGAGACGCTAAAGTCTGCTCTCTAGTGACACCATTTTAGTGGCTGAATAGGGGTACTGCATGAGATTTTTTCACATTCATTTTAACAAATTAAATATTTTTTTGTGATTTCCTTCTCTAAAAACTGGGTGCGTCTTATGGTCCGAAAAATAGGGGAGATAACGCAGAGTGGACACTGTCCCATTCATTAGAATTGGAGGTGTCCTCTCTGCGTCTTCTTTCTAAGGGTGGACGTGCTGCTTTCCACATCTTGCAGACACGTCCATTGATCCTCAATGCACCTGTCCCGGCAGCACCGCCCTGCACAGCAATTCCACAGTTTCAAAACAGAACCGTTGGCACACCGCTTAGATAAAGCATTAGAATGGGAGGTGGGTCTGGGTCTTCTTCCCCACCATGGATGTATGTGCACCACAGGAAAAAAGAAGCAGCGGACAGTCTGAAGACTGGATAAGAGAAGTAGGTAACAGGTCAGACAGGAAGATATAATAAAAAATCTGATGCTGTGTTCTTAGAAGTGAGGTGAGGTTCAAAGTCCACCGTCTGGGAATAGCAATCTATGGAATGTTGCCAAACACTCCAGGAGAGTAATTGTTTCTGTTTCAGAATAGACCTAGTTTGTTTTTACATCAACTTTACTCCACATAACCTTTCTATTAACAATTGTATCAGAATAAGGCTATGTTTCCACATCCGTTGGGACCCCCTTGGCTAAGCGCATTGCTTGGCGGGGATCCTGATGGATCACATAGACTTTACCTGCTGTGTTCAGACATCCGCTGATGCAGAGGCTCAACATACTCCACTACGTTAACCCCTGCATCGGCGGAATGGCTCATCGCTGTGAGAACACAGCATTCGCCGAGCAGGTAAGTAAATGTGCTGTGTAAATGGGATCTCCCGCCAAGCAATATGCTTAGTGGAGGGGGTCCTTACGGATGTGGAAACCCCTCTTAAGGGTTAGTTAATATGTTGTTCAACTCTAAGCTTTTCAGAAAAGCTTTTATCTAGAATAAAACACATGGAATGACCTAGTAGGGGCGTGTCCTCACTAAAGCCATCTCCTGTGATCATGATCCCAGTGTGGAGATGGTGGCCATGTGTTTGATGGGGCTCATCCCACATCTGTGGTCGGCCATGATCGGACGCGGCTGAGGTCCTCGATCTAGAATGAGGGTTACTACGTTTTGGATCACGGCCCATGGGAGGTGGCGGCTGATCTCCCCTAATCGCAGCCATAGACATGAATGGACATGGTTAAAAAACGAGTCTCATTAACTGCGCCCGATCAGCACGATCAGACGGGGTGAGG
>CM070039.1:92854280-92868477 GCA_036250615.1 Ptychadena robeensis
CCACTGGCAGCCCTGACCTCATCACACTGCATCACTCTGCCATGCTTTACAGATGATACAAAGCCACTGGCAGCCCTGATCCCCATCACAAAATAATTCATGCGAGGGGTGCTGATGTGGTGGGCTAGATACTAGCGAACACTCTTTTGTATATTCCTAAATTCAATGCATTTATCATTGATTTACTTAGATTTTATTAACCACATTAGTGGTCTCCCACCATCTCCAGGTATAGGGGGTTGCAATGGGGTCTTTTCGTGCCCCAATGTATGCCAACCTGTACCTTGGCGAGTAGGAAAAAGATATTATCAGTGATGTGTCATTATCTGAATATTGGTCACATATCATTATTTGGTAGTCTTCCCCTGACTACCTACAAGAATTTTTTGAGAAACTTCAATACAATTCTTGGAATTTAAAGTTTACATTAGACTATTCAAATAAAAACACAGAATTATTCCTAATACCAGAGGGAAGGTGAGGTCTGTGACACCTTGATGGGGTATTGTGCATGCACCAGATGGTAGATAGAGATGGTCGAATTGTTTTAAAAAAATTCAACCATTTCAATGATTTCGATTTTTTAATTGCAAATCCCCTGAGCATGGTATCATCACCAAACTTGCTGGAGATGTAGAGAAGGGTTGGGGTATACTACAAAAAAGTATCACTCTAACACAAATAGTTTTTGCACAAATGAAGTTCAAAGTCAAGTCAAAATTTCGAAAATTGGAATTTCGACTTTGATTTTTAACTTAATTTATGCAAAAACTCCATGTGTTAGAGCAAAACTTTTTGTTTTTAAATGTCCCAACAACCCTTCTCTACATCTTCAGCAATTTTGGTGATGATACAATTTTCAGAGGGTTTGCAATCAGCTCACAAAGTCAGCATGTAAAAAAATTTGACCGTCTCTAATGGTAGACGACATCCTGTGATCCTGTAACAATAGGACAGGTTGATAGACGGGCTTACCCTGCCTTCCCCTGACCTGGTATATGATGCCTGGGACATACAGGTGTTAATATTGGACCTTGGACTTTTGAGGAAACCAATAACTGCGTGGTTATGCACCCCTATTGGGTGATACCCCTGTATATGTGACTGTATTGACGGTTTGTCCGTGCCGGACCCTCTGGTCCCCCTTCAAGGATATTCACCACACAATCTGATCTCATCCACCTGTCCCTGACCGGGGCCATACCCCATTCCCAGACACTTTTTTTATATAATATTGCTTCTTTTATGATCTGTGACCAAGATATTGTCCTGATGAAGCCCCCTTGAGGGGTGAAACGCTTGGACTACAATTGACACACTGAACAATGAAGCACACCTGATGTTTGGTTTTTTCCGTTGTTTTTTCCCAACCATTGCTCTCTTATTGTCCTTGATGGATAGACTGCCCTGGATTACTGTTGAGTAGTGATGGCCGAACTTCGGCTGTGTCCGTCCGCGAACGGGCGGAGCGGACTTTTAAAAAAGTCCACGGTCCGCCCGTTCGCGGACAGTTTCAAATTCCCCGCCTGGCGGGGAATTTGAATCGGAAAACCCGGATGTGACATCAGTGACGTCACATCCGGTTCCTGGTTGTGCTAACCAGATGTGACGTCACTGAGGTCACATCCGGGTTTACGAGCCGGTTTTTCACTGATTCTCTACCCGGTCTTCAGTGAAATATTCTTCCTGCGGCGGGATCTCGCTGCTTATAATCCCACCGGAGGAAGAATAGAGGGCTCCTTCTCGCCGGCGAACAGGGCGGGTCGAACACCCGTACTGTCCACCGGCGAGAAGGAGGGCGAACATGCTTGTTCGCGGCCGAACTGTCCGCCTTGCGGGCAGTTCGGCCATCACTACTGTTGAGCTTGTATATTTGATTTTTGAATATGTAGCTCGAATATCGCCATTATATTCACGAATATATCATCATATATCCGCCGCCATTGCTTTGATTTTTTGCGATTAGTTGCAATGGTTTGCTGCATCAAACTAATCACAGGGTTATGTTATATTTGCCATTGCCATACACAAAGAAAAGAGGCATCTGTGTGCGCTGGGGACATTTCCTTATTAGAGATCTTATTAAATCAAGAGCTGCTGCAATTAGCAGATAAGGTTTTCCAAGGAGTCCAAATGGACAGGTATTTTCATGTTATCTTACAGATAAGAAGTCTCACCACGCGCATGATAAGAGGGAATTCTGAGAGACGCTCCAGTGCTGTAGGGTGTGAGATGATGCTGCGAGGGATTATTGTGCGAGCTGCTATGAAAACATATTTCATTTAGAGCGACAATCCAAAATAATCTGGATAATAAAGCTGCTATGAGGGGGTTAGGCAGGGTTTGACTTGGAACATTGTTGGGACATGCAATAACAAAGACCCAGAACTAGAGATGGTCGAATTTTTCGACTTACTAACTTTGTGAGCTGATTACAAAGCCTCTGAATATGGTATTGTCACCACAATTGCTGGAGATGTAGAGAAGGGTTGTGGAAACATTTGAAAAAAAAAGTGTTGCTCTAGCACATGTAGTTTTTTCATAAATCAAGATCAAAATTAAAGTCGAAATTCCAATTTTCGAAAATTTGACTTAACTTAACCTCCCCAGCGGTTGAGACGAACCCTGTTCGTTCGCCGTTCAGGGTCGTCTCAACCGCAGGGGAAGCCGGCATTCGGCACCGCCCCGATCGCGTCACGGTGACGCGGAAGCGGGCAGGAGGTAGAGGTGGCGGCGCCATAGACCTCCATGTTAATGGAGGAGCGCCCGCTTTCCCACTCACGCAGCCGGTGTCATTATTGAGCCGGCGGAGGGAGGGAGAGAGTGAAACGGGCAGTGCGCTAGGAAGATAATTTGTGCAAAAACTATTTGTGTTAGAGACATACTTTTTTGTTAGTCGTATACCCCCCAACCCTTCTCTACATCTCCAGCACGTTTCAGGGGCTTTGAAATTAACTCGAAATCGCAAAATGGTTGAATCTTTGAAAGAAAATTTGACCATCTCTACCCGGAGTGACCTAAGGGCGCAGCAATCCCATATTGTACCTGTGAAAATATTTTCAAACTACATTCTTGTGATGCCAAGCAGGGTTGTTTCTATTTAGGGGGCCCCACGCAAAATTCTTTATGTTGTCAAGGGGGGTTGGGGTCAGAGTTTGGAGTGCTACATGAAAAGCTGTTGAGCAGGGGTAGTTGTCTTTGCTGCCAGAAATGTTTTTGCACGGGGGGGGGGGGTTATGTGCTACCAGAAAAGTTGTTGAATGCAGGGGGTTGTTGTTCAATAAAAGTTGTTGAGCTGGGGGTTGTGATGGCCAAACTTTGGCCAGGTCCATCCGCACACAGGCCATTTGTCAGTCTATTTGCGAGAAGATATAAATTCCCTGCCTGTTCGCTGGGAATTTGAATTGAAAAAACCGAAGTTGGCGTTACTGGCGTCACTTCCGGTACCTGGAACACACTGTTCCTGGTTTCGATATCCGGACGTGACGTCACTTCTGGTTTAAGCCAGGTTTCTTTCACAAGAGACCGGCTTCTCTCAGCGATCTCTGGTGAAAGAATTCTTCCACTGGCTGTTCCTTATCCGGCCAGCGGAAGAATAGTAGCCTTCTTCCCGCCGGTGAACAGGGTGGGGAAGAACATTTTATCACTACTGCTATCAGAAGAGTTGTTGAGCGCATAGGGTTTGCTAGCAAATGTACGCGTACTGGGGATTTAATTGGGCACGCATAAGGCTTTCGGGGCCCTATGCGTCCCATTACTTTGCATAGTGGGAGAAACAGCCCTGATGCCAAGGACATACTTATTGGATGTGTATTTCTAAAAGATCTAGCCCTTTTCTTCCCAAGCAGCGACAAACTATGGTTTAGAAGTATTCAGAAGAAGTAGTGAAATCTGGTATAAGACAGAGACTTGAGGAAGAAGCTGTGTGGGACATAAAAAGGGAGATTCCAGTGGGCGATGTCAATCTGCTTTGGTAATTAGGGAAGCAGAAAAGTTCCGTTTTTCCGCATTCCCATCAGATTCCACATCCATAGCATCATGATCGGCCAGAAAAATACCACCTGCGTGCATCACCATGCAACCGACTGGCAGGGCTTTTCTAGTGGATCTGTCAAGGTGGGCATCTATAGGGATGAATCAAACAGGTGAATCTTAATGCCCCACCCTCAATAAAGTTAAGAGAAGACAGATGTATTGTTATTACACAATGGGATTTTAAGGCACTGGGCGCCCCGGAGAATCATGGTCTAGCATCTTAAAGGAGACTACCTCCTGTTTCTGCGAATGCACTACACTAGTGATGGCCGAACTTCTGCCAGGTCCGTCAGTGAATGAGTGGATCGGACTTTTAAAGAAGTCCGCCGTCCTCCTGTTCCTGGGCAGATTCAAATTCCCCGCCTCTCAGCAGGGAATTTGAATCCGGAAGTGACGTTTAGAGATGGTCGAATTTTTCGACTTGCTAACTTTGTAAACTGATTGCAAAGCTCTTGAAAACGGTATCATCACCAAAATTGCTGGAGATGTAGAGAAGGGTTGGGGGAACATTTGAAAGAAAAAAGTATGGCTCTAGCACATGTCGTTTATGCATAAATTAAGTTCAAAGTTAAAGTCGAAATTCCGATTTTCGAAATTTCTACTTGACTTTGAACTTAATTTGTGAAAAGACTTTTTGTGTTAGAGACATACTTTCTTTTTTGGAGTATGCCCCCAACCCTTCTCTACATCTCCAGCAAGTTTGGTGATGATACCATGCTCAGGGGCTTTGCAATTAAGTCGAAACCGTCGAAATGGTCGACTTTTTGAAAAAAAATTCTAGTGACGTTAGTGATGTCACAACCAGTACCTGCAATGCATAGTTCCTGGTAACGATTGCTGACGTCACTTCTGGTTTTTGGAGCTGGCTTTTCATAAGAAGACAGGTTCTCTATCTGGTCTTCTAGTGGCCGAACTGTATGCCTTGCAGCAGTTCGGCCATCACTACACTACATTACACTACACTATCGAGAGATGCTCGAATTTTGCTAACTTTCAGAGGTGATTGCAATTCCCCTGAACATGGTATCATCAGCAAAATTGCTGGAGATATAGAGAAGGGTTGGGGGAATATGACAGAACAAAGTATGTCTCTAACACAAACAGTTTTTGAATAAATTAAGTTCAAAATTAAAGTCGAATTTCCGAATTTTCAACATTTTCAAGATTTTTACTTGAATTTGAACTTAATTTGTGCAAAAACTATTTGTGTTAGAGACATGCTTTTTTCTTTCAAATGTTCCCCCAACCCTTCTCTACATCTCCAGCACGTTTGGTGATGATACCATGTTCAGGGGCTTTGCAATTAACTCGAAATCGTCGAATTTCTGGAAAAAACTTCGATCATCTCTATCGAACAACCCCTAATAATACAGTTAAGGGCATCCCACTTATTGTCAGACTCATGGTAATGGAAAATTTTGGACCGTGATATCTGCTTGGACCGTTGATCCGTGAGGAGTGTCTCATTAAAACACTACATAAAAGAAAGAAAAATTGGGAAGTGATGCGACCAGACCTGAGATCCAATAAAGGCGGATGGGTGCCAAGTAAGAAGGTGACTAGAAAAAAGAAGACAATCTATAGTGCCTTGAGCCTGTTCTTTGGAGTGATGATGTTCTTAATTTGGAAATGTGTCTTCCATGTTGTCTGGTCTATCATGGCTTTCTCCCTTATTTCCTTCTGATGCAACTTGACCCTTCTACCTCTGCCGAGTCTCTTCTCCCGGAGTTTCCAGGATTTCGCCCTCTTTGTGGCTTTCCTCCTTCTGACCTGATTCCTTATCTTCATCCCTATTGCTCTTTTCATTATGTTGCTAATTATAGGCCAACGCGTTCTATTTCTGTACGAGTTCAAGGATCAACTGATAAGAAGAGGCGACTTATGCTTTATGAACTTTATTTTAAATGAAGCCCAATGGGGGTCTCACTTCAAACACAGCAACGTTAACATCAATAAATGTAGAATAGTAGGTAGAGTAACAGTAGATGAACCTATTAACACTGGGGAACTCAACACTGCTTATACCAAATGCCCTAAAGGTCCCCACACATGTAGCGACAGATGAGCTGGGGAGAGCAACGTGATGACATCATCACACTGCTTGCCATCGCTCACAGTATCGGCGGGCACCCTTTGTGTGCCGGCCGTTAGTTTGCACGGGGACCCCGACCCTGGTCCCCATTCAAGCTAATAGCAGAGATTAACGGACATGTCCGTTCTCTAGCTGACCGAGCTTTGGGGTGACAGGGACCTGCCTCCTCATGTGGACACCCACGATCAATTTTGACTCCGATGCTGGCCACAAGCGTGCACGCACATTGGTCAGCAGCAAAATCGGCCGCTGCTCGTTAGGTGTGTGTGTGGACCCTTTGTGAGGCCTGTATGTATGTATGTATGTATGGCCACAGTGGGCTGGTTCTTATCCAGGTGGGAGGGAAGGATGCTGAATGGCAGTCTCTATGCACCTTAAGCACATCCAGTAATGATCAGGTCTGCACCAAGTGGTCCGGGCCACATGCCACCTCACTGGAAATCTAGCACAGGCACAGTAAGGCAAAAAAAGTAGTCAGCCACCAATTATGCACATTCTCCCACTTATAAACATGAGAGAGGTGTGTAATTTTCATCATAGGTCACCTCAACTATGAGAGACAGAATGGGGGAAAGAATCCAGGAAATCACATGGTCTGATCTGTAAAGAATTTATGTGCAAATGATGGTGGAAATAAGTATTTGGTCACTATGAAAAGTTCATGTCATACTTTGTTATATCCCCTTTGTTGGCAATGACAGAGGTCAGATGTTCTCTGGAAGTCTTCACAAGGTTGTCACACACTGTCACTGTGAAGAAATCACCTGTGGGAGCAATAATTAGAAAATGGAAGACATACAAGATCACTGATATCTCCCTCCATCTGGGGCTCCATGCAGGATCTCTGTGGGGTCAAAATGATCACAAGAATGGTGAGCAAAAATCCTAGAACCACACGGGGGACCTAGTGACTGACCTGCAGAGAGCTGGGACCGAAGTAACAAAGCCCACCATCAGTAACACACTACACCGCCAGGAACTCAAACAGTACCAGATGTGTCCCCTGCTTAAGCCAGTACATGTCCAGGCTCGTCTGAACCAGAGAGCATTTGGATGATCCAGAAGAGGATTGGGAGAATGTCATATGGTCAGATGAAACTAAAGTAGAAAACTCAACTTGTCATGTTTGAAGAAAGAATGCTGAGATCCATCCAAATAACCGATGACTGACCCGTGTAATTGAAAGAATGAATGGGGCATGTATTGTGAGATTTTGAGTGAAAACCTCCTTCCATCAGCAAGGGCATTGAAGATGAAACATGGCTGGGTCTTTCAGCAAGACAATGATCCCAAACACACCACCTGGGCAACGAAGGAGTGGTTGTGTTAGAAGTGTACTCTGCCGCGATTGCAGCGGAATTTTCATGCCCTAAAAATGGCGTGAAGAGCCGATAACGCTAGGGAGGTTAAGATCCAACCAGAGGAAGAATCTTTAAATGAAGACAGGGTAGAGAACCCGGTCTTCCAATGAAAAACCGTCACATCCGGCAATCGTAGCCAGGAACTATGCGTTCCAGGTATCAGAAGTGACATCACTGACGTCACTCCCGCTTTTTCCAATTCAATTTTGATTCTGCCTGCGAACAGGCAGACGGGGGGGGGGGGGTTATTTTAAAAGTCCGATCCGCCTCTTCGCGGATGGACCTGGCCGAAGTATGGCCATTACTACTGGTGAATATTTCAATGTTTCCCTTACATGTAATTATCACGGACCCATATGTCCTCATTAATGTAGCACACGTCTATCTATAGACCTCAGGGTAATATGAACTGCACGCTCAGCCCAATTATTCTGTTATGTGTAATATTTAGTCACCTCTCTAGGGATATTGTTACCGACAAATCATCTCCTTCTCCCTAGTGGTGGAATCCCCTGGGAACTTCCCCGTAGAAGACAATCAAAACAAATATGTAGCGTTGGTTCGGTGTCCTGGGATTTGTTGAATGTAATTAACATTGTCATCTAATTGGAAGTCCCTCACTAATCCTATTTAACTCCGTTTCCTCTTGTCGTTCCTGCCGATATCAGTCCATCTGGCAGCGCCATACCAACTCATCATGGATCATCAATGGATTTGATTCAAGGCCTGGCAAGCAATCGTCTTCATCAGCTCAAACTAAATATTTATTTATTTAACATAGAACTCAATGTTTTACAATTAGTCAAGTAACCCGCAGAGCTTCTGACATGTGACCAATCCTGGTTACGCTCGACCAGCCAGGACATACCTTCTGAGAGGCCTCCCAGCACCATATCGTACACTGTGTACTAATTTACCTGAGAATGCACTTACGCTAGGAATTGACCTTTTTACTTGTCTACCTGCATATGGTCGCCCCCTGGGGGTCCGGTACTTGGTCTGTATATGGATGAGCTCTCCGTTCTCTATCTGGTCGTCGTTACCTTTAAGCTAGCCACACATGGTTCAATTGACTGTACAATCAATGTAATTCGATAAATTTTTTTAGTCGATTGATTGAAAATTGAAGCACGTCTACATGGTACGATCGTTGAAATTCGATTTTAATTGTCATTTTTCTCGATCGAAATTTGAGCGGACCAGTTGGAAAATTTTGATTGATTGTCCCCACATTGTGTCTAATTTTTTGTACTGTTGTTTGACCCGTCCAATTGAGATTCGATTCAATCAATTAGCATACTGTAACTTCCAGGAGGAGGGAAATGCAATACAGTCATTTAAACCAAGCAAGCATGCATTGTAATGGCGATTGTAATGGCCATATAATGGCGATGTAATGGAGATCTAATGGTGATCTAATAGTGATCTAATGGTGATGTAATGGTGATCTAATGGCGATGTAATGGCGAACATCAATGGTCCCTTTTTGATCACTCTGACAATCGCTTTTTGATTGATTGATTGATCGTGCTTTGATTGCATACTCAATGTGGTGTGTACTTCGATTCAATTACAATCGACATACAATTAAATGATCGGAAACTTCAGTCGAATTGATGATCGATTTGATGTCAATTGAACCATGTATGGCTAGCTTTAGAGATATGCTTTTCGTATGGTTCATCACCTATAAACATCCTTGCCCTATATGCTTCACCCCCTGATGAAGTTGGTTCAAGACCAAACGTACGTTGGGGTGACTGAATTGGTCACTTTGTAGAGAGGTGGTGGAGACTCCTCATCTTGATCCAATGTCCCAAGCGTTCACCTGAACATCTTATGGACAATTAAAAGAAAGCGAACTTTGTTTTAACCGCACTATGTGATGTGTGACCATTTATTATTTACCTGATGATCCTTCGCCTTGGTTAAAGTCCCCTTCCAGAGGACACATAATGCCTGGATGGTGATGTGTTCATTACCTCTCCGGTATATTAAATTCTTGTTATATTTATTTTGGGATGCTGACCACCTTTCATGAGAAAGAGACATAATTTTTTTTTGTTGTATCTGTAAAAGGATTCTTATTAAACAACTGCAAAAGAAGTGACCAGACATTCTACATTACCAGGTACAGTACGGAGCTCTTTCGTCTTGACGCCTTACTTACTTACTTATAAATTTCAACCTTGATTGCTGAAGCTTCACCAGGCATTCTGATTCTGTATGACACATGAGACATCCTGCTCAGCAAAAATGCTTCAATACAAATGTCCAGTGCCATGAAAATTTACAACATGATAATTAATGCAAACACAGTAAGTAAGAGTTATCCTCATAAACCTCATACATAGACGGTGCGGTGCTACACACCCAAAGGGGGTCCTTAAATGAATGAGCAGAGCATGTTCACTTATGGAGATGGTCGATTCTTTTTTTTTAAATTCGACCATTTGGACCATTTTGGATGAAAAGCCCCTGAACAAGGTATCATCACTTGATAGAGATGTAGAGAAGGGTTGGGGGTAAACCACAATTTTTTCCCCCTCTAATGCCTGCCATACACCCACAGACGGGTGCAGACAGACGAGCTCCGATGACGTCATCACGTTGCAGCATCTACATAGGCTGAGGTTATCAAAGGTTAATATGAGAACTCTCAACTTGGTCATTAGTAGACCAAAGCCCCCCATACACCTTTAGATCACTCCATACAATTTCCATTAGATCTACCAACAACTATGTAGTGCCAGGGCCTCCCTGATAGAATACATAGAGATTGGAAGGTATATATCACTGCTATGTAGTGCCGGGTCCTCTCTGATAGAATACATAGTGATTGGAAGGTATATATCACTGCTATGTAGTTCCGGGTCTTCCCTGATAGAATACATAGTGATTGGAAGATATATAGCACCGCTATGTAGTGCCTGGTCCTCCCTGATAGAATATATTGGAAGGTATATATTACTGCTATGTAGTGCCGGGTCCTCACTGATAGAATACATAGTGATTGGAAGGTATATATCACTGCTATGTAGTGCTGGGTCCTCCCTGATAGAATACATAGTGCTTGGGAGGTATATACTTTATCACTACTATGTAGTGCCGGGTCCTCCCGAATACGTAGTGATTGGAAGGATTAGAAAGGTCCTCATATTACATGGTTCTGGTAGAAGAAAAGTTGATTGTACAGAAATTGTATGGTAACATTGTAAGGTGTATGGGGGCCTTTAAGCTTGGCATACATGACTCGATGTAATGATAGATTCAAGCAATATCGGGCGCCTTGCATGTTCATGGTGCCTGATGTTGCTCGAATCTATTATAAGATTTGAGCCACCCAGGCTTCCTTCAACCGAGCTTGCTCGAACATGTTTCCAGCACGTTGGAAAACCTTGGTTGAAATTCATTACTTTGAATGGAGACCGCATGAGAGCAAGATCTGTTGGCTTCCTCGAGACATGTGTGCCCGACATTAGGGCCCCCATACACCTTTAGATTTCTCTGTCAGATTTCCTTTAGATCTCCTTTTGTTTTACCAAAACCATGTAATATGAGGGACTTTCTAAACCATCAAGTCTGCCTGTGTACAGTCGCAGAGGACTCGGCACTACATAGTTGTTGGTAGATCTAAAGGATATCTGACAGAGAGATGTCTAAAGGTGTATGGCCAGCTATAGTCTCTGTTTCTTCAGTAAGTGAAGCCCACATTGTTTGATGATTTCCACAATCTCCTGATGTAAATGACTAGAAATGGTCACTCTTGGTTGGGTTGGTGGATTTTTCATAATTTTTTTGTCATACAGGCTTAACACAGATTTCCTCCAATCTCTGAGAAATGAAGGAATTTTATTTATGAACATTGTGGAGGGCAGTTTCTGTTGTCTCTCTGACATTAGTTGCTTTCCGTTCCATCAGTAACTAAACCCCATATTGTTTCAGTGACGGAAATGGCTTCCACACTTCCTTGATGATGCAAATTACTCATATTACTGTATGTCCCCTGAATATGGTATCTGTCATGGGTGAACCACGAAAGCGGTGGACCCACCAAGCCACCAGACATACATAAACCAGGGCACAGAGTCTAAAGAGCTGGTATTTACCAGAGCCAGCAAGGAGCGATGGATTTTGCTGCAGGGAGCCCCCAGGTTGTGGGCCCAAGCTACACTTACTTGGCAGCGGCTGACAGCAGAATATCCAAGGCACGGTATCAAAATGGCAGGCAGAGGCGTACTTAGACAAGTGATAGTCAGGGCAGGCGGCAAACAGGGTAGTCAACAAACGGTCCAAGGGTCGGTAACAAGATTGCAGATGGAAGTTGCTAAAATAAAATGTCATGTGGCTTGATTGGTAGGACTACAGGTGAGCTATAAGGAGTGCTTATTAGAGATGATATCAGAGAACCCAGCAGAGGGAGCAGGGATCAGGAGCCATGAACAACATGAGGTTCATTTACTGAAGGAACAGAGACTGCTCTCCACCATGTTAATTGATTGATTAACATCGATCTCTAAAGCCCCCCATACACCTTCAGATTCCTCCATACAACTTTCATGAGACCTACCAACAACTATGTAGTATAGTGACCTCCCTGATAGAATACATAGTGATTGGAAGGTGTAGAAAGGTCCTCCTATTACATGGTTTTGGTAGAAGAAAAGTTGGTTGTACAGAAGTTGCATGGTAATTGTATGTGGTGTATGGGGGGCTTTAGCTGTGAATGTTTGTGTTCAGGCAATATAACAAATAATGGCACAAAATCGACAAATACCCAACTCACACACCAATGGTGATCATCTCTAGTCATTAGCGTCATCAGAAGATGATTAAGCCATTTCCCTCAAAGAAACAACATGGGGTTCATTTGCTGAAGGAACAGAGATTGTTCTCCACCATGTTGATTGATAGATTTCCAACAATCTCTAAGCTGTGAAGAATGTATGTGTTGGGCCCATATGACAAATAATGGCACAAAATCGATGAATACCCAACTCGCACACCAATGGTGACCATCTGTAGTCATTAACATTATCGAGAGATTGTGGAAACCACATCCTTCAATCAAACAACATGGGGTTCATTTACTGAAGGAACAGAGAGCGCTCCCCACCATGTTCATTGATAAAAGTCCCTCACAGTTTAGAGAGATTTAGGAGAAATGTGTGTTCAAATACCCAACTACCACACTGACTGAGAGGATTGGGGTCCGTAGACTGGGAGTATGGGACACTACAAACATTTATTGAAGAAATGGAGTCATCATCAAATTTATTTCAACTCTTTTATAAACAGAAATTCATACATGAAAATCAATTTTATTTAAAACAAATAGAAATTGAAATTTTGAACCATTAGACAAATGTTTGTTCTACGTTTTATTGATGAAATTTAACAATAGATAAGATATTGGCTGATATTTCAGGTTCTGGATACAAGACACCATGAGTGATAACATGACCTTCTCCTCAGACTTCCTATTACTGGCCCTATCTGACCTCCCGGACCTCCAAGTGTTCCTCTTCTGTGTGGTTCTTCTCCTCTACCTCCTAACACTTGCAGGTAACACCGTCATCCTTCTAGCGTCACGGCTGGACCAACGTCTACACAAGCCAATGTACTTCTTCTTGGGTAATTTAGCTTTCCTGGACATCTGTTATACATCAACTACCATGCCCAAACTGTTACATGTTCTTCTGGCCAAGACCAAGTCAATCACATTCATTGGTTGTGTGGCTCAGCTGTTCTTCTTTGTGACATTTGTGGGCACTGAGCATGTCCTACTTCTTGTGATGTCTTATGATAGATTTCTAGCTATATGTCGGCCTCTCCGATACACAGTCATGATGAGCCAACAAGTCTGTATCAGCTTAGCCTTTGTGTCCTGGTTCACCGGCTTTGTGAACTCCATGACTCACACAACGTTCACATTTCGCCTTCACTTTTGTGCCAGCCAGAGGATCAATTACTTTTTCTGTGACATCCCGCCACTTCTTTCTCTGTCCTGTGATGACACCTCCATCAATGAGGCTCTTTTGCTCTCCATTGGTGTCTTCATTGGCTGGGCACCATTCGTTAGTATCCTCATCTCCTACGTATACATCATTGTCACCATAATGAAGATCCGATCCAAGGACGGGAGGCAAAGAGCTTTTTATACGTGCGCGTCACACCTTACTGTCGTCATCTTGTACTATGGGAGTGCCGTCTTCAATTACGTGAGACCCATATCCACGTATTCCCTTAGCAACGACCGACTGGTATCAGTCCTCTATAGTTTGGTGATTCCCATGCTGAACCCTGTGATATACACCTTGAAGAATCAGGAGGTCAAAGGTGCAATCGGTAGACAGTTTATTCAAAGGGGGAACCTCTGAGTCTGCAAATCTGTAAAGAAGATACATACAGATATTACAAATGTGACCAATTATTTTATCACTTTTACAGACAGACATCATCAGAAAATGAAAGATAGGAGACTGTCCCATTCAGGATATTACAAATGTGACCAATTATTATATCACTTTCACAGACAGACATCATCAGAAAATGAAAGATAGGAGACTGTCCCATTCAGGAGAGGTGAGAACAATGACTCCCTCAGCTGGTGGGCAGGTCTAGAAATGAGTTTTCCAAATGGGTTTTGGAGGCACTAATATCACCATCATCATAAGATAAAAAGTTTAAATTTTATTAGAACACAACA
>CM070039.1:92987740-92999029 GCA_036250615.1 Ptychadena robeensis
CAGATCTCATACCTCAGTAGTGTGACCCCCAGATCTCATACCTCAGTAGTGCAACCCTAAAATTTCCAGGCTTAGTAACTAACCCCTGAGACTACCTGCAGTCCAAATGTCAACCTTTCATAGTCATATTCCAGCTGTCACACAGTGCCTTTCTCTTGTCAGATTTCACCCTTAAATATGCCTACTCTGACTTTCATCCCCCAGATCTCCAACACCCTTAGATGTCCAATCTTATTTTTGGATTAGTAACTTACATTCCCAGTGTCACCCCCCTAACTGCAACCTTTTATAGTTATTCATGTTTCCCTGCGGTTATCCAAGTGACATAAATTGTATACATGTAACATTTAGCTGCGGCCGCCCAGACACGGAGCGCCTCCAAGTTGTTAGTACACATTTGAGCTGTGTAACAATAATGCCGGTACGCAGAGCTAGGTTTTGGCTCGCTTTTAGTACCTGAGTACCACTTATGTGCACCCCTGGGTATAAGTTTATTCTACAATTGTTTGCCTTCATACCACTGATTTACATTCAGCACATACATACATGTGTTTTCCTGACTAAATAATAACTTTAACTAAAGGAAAAATGTATGGATTCTTAAAACCCTATTACTTGCCACATATTCCCACCAGATCCCCTGACTTCACAAATATTTTTGCGCCCCCTCCGGACTAAAGTTGTTGAGCGGGGGAGGGGTGTGCCCTGTCCCGAGGACACACCTGTCCCGGGCCCCTCGATGCTGAGCACTGGGCCCCTTGGCTGCTCGGGCCCGGGACAGGGGTGCCCTCTTTCCTGGACAGCCCTGCTGTAGTGTAATGGGATTTGGCCATGATATTGTCAAACTATTGCTTATATTTTAGGTGTATATGGGGGGTTCCACACTCATTGGGATCCCCTATGCTAAGTGCAGTGCTTGTCGGGGATCCTGACCGATCCTAACTTTCCAGCAGCTTCTAAGATCTACACAGAAACTTTAAAGAGATAGGGTATGTTTCCACATCGGTGGGGACCCCCTATGCAGCCCTGCATTGGTGGAATGGCTCAGCGCCATGAGAACTCAGCATCCGCCCAGCAGGTAAGTGTATGCAACTTACCGAAGGGGTCCCGACGAATGTGGAAACATAGCCTTATATTCTTCACTTCTCTTGTGACCAGTTATGGCCTCATGTTCTCTGCCCATCTTCCCAGAGCCCTGCGGATGGCTCCTTTCAGTTCACTGTTCCTCAGACTGTATATAATCGGGTTGAGCAAAGGGGTGATAAAAGTATAGATCACCGACACTAATCGGCCAACCGGAAAATCCTCAGCTTTGGGTTGAATGTAGTTGAAGAACATTGTCACATAAAAGATGAAGACCACTGTGAGGTGGGAACTGCAGGTGGAGTAAGCTTTCCCCCTGCCATCTTTTATTTTTATTGTCAGGATGGTTCTGACAATGTAGACGTATGAAAAGAAAGTGATGCAAAAGGCTAAAAGAGCATATGGCACCCCAACAACAAATATCAGTAAGTAGTTCAGGAACGTGTCAGAACATGACAACTGAATCAGCTGATAGAGTTCACAGAAGAAGCCTGGGATGGTGGTGGAGCCACAGAAGACCAAGGTTTGTGAATAGAGTGTGTGCATTAACGAGTAGGCAGAGCTGAAGATCCATATGATGGACACCCACAGAACACATAGGTTGATGCTTATTTTGGATGTGTAATGGAGGGGATAACAGATGGCCACATACCGGTCATAAGACATGACAGCCAATAGGAAGAACTCAGTGCTGACAAACCAGGAGAAGAAGAAGACCTGGGTGATACACGTAGAGTATAAAATCACTGTGTTTCCGGTAAATGTATTAAAAGCCAAGTGAGACGCAGACACGGTGGGGGCGGCAAAGTCTAAAACTGAGAGGTTACCAAGAAAAAAGTACATGGGGGTCTGCAGATGGGGGTCTACGGCCACCAGGAAGATGATGAGAAGGTTCCCGGCCAGTTCCGTCAAATAGATGAGGACAATGAGAAGAAAGAGAGGGATCTGAAATCTCCCCAAATCTGAGAGGCCAAGCAAGGTGAAGTCCGGCTGAGACGTCTGATTTCTCAACATATTTATATTATCACAACTTTCCAGGTTGTGAAAGGTTCCTCAACACACTGCAAGGGAGAAAACACTAACAGGATTATTCGAGGTGAGGAATTGTGAATGTATTGTACAGACCTGAAGACACAAATAAAAAAACAAAACAATAATTTACAAAAGTAATGCTAAATAAAATGAAATAACCAGAGGAGCTTACACTCACCTCTAGTGGTGATTTTTATGAATAAATCACAAAATTGTTAAAGCGGTTTGAAACATAAATTAAAAAACACACACATACATTAGATAGACACAACACTCACCTGCAGTTCAGATGCTGGAAAACTGCTACATAACCTCCCCCCCCCCCCACAACATACTTACCTTCTTCACCTTCAGTTCTGATGCTTCAGTTCTGATGCCAGCATTTTAGAGCCTGGAGAAGCGAAGCTTCATCCGCCATCACTGTCCCCTGCCCCCTCCACTCCTACAGAGACTAGGCTGTCTCCTCTCTGTTGGAGCTGGAGAGCTCCATGGGGGGGAGGTGGTGGATGTGTGAATTGGCTGCTTGATGATAGTGTGTCTATGGACGGTGAGACACGAGACCGGGCAGATGAGTCCCTACATGGCACACGGCTACAGATGGTCAAATTTGTTTTCAAAAATTCAACCATTTCGACAATTTCAAATTAATTGCAAAGCCCTTGAACATGGCATCATCACCAAACTTGCTGGAGATGTAGAGAAGAGTGGGGGGGGGGGGTATACTACAAACAAAAATGGATGTCTCTAACTCAAATAGTTTTTGCACAAATGTAAATCAAGTAAAAATTGAGAAAATTGGAAATTTGACTTTCATTTTGAACCTAATTTATGCAAAAACTCCATGTGCTAGAGCAACACTTTTTTTTCAAATGTTCCCACAACCCTTCTCTACATCTCCAGCAATCTTGGTGATGATACTATGCTCAGTGGCTTTGCAATCAACTCTCAAACTTAGTAAAAATTCGACCATCTCTAATTGTGGCTGCCTCGGTGCGACGTAAGGCAGTGGGAGGGGTGCCTCGAAAAAAGCACCCCTCCTGCTGTCAGAAAAATATATTTTTTTTTTACAATTGTGGATCTCAGCAGTATCGGCTGAGCTGCAGCCAATACTGCAGCTCAGCCAATACTTTAAGCTTCAAGGTAATATGATGAGCCCTTGAAACCAGAAAATGGAGAATTCAGAATGGAGAAGAAATTGGGAGGATTCATCCGATGGTATCCAGTATTATAGTTGGTGAGGGGTTGTATGGGGGGACATGTCAAATGGAGAACATCTGGAGAAATGTTCTCCTATTGGAATTCGAGGGAATAATTAACTCATTGGGTAATTCTTCTATCAACATGTTGGCTGTTGGTGCAAACCATTTCCAGTGTTTTATCAACCCTACAGGCATGGTAGTATAACCGATGAGGTATTGTCTCAGGATTAGGCTTTAGCATTGAAGGTTATATAAACACCAGAAGATCTGTCATTAGTTCTCATGATTTAATAATCTTCTGATAATCCTCAAACAGATTTGTGTGGCCTGCAATAAAATCACCAAATATGATGTTATGCAAGCCAAAGGAGATATGTAGAGAGCTGAACACCATGGAAGACCTTGGTACTTATTAATAAAGCAGCGAGCAGGCTAAATATCAGAAACGGAGCGTTATTAATATTTATGCTTGAAAAATGTGAAATGCACCCACAATGTATCTCTCTTTGCCACGGATCCCCTGAAAAGAATGAAATAATAATAATGTACAGGTGGTAGGATGAACCAATTATAGTAGGTGTGTGTGGAAGAACCTTTATTTAACCTCCCTAGCGCACTGCTGAGGTCCAGATTTCTGTACCAAAAGTGCACCATAGACTCTAATGGAATACATTTTTTTGTGTTGTAGACCTGTAACTTCCAAAAATCTGTCCGTACGCGGGTCTAATAGACATCCTGACTATAATAATGTTTGAAACACTCAATTATTATAAAAAAAAAGTACATAAAAAAATTATAAAATGTATCATTTGAATGCTTAAATCTCTTGAATACTTATTTGGTATGAAAGATTTCAAAACAGTATTTGTTTGTTTATAATAAAATTTTTATTTTGTTTTTGTTTTGAATTGTATTGGATACAGTTATCACTGTATCCAATACAATGGCATTCTCTGAAAGAGTTAACTTCAAAGACCACATCTGCAATGACGATGGGGGTGATATTCCAGGTGTGCTCTTTGAAGATATCCCGATTTGCATATGAATGTGCAAATTGGGACATTCATATGCAAATCGGGACATTCATGTGCAGATTAGGATTGAAGAGAGGTGTCACAGCCTGCTTGCATAAGATCGCACACACAGACTATAGCAGAGCTGGACACAGAGCAGAGTGAGCAGCCGGAGGATCTGAGCTGGACGGCTCCCTCTCGTCAGCTGCAAGTGCAGGACGAGGTACTGCCGTCAGAAGCGCTAGGAAGGTTAACTAACACAGGACCGAGGTCAAAACACAATAGCACAGTAACAGAGGGTGTAACATAAGGCAATGAACATGAGTAACTGAATCAGACTAGGCCTGGGAGCATGTAGCAAAGTTGGATACCCCTCTCATGCACTCAAGTGCACCACACATACTGGGATGAATCTGAGGGCACCTGTCCACTACCTTCAGGCTACTTCCCCATGATCTCACCCCTCTCTCCTCTGGCCCTCTATCACAGCTACACCTCTGCTGGTCAGGGAAGACGCTTGCACCAGCCCACTTACTGTTGCCTTGTGGCCAGATGTCCTTGTCCTCCATCACTGCATACACCCCCGTTCCTTCTAAGGGAGCAGCTAGGAACAGCCAAACTACTGTTTCGCAAGCAGGCCTGGAGCAGCTCTGCCAGCACAGTCTCTCACCAATAGCAGGGGCAGTGGTTTTCATAGCAGGTTCTTGCTCACTTCCTAATAAAGGTCCAAACACATGGTGACATTGGTGTAAGGTACGGGACCCATTTATTGATGTCACACTTTACACTTCTTGGTCCATAACTTTCCATGCGAGACATCTGGGAACAGCCGCTGCTGGTAAATCAGATGCCCTTAAATTGTTGTAAGCTGGGGCAGATTCCTTACAATTGTTTTAATCTGTTTTTTTTTTGGTTGTTGGCTGTGGCCTGTAATTTCCGGCGTATAAGACGACCCCCAACTTTTCCAGTTAAAATATAGAGTCTCTCTCACCGTATAAAGCTACCTCTCTTCAAATTCACACCAAATAAAAAATGTATGTCTCCTCTGACTTTCAACCCCCAGAAATCTAAATGTAATATAGTGTAATACAGTTGTGTAAATAGTGAAGTTTTTGTACAGCTAGTTAATGTGTTCAATGTGTTTAATGGATCCCTGCAATACCAATTTCAGCCACGATGCACAATGTCGCTAGTGAGCATACTTGTCGTCAGTACCAGCCAGCTACTTTCATCACACAGACATCGGGAAGGAGAAGGGGCGAGGGGGGATTCTGAAGCTCTGCCTCTGTCGGCTCCTGTTACCCTGTGCGCAGCGGGGAGCATGGATGGAGGAGCAGACCTCAGGGCTCCCCTAGATGGTCGGACAGGATGGACAGGAGAGCACCCTAGTACCTGGCATATAAGACGAACCCCCGACTTTTGAACACATTTTCCTGTATTCAAAAGTCATCTTATATGCCGGAAAATACGGTAATCCAAAAGAATAAATGGGTCTTGTCTTTATTTTAGTTGGTTGAGATAGCAATCGCAATCACTCAGGTATCCCACAGTCATGGAGTTTGAAGATTACTCTGGAGGTGATTTATCTCAACATTTATAAATAATATTTGTCTTTTAAATAAAAAGAATTGAACTCACATTAAGGCTGAAATATGTAGATAGTAGAGATAGGTAGATGCTATGTATGGGAGGTCGCACTCTGAAGACACGCATATTTCTCCCCCCGCCAGTGTCTCCTCTATAAAACCATTCTGAGATCCTCATCCATATCCCTCCGGAGACTCATTACACTGCCAGGATCTCACCGCGGCCTCAGGAGAAGAGATGAAGCATGATAATGAATTATATTGTTTTGCAAGATGTTCTAAATTTATATCTGTTAATATTTAACATATTTTCTTCTCATTATACTCGGCAATAAATATTTGTTGTTAAAAAATGAAGACTTTTCCAAGCACTTTGAAACTTTGTTCGTATAAATTGCGACGGCCCATCTGTGGAGAAAGAGTTTTGATAGGACATTCATGACTTTGGCCAACCTCAACTGCTATTACATGATCCCATGTATAAGACACACCCTAAACATACTAATGTCTGATGTGAACTGCTGGTTGGAGCTTTGTGCTCCCTGGTGCTACGCCCGTATCACAGTAGTGTGTTTGTGTCCCCCGCCCCCTTCTTCCCTGTACACATCGCTGGCATCATCATTGGAAAATGACGCCCCTCCGCTAACCTCCCTAGTGTTATGGGCTTTTTGTACCATGTTTTATGGCACGAAAAGCCGTTTCCCGGCCAATCGCTGTGGAGTACACTTAACTAATCTGACTGAGCTGGAGCTGTTCTGCAAAGAAGAATGGGCAGGGATTTCAGTCTCTAGATGTGCAGAGCTGGTGGAGACATTCCCTAAAAGACTGGCAGCTGGAATTGCAGCAAAAGGTGCTTCTACAATATATTGACTTATATTGACAATAGCGGCTTTGTGGGGCTACTCTGGGGATTTGTGGGGCTACTCTGGGGATCTTTGAAGGAGACCTGTCTACCTACTACCAATATATACGTACTTTCCACAGACCAGGCAATTGTACACTACAAACTGAGACTCAGCCGCCCAGCCCCAGAGGTTGGCCCCTCATTCCCCCGCTATAGGCATCTCACCGGTGACCCAGATATGCGGGGATATGTGGAATACTAGAGGTGATACGATGGGGTAAGCCTATTACTTGATTAGACCATGGAACATAACATACCAAGCAAGAGTGCTACACCTTCTGACCTCGGTAGACCCTCGACCTCTAAAGTCCCCAGGTCCCTGCTGTTCAGGGAAAATTCTGTGAGACGGATGTTTAGGATGAATCGGTGACTGAGATCTAGCTCCCAGTTACACCATTCCCTGCATCCCCCTCGTTATATTTCTATTTGGGATGTTGGTCGAACCATTTCACTATTAGCTGCACACTCTGGGATCGCAGGTGTTGTCGTAAAGTATTGACTCAGGGGGTTGAATAATTACGCACACTCCACTTTGCAGTTATTTATTTGTAAAAAATTTTGGAATCATGTCTGATTTTCCTTCCACTTCTCACGTGTCACCACCTTGTATTGGTCTTTCACGTGGAATTCCAATAAAATTGAGTCATGTTTGTGGCTGTAATGTGACAAAATGGGGAAAAGGTAGATGTTATGTATGGGAGGCCTATGTGTCACACTCTGAAGACTCACAAAGTTCCGAATATTTTTGCAAGCCACTGTATATACTTACTGGCCCAAAAATAATTTTCTAAAGAACCACCATATAGTGACGGGGGGGGGGGGGGGGGGGGGGGGGGGGGGGGGGGGGGGGTTATATATACCTTCTGTGGAAACCTTATCAAGAATTAAGAAAGGTTGTTTTGCCACCAGCATTGGGTGTTTGCGGTCTGCCGATGTTTGATCTGCCTCCCATACATTTACATTAAGTTTCACCCCACATTTTGGCCATCACTACTCATTAGCATTGGTAGGCCCATTTGACCTCCAGTTGACCCTTTTTATCCAGCAGTTGACCTGTATCAAGCAGGTTTTGAGATCCATTTAGAAATGGAATAGTTAATAGAAGTGATTAAAAGATAAAGATAAATACAGCGCAGTATAATCACCCACTCAGTGATGTTATTGGTGGAGTCAGTTCCTTGCTCGGGGTTAAACATTGAACGTGGGTGTGAGGAGGAAATGAAAACATCTCCGTCTCTTATGAGCAGATAACAAAGTTCACTCAGACCTCTCCCAAGCTGGAAAGACATTTCTGAAGAGCTGGAATACCTCAACCAGCTTCTTGGGCTGACAGGACGCTTCAAAATAAGGAGCCATACAAGCTTCCTTGTACGTTATCCAATCAATTTATTTTTTCTTCACAGTAATCCTCTTGATGCAAATCTGTGTTTAGAAGAAAGGGGAAGGTCTGCATAGGATTTGACATTTTGGAATACAACTAACAACTAAGTGAAGGACCATTCATATCAACCAAGACCATCAATATACCCAGAAGATATCAGAGATCACTTCCACCCACAGGAGACACCTGGATACAGCACCCTTGTTACATCAAGAGTTCCACTGTCTCTCCATTCCTAGTCTGAGCTGTAGGAGGTCTTTTAAAGGTATTTCTTGCGATACATGTTGTTTAACATTAAAAATTGTGTTAGATAGGGTATTCTGTCTCTGGCGACACATCTCGGGGTTGAACAACCACTTATATAATAATAATCATCATAATAATAATCATCAACTTTCCTTTCTAAGTTCAACATGCTCTTTGTGCACTATTCACCCCCCTCTGGGCAACTGTCTATTGCACCCCTCTGCAGCAGCTCTCTCTCTAGTGAAGCATTTCCATTAGCACACTGCTTATGGTCACCTCTCAGTGCCGGGCCACACGGTGCTGAAAGTCTAGATTTTCACAGTTCCCAAATCACTACAACAGCACACAGTTAAAACATTAGGAGTGTTTTGTTGAAGAGAGTATGTCACAGGCTTTCCTGTGCCTATGAGTCAGTAATTTGAAGAATAGGTCCAAAGTAAAAACAGTCCATTAAAGCCTTTGCCCAGTCCAAGTGGCTGTGTTTTTTGCCCACACTCTTCTATAAGGCACACTAGTTGATAGCAGTCCTGGGGCCTATTGGTTACCATCCACCCTAAGTTGGGGAAGAGGGTCTCTCTCCCTCACATGCTGCTTCTGGTCCCTTCAGTCCTACAGACAAGCCTGTCTGCTCCAATAGGATAGAACTCAGGCAATGTGCCCAGTATGCCCTTCATAGACTGATGGGTGCAACACCCCCCCACTTAGGCACATACAGTTAACAATTTACTGTACAGTAACACATATAGTATATACATAGTCATAGCTGTAAATTTTGACAATATGGACCATTTCTAGTAACTATGGCTCTTGAAAAATCCCCTCTATCCAGACAGCTTTTAGGAAGTCTATCTTACAGATTGCATTAGACCCTTTTAAACCTGTGGGATGGTTATGATGTAATAATAAAGTTAGAGTTGGGGATATAAACAGTAGCAATTTGTGCACTGTTGGTTTAAGCTTAATACTTTCATTCTTATTCTACTGTTGTTATAGCGTAAAAAAGCAGCTTTTGGTTTTGTAATTATCATAACCTCTAAGTGCAGGGGGTAGCGATGGGGACTAATTGTGTCCCAACCTACGCTAACCTGTACCTGGGGGGTTTGGAGTGGGAATTTTTTTCTGATTTCAGACACACCCTGTACATGTCATACTATGGCATAGGAACATTGATGATATATTGATCATTTGAACAGGAATAACATCTGAGTATTTTATCCAAATTCAAACAGCAAGTTTGGAGTTCAAGTGATACCGTTTATTGGCTAACTGAAATCATTAGAGAATCGGGATTCGCAGATCCCTTCGTTCATGCGCTAATGACAATCTCTGGTCTTTGAACTTACATTATATCACAAATCACCTTGGTCATATGTTTTGAACAAAGTAAACAGTTTTGCCTTGACACACATGACTGATGAGGTGAGAGTGAAGGGTTAGTTAATGGAGATAGTGATCACAGTTAGGAAATTATTGGGGCATAATACAGATAAGAGGTTCAGCCGTGATATTCTCCTCCTTCACAATTAAAATTGTCCATAGCCCTGGGAAGCAGAGAAATATGGCAACATTAGGTATTTCTTGGAGAAACCTAAATAGCATAGTTCTTAAATTATCAGAGATTAGGCATAAATAGCTAATTGGCATAACAGTTAGTCCAGTCCCACATTTGTTCAGTGATGAAGAGTTCCCATCGGTTTGAAGAGAGGGGGGGGGGGTTTATTGTGAGTGTTCTTGAATCAATTAAAGTTGTAGTGGCCATGAAGTTGTTGCCCTATGTTAACCGTATCTCCAGAGTTTTGAATTTTTTATGAATTTCATTCCCATTCCAGCCTCTCTTTCTGTGTTTTCAAATTCCCCCTCAGTACCATAACCCTGAGATTCTCTTATGCTGTGGCCAGTTTTTGCAGAAATGGGCTCCTACAGGGACCGATTCTGTGGGGGGGAACTAGAGAACGGCGAAGGGTCGCTTGTCAAACACTGTCGATTAAGTGATACACTATTAGCGTAACAAGCCCTGTCAACTTCAGTACCGAGTCGGTCACGAAGGCGTCCTGTTACTCTGGATAATGCGTACTGTCAGCTCACCCAGCCTGCCTGAGGCATTATTTTTTGACATATTAGGTCACCACAGGGGAGGACTGCAGGAGAACGTTCCCTGTACTCTATACTCCACTGTGTCCTGGACTGTTACTCTGTCTGCACATCTTGAGTCAGGTCTCACATGCCTGCATGCAGATATGTTCCGTTCTGTTGGGGTCCAGGACTTCTACAATAAGTTGTGTTAAGTTGGGTTAATATGCCCACACTTCATTCCCACTCACCTTTAATTGATTTCAAGAACACTCACAATAACCACCCCCCCCCCCTCTTTCTTCAAACCTGAGGGAACTCTTCATCACTGAACATGTGGACTGGACTAACTTTATGTCAATTAGCTATTCATGCCTAATCTCTGATAATTTAAAGACTATTGCTATTAGGTTCCCAAGAAATACCTATGTTCGCATATTTCTCTGCTTCCCAGGTCTATGGACATTTTAATTGCTGAAGGAGGAGAATATCACGGCTGAACCTCTTATCTGTATTACCCCAATAACTCTTCCTAACTGTGATCACTATCTCCATTAACTAACCCCTTCACTCTCACCTCCATCAGTCATGTGTGTCAAGAGGCAAAACTGTTTCTTTGTTCAACATTTATGACCAATGTTATTTTGTGTATAAATGTAAGTTTCAAAGACCAGAATGTTATTATCCTGAAGAAGGATCTGCGATATCCGAAAGCTTGCTTCTTAATGATTTCAGTTAGCCAATAACGGTATCACTTGAAACTCCAACTTGCTGT
>CM070039.1:93037395-93052694 GCA_036250615.1 Ptychadena robeensis
TGGATAGAAGAGAAGGGATGGAGAACAGAGGAGAGGAATGGATAGAAGAGAAGGGATAGATGACAGAGAAGAGGAATAGATAGAAGAGAAGGGATGGTGAACAGAGAAGAGGAATGGAGAACAAAGTAGTGAAACAAAGGGAAGGAATGAGGAAAAGAGGAGAGTAGAGCAATAATGTGAATAACATGGTTCTCCCTCATGTGCACCTACAGGAAGAGACAAAGTGATTGTGGTGATTGACGATGTAGAGGACAGCAGCCATGGAGAGAAGGTCAACATCCTGGAGCATCAGCCCAGTATTGGGAATCTGGCTTGTGATCTGCTTCTCATTTCACAAACTGATAAGAAGAACCCTGAAGGCCTTTTGACAAAATTGAGAAGTCTGACCCCCTTCACTTCTACCTCAGGTACGTGAAAAAGCATTGTTAAACTGAATGCTTCATTTTACGGATTTTTCCGGAATTCTGGTTATTAACATATACACGTTCTCTTTGTGTTCGCTTACAGAGATAAAAGAAGGGAGTCCTCACCAAAAAACTGGTCACCAGTCTGGACGATGCTATCTAGAGGAAAAGCTTGCAGACACTAAACCAAAGTACAACATTATAAATACTGAACCCCTCCAGAGAATCACAAGTCCCATCTCTGAACCAATGTATGTGAATATAGAGTCATGGCGCAGAGACAACATTGAAGACGAATCATTCAGCCAACAGAGTCCTCAGACCTTGAATGACTACACTGATTTTGAGCCCACAAGGGAGACATGGAACAACTCAGAGACAGAGATCATCTATATGACACCTGATGACTTGGGCTATCATGACTATCCACCACAGTGGTGTTATGAAACATCTCAGATGACAAACACTTCTGATCTGGAATGTCCAGAACCCCAATTCTGCAGTGAAACCTCTATGATAGGGTTCCATTCTCTGATTTCCAATGAACTGCCTGATGATCACTACTCAAAGACCAAATCTGCTGCAGACACTTACAGTTCTGAAAAGGCCAATACACTGTCCACAGAGGAACGGTCAGAATCCCAGTGTTGCAGTAAAACCTCTACAATAGGGTTCCATTCTTGGATTACCAATGGATTGCCTAATGATCATCACCCAATGACCAAGTCTGGTGCAGAAGCTTACAATTTTGAAAATGCTAATACAGTGTCCACTGAGGAATGTCTAAAATCCCAGTTTTGCAGGGAATTTTCTAAGGTAGGGTTCCTTTTTGAGATTTTCAAGGACCTGGCAAACAACCAATCACCAATGACCAAATGTAATGATGAAATGTCTAGAATGCCTTACAAATCTGAGAATGCCGCTACACTGTCCATTGAGAAATACCCGCAGACCCAATTCTGGAATGGAACATATAACATAGGGCTTCCTTCTGAGATATCCAATGACCTGACTCACGATGGTTCCCCAAAGACCACATGCAACTATGAAACCTCTAAGATGTCTTACAGTCCTGAGAATTCTAAGTCACCATCCAACGTACACGAGATCCGGAAGATTTTGAAGCCCGCTGTGAAGGGTCATATGTGGTCTAAGTTAATGGATGAATTGATGTTCAAATCCAAGCAGAGACTCGCCCGTCTGGAGGCCTCCTCAGACTAAGGTTGTCCAGAAGATTGGTGAAGAATCTGCTCCTCAGATGTTCTCTTATATCACCGGATGTTATTTTTAAAGTATGTCATCTGCTTTCAGTACTGTGGAAGCAATTGTAAATATATAACTTGTAGCAAAAATATTTCATATACTGTGTACAAAAGAGTACCATGCTGTGCGCACACATTGGCATGAACAGGAGTGCTGAGCTTATTCCGGCCATACACAGGTCGATTCTAGAGATGGTTGAATTATTATTTTTTATTTGACGATTTCAAGTTAATTGCAAAGCCCCTGAACATGGTATCATCACTAAACTTGCTGGAGATGTAGAGAAGGGTTGGGGGTATACTACAAAAAAAGAATGTCTCCTACACAAATAATTTTTGCATAAAATAAGTTCAAAGTTGAGTCAAAATGTTGAAAACTACATGTACTAGAGCAAAGCTTTTTTTTTTAATGTTACCACAACCCTTCTCTACATCTCCAGCAATTTTGGTGATGATGCCATGTTCAGGGGCTTTGCAATCAGCTCATAAAGTTAGCTAGTCAAAAAAATCGACCATCTGTAGTCAATACCCGTGCAAACAACCCGCAATTAATTGCGGGTCAATCGAAGGGGAATCAATTTGCACCACTTTGCACATCAATTCTCACCAATGGGGACCCTGTGTTGTGTGGTCTATGTGAGAGGCATTGGCTGGGAGCTACTGACAGGCACCCCGGAGAACAGGATGCCCCCCCGCACAGCACACATCACATCCGCGTGAGGCTCCACCCCCTTTCCTCTGCCAGGAGCTGATCATGGGGAGGCGCCTTTGTAGTCTGTGTCTCTGTGCAGCGTGAGTGGGCTATAAGGGTGAGAGAAAGTTGTAGTGATGGCAGGTCATATTTGGGCCACCAAGTATTAGAATTTCCAGCCAGGACTTAAGTATCTGCCATACTTTGTTTGAGGCCATGTTTCCACACTTTGGTTTGAATTGCAGTGCGGAGCCCACGGGAGATCACTAGTGCCCAACAATCTCCTGCGGTCTCTGGCGATTCAAACTGCGGCACGGACTTACAGGCAGGAAGTGGGGGGGGGGGGGGGGGGGGGGGGTGTGACAAGATGTCCTGTCCCACCCCCACTTCCTGGCTGATCCCTCTCTATGGGCGCGATTAGGAATCCATGGATGTAGACGCGATTTTTAACTGACTCCATAGATCTCTATGGCCCAATGGCGGTAAGCCGGTGGTAAGATCGCGACCAACTGCAGCTGTGGAGGTGACCCCATTGGTCAATGCATGGCCGGGATCTCTCTTGGGAGATCGTTCAAGTGGATACAAGCCCTTACATTTGACTGAAGAGGTCCCCATACTGCAGATCCCTTGGGTTTTATCTTAAGCTCATTTAACATATTCTCAAAGCAACTTGAAGGACATCAACCAAATAATGAGAAACAACAACTGAGAAAACTAAAAACTATAAGAAGCTGGAATTATGAATCCAATCCAAAAACTAAATTTGCAATATCATATGACGGTACATGTGACAACAGACTGTCAGGGTTAGGTTAGCAACAGCTTAATAACCTTTAGTAACCATAAGAATTGTTCCAGAGATGGACATGAATTTCATCGTGAATATGATTTTGGTCGTGCAATCAACAACACAGAGCGGGAATAATCACACACAAATATACATTTATTTAGCATACACTGAGATATATACATATATAATAAAAGATAATAATACTGCAAGATATATATGACCAGCAAGTCAGATATCAGAATGACACCATCAACATGTATTTAACTCAACATACAGTACATGGTGTCATGGCTGAATGTAGGCGAGGCATTAAAACTCTCAGTTATGTAACAGATCACACACGCAGGAAATACATGAAACTTAAACACTGCAAAATCTATGCCAAAATCTCAGATAAAAGCAATTATTTTTCAAATGTAACAAGCTATGGTTGTGATACAGACTAATGGCAAACTGCCAGTTTCACTATAAGCCTATGAAAGCAGCCTGGTTGGTGTATGCATCTCACCAAGAGGTCTTACTTATCATAGACTATCCTAGCGCAACCCTCTGGAAATAAACAGAGCACTTCTAAGTATCAGCTTGTTGAGAAATGTAATGTACAAAATATATGTATATATATATATATATATATATATATATATATATAATGTTACCATCAGATTGCTGGATGGCAGTATGGTATAAACTATACAGTAAAATAAAATTTTAATATTAGAAAATAGAACAACAACAGGTGTTAAAGTTACAATGTTTCAGAATAGGTATTTTGTGACCAATGCTGCTTAATTCTAAGATGAATTTCATGTCTGTTAGTAACTAAAAAAAATTCTGTATACAATGTTATCCACCCAGACAAATATCATAGGCCTTTTCCAACGCTTTACAATGTATTACAGGACAACCTGTAATATCTAGTCATAAGAATGTCCATTGTTCTCAGACTGGACATCTGGAGATGGGTCTTGATATTTGCAAAGGCCAAGCGAGCTGTTGTGCGTCTTATCATGTCCTCCTCGGTCTGCATCTGTGGAACCCAGCAGTGTGCAGTGTCCGTTGGATCGTCTGCCTTGAGACATTGCCACCAGCAAAGCCCAGATTATACCAGGATGGCCTTGGTGGTGACCCTTGGATTCTAACTATCCTCCTGGCAGCACAGGTGTTACTTTTGGCTTCTGACCACGTCCTCTGAGATTTTCCCTAGTGCGGAACATCTTGTATTTTTTAATAATACTTTGCACTGTAGCCACTGGAACATTTAGATATGGCCTTGTAGCCCTTTCCTTGTGAGCAGCCACAATGCTCAGGTCCTCACTGAGCTCCTTTGTCTTAGCCATGACTGTCCACAAACCAACTGCAGAGAGCTGCTGTTATTCTCCTGTTGATTAAAACAGCTGTTCCCAATTAATGCGGGTGATTAGGATGCTTTAAAACAGCTTGGACTATTTGGAATGGTATAGAACTTTGGATTTTCTCAGAGACTGTGACACTTTCTGAAGGGTATGAATACTTTTGGACATGACACTTTTTGCTCAAATGTAAATAAAAGCTGAGAAATGTTTTTTCCACAAAGATTCCTCTTGTACATCGTCTATGTATAGACAGTAGTGCTCATATGTTTACACACCCCAGCACAATGTATGATTTCAGAGAATATGAATGATACTTGAATGAAAGTTGAATGTATCTTTCCTGTCACTCGTCAGTAGAGATGGTCGAATAGTTTTTCAGAAATTTGACGATTTCAAGTTAATTGCAAACCCCCTGAACATGGTATCATAACCAAACATTTTGTTGGAGATGTAGAGAAGGGTTGGGGGAACATTTGAAAGAAAAAAGTATGTCTCTAACACAAATAGTTTTTGCACAAATTAAGTTCAAAGTCAAGTCAAAATGTCGAGAATTCCGAAAATTTGGAAATTTTACTTTAATTGTGAACTTAATTTATTCAAAAACTATTTGTGTTAGAGACATACTTTTTTCTTTCAAATGTTCCCCCAACCCTTTTCTATATCTCCAGCAAGTTTGGTGATAATACCATGTTCAGGGGCTTTGCAATCAGCTCTGAAAGTTAGCAAGTCGAAAATTCAACCATCTCTAGTTGTCAGTAATTGGCTGAAGCCATTTATTGTCACACAACTGTGTTACCCCTTTTTATACCAAAATCACAACACAAACTGATCAAAAGTTTACACATTATATACGTTTCCAGAACGGAGAGAAATTAAACTATATGGCCAGGCAATGATTTTCTCCCTAGCACACCGCCCATACCGCGCTGTTATTAACATTATAATAATCATCATTAACCCCCCTGCCATTCCTGATGGTCCCAGCTCGTCCAGCTCTACTCTAACCTGTTAGAACAGCAGTGGACGAGCTGGGTTCGTCAGGTAGAGATTGGAGCCACAGGAGAGCAAACTCACTGCTCCGTGTGTCTCAGATCTAATGAAGAGGCAGCTGCAGGAGAACAGATCACTCCTTCCCCCCCCCATGCTCTCCTATGCAACCTGTCACATCTGCAGCGCCATCTAGTGGTCGCAGTGCTCATTTACCTGATACAGTGTGATTGAAATCTTCATTCTCTGAAGCATCTGAACATGTTCACAAAGCATCTGAACATGTTATTATATTCCGGATGTCACCAGACTCCTGTATGGACAGACGCTGGGAAGTGACAGGAATACAATGTAAAAAAATGTTTCCATTAAAGTCTATGGTGCGGTTTTGCTACAGAAATCTGTACCTCAGCAGTGCACTAGGGAGGTTAATGATGCAGGCTGTGAGAGCTGGAAAGCAGACGCCCCTCCATTAACATGGAGGTCTCACGGAGGTCTATGCCACCACCCACCCCCCGTCCCTCTACGCATCATCGTGATGCGATCGGTGGCGCCACACAACCCTGGAAATGCTGCTTTTCGAAGATATGCGGCTTCATGAGAGCCCAGCTCATCCAGAGTTTGTTCGTCATACAAACTCTGGATGAGCTGGGCTCGTCACGACCGCCAGGGAGGTTAAGAATACATGTAAAGTGTCGACTATATATAAGATAATGCTAAAGGGTGGAGAAGGGAAAGTACACACAAATTCCTATATGTATAAGTGGGAAAGAATCTTAGGAAGAAAATTAAAAACAGAAGAATGGAAAAGGATATGGCAAATGCAGGAAAGACGTCCATATGTACTTTGTATAAAGAAAATATATACAAAATCGTATATCATTGGTATTACACGCCTGAGAAATAAAAAAGAATATACCCACAGGCATCAGATCCAAAAAGGTATGCTGGATCATATATTCTGGTACTGTCTGGTTCTGGTACTATTCTGGTACAAAGATACACATGTTCTGGAATCAAGTGAATAGTCTAAAAGAGGAATTAGCAGAAAAACCATTACAATTAGATATATTTACTCACTTGCTGGGGGCACTGGGTAAAAATATAAAAAGATACAGAAGAAAATGATACAGCATATACTCACGGCAACAAGATGCTTATTAGCCCAGAAATGGAAGTCTAGTGAGTAGTGATTAGAGATGGTCGAATTTTTCGACTTGCAAACTTTGTGAGCTTATTGCAAAGCCCCTGAAAATGGTATCATCACCAAACTTGCTGAAGATGTAGAGAAGGGTTGGGGGAACATTTGAAAAAAAAAGTTTAGCTCTAGCACATGGAGTTTTTGCATAAATTAAGTTCAAAGTTAAAGTCGAAATTACGATTTTCGAATTTTGTACTTGACTTTGAACTTCATTTGTGAAAAAACTATTTGTGTTAGAGACTTACTTTCTTTTTTGGAGTATACCCCCAACCGTTCTCTACATCTCCAGAAAGTTTGGTGATGATACTATGCTCAGGGGCTTTGCAATGAAGTCGAAACCGGCGAAATGGTCGAATTTTTTTTTAAAAAAATTCGACCATCTCTAGGATGGCTGAACTGCCCGCAAGGCGGACAGTTCGGCAGCAAACATGCATGTTCGCCCTCCTTCTCGCCAGCGGACAGTACGGGTGTTCAACCCGCCCCATTCGCCAGAGAGAAGATGATCTATATTCTTCCTTCGGCAGGATCAGAACCTGCGAGATCGTGCCGGAGGAAGAGTCTTTTCACTATAAGACCGGGCATGAAGCCAGTCTCCTAGTGAAAAACTGGTTCAGGGACAGGAAGTGGCGTCACATCCGGCTACCATAACCAGGAAATATGCGTTCCAGGGACCGCATGTGACGTCACTGACGTCACATCCGTTTTTTCCGATTCTAATTCCCCGCCGCGAACAGGTGGACAGTTAGGACAGTTGGACAGTTAGACTTATTTGAAAGTCCGACCCGCCCGTTCGCGGACAGACCTGGCTGATGTTCGGCCATTGCTACTAGTGAGTCACCCAAATATGTAGAATTATTGAACAGAATAGCAGATATTAGAACAACGGAGTATGTGACAGCCAGAATGAATGATGCAATGTTACAATTTGAAAATATACATGAATCAAATTCTTAGTTCGCCATTTAATATGCATTATACACGTTTCGCCCTACATGGGCTTCCTCAGGATACTCCAAACAGACATGCTTATCAACATGATCTATAGATTTAAATGAATAGCAAAACAGACTGTAAATTTTATGTTTACAAGATTGGATACATCCACTGCTATCAAGTATGTCCCATCATATGTTATTACCTGTGAACCCTTAGGCTATGTCTCCACAGCCTTTTGTGATCGGGACCCCTACAATGTCTGAACAGTGCATCCGCCGGGCAGGTAATTAGTGTTGAGCTTGAATATTCGAATTGCGAATATATTCGGCGTATATCGGCTATTCGAGAATTCGGCTAATAATGGTGGCGGATATTCGCCAAGGAGTGTGGGGCCCAGACCTGTGGCTTCTGGAGCTGTGGAAACATGGGGCTCACAGAGAGTGTGAGGCCCAGTCCTGTTCATGCTGGGAAGCTGAGCCCAGGACAAATGATTATGTTGGACGGTGCGAAACCAGGAGTCTTAGCATTTTCAAGGACATTTCGTTTTAATTTATATAAGCCCAGTGTAGGTGACTTTCTGTTTAGACAGGTGCAAATAAACATGGGCAGGAGCCCTAAAAAAGATCACAATCGTGTGGATTGATGGTTTGAGCTGAACCCCCAAAATGGTCATACACTTGTTTTATCAAATCGAATATTAGTAGAATCAATTGCCAATTCGAATATTGCCTATGCAGCTAATCACTAGCGTGTCCTGTAAATGGAATCTCAATATTAACCTCCCTAGCGGTTGAGACGAACCCTGTTCGTTCGCTGAACAGGGTCCTCTCAACCGCAGGGGAAGCTGGCAGCGGGGAGACCCGATGCCTTCCCAGAAAGCTGCAGCGATTGTCTTCATCGCTGCAGCATTTTCGGGGTTGCGGCACCGCCCCGATCGCGTCACGGTGATGCGGAAGGGGGGGGAGGGGGTCTCGGCACCATAAACCTCCATGTTAATGGAGGAGCGCCGGCTTTCCCTCTCACGCAGCTGGTGTCAGTAATGACACCAGCTGTGTGAGGAGCTCCATAGAGATACTGGAAATGACAGGCAGTGTACTGACAGGCAGTGCGCTAGGGAGATTGATAATTAACCTAGGGGCTGCAGTAAAATAAGACTTTGAAAGACTCAAGTTTCAGTTTATGGATAAAAAGTGACAAAGGTCATGTGACTAGAACGAGAAGGAAAACTCATATACATGAAAACCTATGAACATATGTATGTATGTATGTATGGAGGAGGTGAGACTAAGGCATATTAACAAACCTTCCTGGTGGATTGAAGCATACTATGAGCTCCAGAAAAAGAAGAGACCTCCATTTGAGAACTGCAGAGACACCTCTGACATCTGACATATTCTGATCTATATATGTGAACCAGATACGTCATCCAGGTATGAAGGCTTCTTGCGTGTCAGGAATGGGGGTAAGTCTACTGCACATTAAGTGCCAGGAGAACCAAAGTAGAAGAATGGTGGGTCATGGGTGGTCATAGGGGGGCAGATAGTGGTAGATGGAGACAACATCAGAGTGTAGATGTGAGGGTCGCAATGTGCAGGTATCCTCTACCTATGGACACATTATGGTTGTTCCTCATCTGACTTTAGATACAACTTAGTACTATTTCAAACATCAATATTTTTAAATATGTTATTGTAACTTAAGTGATTTCTGGTGATAGCTGACTGTTAGGGTATCAGTGGGGTCACAGTCTCAGGTAGGATACCCCAATCTCCACTATGGACTTCACCTTCAGCCAACCCAAGCAACAGGATATACAATACACCTACCTGACATTAGTTGAGCCCAGGCACATAAAGTAAAATGAAAGACTGATGTAACCCCCCCCAGGAAGCAAAACTACGGTGGAAGTCATGCACAGGAGATCAATGAATTGAGTAGCCAAGGGGTTAAACAGAAGAGTAGTTCAAAAACATTGGCAAAGGTCATACACAGGAGTTTGGTTAAAATGGAGTAAACAATTCAGAAAGTAATCTGGTATCGGCACCCCAAGGCAGCCCCTGTGCTGTCATGTGGTCACATGAGATTGTATGTTTTGGTTTCTTTCTTTGAACCAAGGGTTCCTAAAAAAAATTCAAGATACTGATATCTTGATGCCTGACTAATCCCAAGAAACAACCAATTTCCAACAGATCCCCATAGGGTGATTCAAAACAGATCCACAGATCACACAGGAGTGCACTATGCACTATGCAATCCCACCACTGAGTGGCGGTAACACAGCTCTGCCTTCTCTTTTGGGCAGGGAACTGCCTTCTAAGGCTATGTCTCCACAGCATTTTGTGATCCATCTGGACACTTAAGTAAAGCGCAGTGCTTGGAAGGGGTCCTGACAGATCACATACACATTACCTGCCCAGTTGGGTGCTCTGTTCAGACTGCACTACGTTAACCCCTGCATCAGTGAATCAGCTAAGCGCCGTGAGAACAAAGCATCTGCCGGGCAGGTAAAGTGTATGTGATGACTGACGGATCACAAAACGCTGTGAAAACATAGCCTAAGATAGCAACTGGAACCAACAGCCATTTGTAATCCATGACGATGCCTGGCAGACATTGACATTGCTTTCAGTATGTCTTCTACTTATTCTCATAGATTAGAAGTATTTATAGATTCTCATAGACTGTCAGAAGTAGGTGGACAGTAGTGTTGAGCTCGAATATTAGATTTTCGAATATTTAGCTCGAATATCGCTATTTCGCCATTTCGCGAATATTCGCGAATATATCATCGGATATCCGACGCGATCGCGCTATTTCGCGATTTATTGCGCTTTTATAATCGCGATCCATTGAAATGCATGGGATCGCGATTATATAATCGCAATGCGCTTTTTTAAAACGGAAATGACGGATATTCTCCCAGTCGAATATCCGAGCTCCATTGACTTGCATGCATTGCACATATTTGGTCGCATTGCGCTTTTTCGGATAATCACAATTTCGGATTCCGCCATTCTCCATTGACTTCAATGTATTGCACATATGTGCTCGCATTGCGCTTTCTCGGATAATCGCGATTTCGAATTCCGCCATTCTCCATTGACTTGCATGCATTGCGCATATGTGATCGCAATTGCGATTTTAAGATCGCAATTCATGTCGTAAGTGCGGATATTCGAGATTACGAATATAGAATCGAATATTATGGCAGATATTCGCGAAATTACGCAAATTCGAATATTGCCTAGTCGCTCATCACTAGTGGACAGTTCAGCCACATACATAACATGGGGTTTTCTTCCCCCGGGGAACCTATTCACCGGTGGGAAGAAGGTGACTATTCTTCTGCTGGTTGGATCAGGAGCAGAACAATCCGGCCAGTGGAATAATTATTTTACCAGGGACTGCAGAGAGAAGCCAGTCTTCTAGTGAAAGAAAACCGGCTTAAACTGGAAGTGACGTCACATCCGGATATAGAAACTGGGAACTGTGTGTTCCAGGTACTGGAAGTGACGTCACTTCCATTTTTTTCAATTCAATTTTTTTAAAGTCCGATCTGCCTGACGGACCTGGCCGAAGTTTGGCCATCACTAATCACAAGTTCTCTCAAGCTCATTGTACAATTTTACTTTTGTATTCCTTCTTTTTTTCAGTCCATTGACTTTATTGTTCTAAGCAACACGCAGCATACAACAGCTCTGTTCATGTTTTTAATCTTTTTGATTTTTAGAACAAATTCAAATGCATTCCAAAAGGTTGACAAGAAAAGTCTTGAGAGGGATTTCAAGATGGATCAGATAGAGCAACAGGTGCATAGTAAGCTTTCCAGGATACGAACAATACTGGAAGAGACACCAGGTAAATTCCAGGGATCAGTTTTATCACCCTTTGGCCTCTAAAATATAATTTTCAGAAGAGGAGGAGTTTTCTACATTTAAATACAAAAGGACAGATTTATTCCCTTGTTTTTTTTTTATGGCCACCCACGTCCTCTCCATATCATTGATGGGTTCTTTTAGAAACTAAGGAGAGATCTCCCAATGAGAACTTCTATATTATAAAAACAAAGAAATCCCTCTCACAACTTAGGTTATTCTGTTAACTGTCTAATTCAAGATGTGATTCTTAATATCTTGGAGATATGTGATGTTTTATCAATGTATACAAATATTGTTATCATGTTCTGTAATGTGCCGGTTGTATTATATTCCCTAGTGAGTCCTTCATGTTCAGTGAGCCAACAAGTTCCGAATGGGGCGTCTATCAATGAGGTAAGAGAAATACTCAGTAATAACCCATTGCTCCTAATATAGAGCACTCCATTGTGTTAGTTGCCCTGTTTCATTCATTGTCCCTTTTGATCACTCTGTGCCAATCATTGTCCCTTTGATCACTCTGTGCCAAACATTGTCCCCTTCTGATCACTCTGTGCCAATCATTGTCTCATTTGATCACTCTGTGCCCATCATTTCGCCTTTCTGATTACTCTGTGCAATTAATGTTCCCCTTCTGATCACTCTGTGCCATTCATTGTCCCCTTCTGATCACTCTGTGCAAAACATTGTCCCCTTTGATCACTCTGTGCCATTCATTGTCCCCTTTGATCACTCTGTGCCATTCATTGTCCTCTTCTGATCACTCTGTGCCATTCAATGTCCCCTTTGATCACCATGTGCCAATCATTGTCCCCTTCTGATCACCCCCTAATATTATATTAATATGTATATAATAAATATAAAGTATATACTATAACAATACTCCAAGTACATACTAAACCAATGTTCCAAGTTAATAGCAGACCAATGCCGCAGGAATAAACTAAAACACTGTTCCACATATATACTAGACCAATGCTCCAAGTATATACAAAACCAATGCTCCAATTATATACTAGACCAATGCTCCAATTATAGACTAGACCAATGCTCCAATTATATACAAAACCAATGCTCCAATTATATACTAGACCAATGCTCCAAGTATTTACTAGACCAATGCTGCAAGAATATACAAGATCAGTGATACAATTATATACTAGACCAATGCTCTAAGCATATACTAGACTAATGCTCCAAGTGTGTACCAGACCAATGCTCCAAGTATTTGTGATATCTCCATATGCTGTTAGTTTGCATCTTCCCACTCATGGTATCACCAGCTCATATTGCCCTCTGGATGTTGTTACCAGAGGGAAGCGCCATAAAATGATCCCCCATTCAGAACATGGGAGACCATATTGTATGTTGTACCCCCACTGACAGGATAACTATGTTTGATGATTTATATTCCAAAGACTGATGATTAATATGACAGTAATTATCATTAATTATTAAAGGATGTGCATGTTCATGAGCATAGTTCCATAATAACAATCTCATTTTGGTAACTGTAGGTAACATGTACGTACCCCTTACAATGTGAGTAAATGTAAAAAAAAGAGACATTTTTATGATTTTTTTCTTAATATGAACACTTTACTTGTATGATTACAATTGTGCTGACGTGACCCCTGTACAGCAGAGGCCAGGACACGAGGTTGGTATCTTCTCCATGGAAGTAATGGACCCTTCATGGCTGGAAGCTGCGCTGAATTCCAGGTTTTTTACTGGAAGCGTAAGGAAGAGCAAATCCATCATTCTTAAAGATCCAAACATTACTGATGCGGGGTCTCAGTGTACCTACGGCATCTTCCTGGTGGATCTTGGCACCTGGAGCAGAACAACAATCCCAGAAAAACAAGAAGCAGTGAGAAAAATGGGTAAGAGTCACACAATGGAAAATTTCCCTTTGCCTGATACCTACATCTGCTGTGATGATGTGATATTTGAACAAAGTATCCTAAACCCATGATATCCCATGTTATGTCCTGCAAGTAGTCACTGTTTGTCCATGAATATGTTTTGGCACAGGACAGAAGCCCCATATAGTGGTGATTGAGGATGCTGAAGACAGTGGAGATGCCCAGAAGAACAAACACATAAAAGAACTATTTCTGAACAAGATATATGTCCGGGATCTCTTTCTCTTCAGCAAACAGGAGAAGACTTGGGCCCTAACAAAGTTTTGCAATTCTGATCATCAAACGGTCTTCACTCCCAGTGGTAATGGTAGGTACCTACCTGGAGAAGGTTGGCAAGAATTATATAGATGCTGTTGATGCTGGTGGGTTACCTGAGTCAGTTCAGAGCTCATCTCTAGAGTCTAGAATACTGTGAATGTAAAAATAATTTGACATACTTGGAGCATTGGGCACCTACAAGGAAAGAAACTATCACTTACCGTGGATATTCTTACTTATTAAACAGTTGAAATAAGTCTGGCTCTAGAGTTGATTGGATAGTTAAAAAATAAAAGCTTTACTTACCATATTTTCCAGACCATAAGATGCACTTTTTCACCCCCAAAATTAGGGGGGGAAAGTGCCTGCGTTTTATGGTCCAAATGTGTCCACTCGTGGCCATTTGGCCTCCGGTGTTTGAAGCTTGGCTCCCCGCCAGCTCTCCCGGCAAATAGATCAGCTGTGTGATCTGCCATCTGCTGGGAGAGCTGGAGAAGCTGAACTGTATTGTTTATATTAGAAGAGCCCCGCAGATATAGCCAGTGCAGAGTGTGTGGGGAGATCTGCACTAGCTGGCAGCTTCCTCACACATGCAGCGTAGAGGAAATGGGTGTGCCCTCTCTCCCTTCCCTCTCTGTGCTCTGTGTGAGGAAGAAGAGATGTTGAAGTATGCTCTCTAGTGACATTATTTTTGTGGCTGAAAATGGGTACTGCATGAGATATTTTTTATACATTCATTTAAACACATGAAATTTGTTTTTTCGGATTTCCTGGTTTCATCTTTTCAGGGTTTGCTTATAATTAGTAGTGATGGCAAAACTTCGGTCAGGTCCGTCCACAAACAGGTGGATCAGACTTTTAAAAAAGTCCAATATGCACCTGCCGAAAAATTGAAATCCCCTGCCTGTTCACAGGGAATTTGAATAGAAAAAAATGGTCTGTTCACAGGGAATTTGAATAGAAAAAAATGGTCTGACGTTGTCACTGACGTCTCTAACCGGACGTGATGTCACTTCTGGTTTAAGCCGGTTTTCTGTCATGAGGGACCGGCTTCTTTCTGCGGTCTCTGGTGAAAGAATTCTTCCACTGCCCGCATCTTTCTGCTTCTGATCTGGCCAGAGGAATAATAATCACCTACTTCCCGCCGGGAAGAAACTATGCTATGATCGCGACCGAACTGAACTATTCGCAAATATTCGATCCGATATACAGGCCGACAGCGGACTATATTTTAAGTCCGATTGGTGGACGGACCTTGCCGAAGTTTGGCCATCTTTATAGGTCTACAACCAATAGGAAGGTCTCATTCACTGTGAGCAGTGGTGTGATAAACATTTATTTCTATAAAAATTTAATTGATGGAAAACTTCATACGTTGTTGCACACAATGATATTCATAAGGATATTCCTCTGTGATGTGAATGATACTCCTATAACACACTATTTCTTCTGTAGATCCCCCAGTGTCCTACCAAGCTCCACCAATCTTGAATAGACCTAATTCTACTTCAGCAGCATACATGATGGGTGAGTATGGAATTCCTCTGCTCTGTTACGGAGTATAAATCATATTCTTCATACATGTGACTATTTCTCTTATAAGATTCTATTTCTTTAG
>CM070039.1:93054866-93070978 GCA_036250615.1 Ptychadena robeensis
GCGATTCCCGGCAGAATCACCAGAATCGATCGGGTGAGTGATCAATTGGCCATGGAATCCTGCACGTTCATGGCTAGCTTTAGGTTTATTGCTTCATCTGTTCTCTTTTGATGACATGTGTGTGCTCAGTCTCTGTCTATTAATCCTATTGTTTGCACATGTAATTGCTTACACCTAAATCTGATGATATTTTAGGGAGTGCTCCCTTATTACCTGCCTCACCTGCCCCACATGGTATTCCCCCCCGGGCAGCCCACACAGTAGGTACGTATGTAAACCAAAACCTCAATTTCTAGATGAATATTTTATATTATTCGGTCAGCTGACTTTTATTACTCATGTGACCGGATTTCAGCGGAAGCTCCATTGGTGACCATCTCATCATTCCCAAACCAGGACAGACAGTGTAGTCCGCCCCAACCATCACACATGACAGGTAAGTTAAAAAATCTCATCATTTTATATTTTATGATATGTCATATTATTTATCACTCATATGATGTCATTTCAGGAATGGGACCACTAGTCGCAATCTCATCTACCTCCAGCCATGACGGATCTACTAACACTTCCCATCTGGCACAGATGACGAGTGAGTATGACAATCAGGACGGGTATATAATATATAAAATAATGAAACATCAGTTTTAGCAATAATGGATAAGGTTTGGTGGACAATTCCTAATATTTCCAGAGTTGGAACTTTGTACCTGGTGCTTATTTTGGAGTATCTCTTATTCAATAGTTATACGGGTATATGAAATGTAAAATAAAACACATCACCTTTAGAATATTATCCGGAAACAGGACCTGGATGATGGTTGTAGGACAAGTCCTGATATTTCTGAGATGAGACTCGGTATCTGGTATCTCTTATTAACAATAAGGAAAAACCTCAGGTTGTAGGTAGAGATGGTCAAATTTTCTTGCTAACTTTGTGAGCTAATTGCAAAGCCCCTGAACATGGTATCCTCACCAAAATTGCTAGAGGTGTAGAGAAGGGTTCTGGGAACATTTAAAAAAAAACATTTGAAATTCCAATTTTAGAAATTTTGACTTGACTTTGAACTTACTTTGTTCAAAAACTATTTGTGTTAGAGACATACTGTTGTTTTTTGTAGTATACCCCCAACCCTTCTCTACATCTCCAGCAAGTTTGGTGATGATACCATGTTCAGGGGCTTTGCAATTAACTTTTTTTTTAAACAGAGGCAAGGGGACTTTAAGGGCTTCAGTTATAAATCCACAAATCAAAAAAAAGTATCTATATCGAATAAGTAAAATACAAAAAAGATGATCATTTAATTGTCCATGAAAAACAAGTTAAGATTCAAATTGTTGTACAATATAAACAGGTTGACACAGCACTTTTAAACCGCCATGTCACGGAGCAGCAGGTGTGGACCCACTGTGCCACGTGTCCTACCTCCTCTAAGGGTGTTGTCTACGTGAACCCACTCATTCTTCACAATACCCCTGAAGGTAGGGATAGACTTTCCTGAGGGGATCACCAGGTCGCTACCTCTTGAGGGATGGTAGGAACACAGGCAGCTGGTCCAGGGGACAGCAGGGAAGGCTCCAGGGACACAGGTGTCATCAGCCAGACAGTGTAACAGGGCGGGCAGTGCAGGTACAGATCAGGTAGCAGGAGAGTGCAGCAGGCAGGTAAGGGTTAACAGGTATCAGTCTCAGAACACAGGCAGGGTTCTATATCACAGGAACAGCAATGGCAGACAGTGCTTAGCATAACACAGAGACCTTAATACTGAGGCAAAGCTGAAAGGGCAGGGTTCCTTTTATAGCTGCAGGAGGTCCACTATTGGTAAGCCAGGTCACATGACAAGTACCTTAAATCCCAGGAAATGACACGTGCTGTTGTTTAAGGAAGTGTGTAGAAATATCAGAATGACCGCTGAACAGGGCCCAGATCTGCAACAGTAAGTAGGGAGGCTGCGGCGCGTACGGCAGCTGCCGTTACACACCATATGATGTTTTCACCAACTCTCCATAAAAATAGGGGGGAAAAAGTGACCGGCTTTATCAACAATTTGTCAAGCCACCATGCAAAATTGTTGAGTGTTTGTTGAGCAGATAAGTTGAGAATTGTTGAGCAGTAAGTTGGTACCTTTATAGAATGACTTTAAATACCGTAACATAACTGGGGCTTAAGCCCCGCCTTCGAAAATATTTTCACCAGTGTTTGCGACTGTCCTTCTTACACCGACACATCACAAGAAGTCTACATGGTCTGATTTCCTCTTGCGGCACTGTTGAGCTTTCGCTAGTGATGGCCGAACTCCGGCCATGTCCGTCTGCAAACGGGCGGAGCGGACTTTTAAAAAAGTCCGCTGTCTGCCCGTTCGCGGACAGATTCAAATTCCCCGCCTCTAGGCGGGGAATTTGAATCGGAAAACCTGGATGTGACGTCAGTGATGTCACATCCGGCACCTGAAACGCATAGTTCCTGGTTGTGCTAACCGGATGTGACGTCACTGACACATCCGGGTTTGCGAGGCAGTTTTTCACTGAAAGACCGGGTTCTCTATCCGGTCTTTCAGTGAAAAGATTCTTCCTGCGGCAGGATCTCGCTGCTAATGATCCCACCAGAGGAAGAATAGAGGGCTCCTTCTCGCCGGCGAACAGGGCGGGTCGAACACCCATACTGTCCGCTGGCGAGAAGGGGGGCGAACATGCTTGTTCGCAGCCGAACTGTCCGCCTTGCGGGCAGTTCGGCCATCCCTAGCTTTCGCCATGCTGTGACAAAATGAACAAAATATGTTACAGAACACATAATACCCCTAGAACACTCCCTAATTCCTTACATCCCCATCTCCATTCCAAATCCAGTCCCCTTGGTCAAGCTGCCCTCGCACGTATGCTTTTAGCCCGGTTCTGGGCATACAATGTGTCCACATATTTCTGGAGCAACGGTCATGTTCACTTCATTTCCTTGGCTCACAAACAGTAACCGAGGTCCAGACAGCAGAAAGGTGATGCACATGTTTACTAAGGAATATATACAGTCTTTCACCATCACCTGGAGGCAGAGACGGTGTTCAAGCTTAGGAGCTACAGTAACAAACTTGTCCCTAATGCTGCTGGGTTACTTTTGGATAGGAGGCCATATTCCAGAGGGTGCAGGATGGTCCAGGACCAAGGGATAGCCGTACGAACTGGGGTACATTGAAAAATCATTGGCCTTGCATCTGCTTCTTCTAACTGGATTTTCCACGCTAGGGTCCCTGGTCTAGGTGGAGGGGAGCTCCAGCCTACGGAGCCTAAACACAGCTCCAGGATACACAGAGAATAGCCTATAAGCTTCCAAAGAGCTTCAATATATACCTTTTTGGTTTTTGGGAGTGAACTATCCCCGTAACCAAGGTAACTAAAGTACAATGTAACAATTTCCAGGAATGCAGGTGGCTAAACTTTCCAACAAGTACCTCAGACAGCTTTAGTATGAAGCATTAAAGTGACAGAACTAGCACAATATATTACAGCATTTATAAGCAGTAATTACACAGCATAAAAATACAATTAGTGCCCCATTCTTGGATCACTACACTCCCCCGGGCCCTAACCAGACTACTCCTGGGTCTGGTCTCAACTAAGGCGAGCCGCGGGCACGAGAGGTTCCAAGTACTTGCTACTCTTCCCTTTAAGAGGGAACAAAGCAACAAAGTCTAGGGGGACACGCTACCGCAATACCCGTCCAATTGGTTGTAATAGCCCTAAAAGAGGGGCTCAACATCAGACTATGTACAATGAAAGTAAAGTGACAGCTGAATAGGGAGGTAAGTACGAACGCTCCACTAAAGAGGGTCTCACTTTAATATACAAATATACAACCCATACCTATTTACATGAGGTAGGTGAACCCTTGAGTATGGGTCCCATATCAACAGCGTCACCAGAGGGCTTGTCATAGACAGTGGGTAATCACTCCCACACCACACTCCCAAGAGGCCCCCAAAGTCATCAACAAGGGGTTCACAGGTCAGTCCACCAGAGGGCATAAAACTGTACTTTCACTGGGGAGGACCATGTGAATTGAAATGGGTACCTACCTACCTTGGGGACACCTAAGGGCGGTAACCCGTGACATTAGCTAGCATACAGGTCTCCATGTGTCATTCATGTCCTCCAAGACTAAACTGTTCGGTCACTGCCTCACCTACTACATGGCGGTTGCGCATATTACGGACCTAGGAAAAAGAGAAGGACCCACACCTGGAGTTACTTCGGCAGGTGTGGTGACCTTTGTGAGGGGGCATACGGACAAGGGCAGTCCTACAGCAGTGGGCAATCTCTTCCCACACCACAAGCCGCAGGGACTTCACCAAACACCTTCTAGGGCAGGTGTCCAGCTGCTACCTAGGGAAGTGAAGGCTGCTCGTCAGCAGTAAATGAGAGCAACTAATTAGTATAGCTCCACCTGGAGGCTCTCAACAGGTGAGCATATAGCAGCACTAAAACAAATATCTAATCCTATGCCCCCCCCCCCCCCTCTACATTGACCTGTGGTAAAGTTCTGCAATGTATGCCTATATGTAAACTAAACAGTAGGGTAGTCCTAGCTTGGCAGGAGGAGGGGTCTAGGTGGAGGGGAGCTCCAGCCTATGGAGAGCCTAAGCACAGCTCCAGGATACACAGAGAACAGCCTAGAAGCTTCCTAAGAGCTTCAATATATAATATTGGTTTTGGGGAGTGAACTATCCTCGTAACCAAGGAAACTGAATTATAAAGTAACAATTTCCAGGAATGCATGTGGCTAAAATTTCCAACAAGTACCTCAGACAGCTTTAGTTTGAAGCATTAAAGGGACAGAACTAAAGTACAGTACAGTATATAACAGCAATTTCAAGCAGTAAGTACACAGCATAAAAATACAATTAGTTCCCCATTCTCGGGTCACTACAGGGGCAGTCCCCTCCCTTAATTATCATGGGGGCTCCAGTTCATCATGGTCCATAACTTTGAAGGGGACACTACCCAAACTTTGCAGGCACATGTCACCACAACACAAGCCTTCCTGCACTGCAGTACTATACACACAGCACACCTAGTGTGAATGAGCCCTTATGGTTTTCTCATATCTTCCTGATTTATGGAGAGTAAATATACTGAAGAAATATGTCATTTTGATATTTAAAGGTAATGCTCGTGAACAGAATATACCGAATGCTGGAAAACCAACCAAAATATCAATCACTAAAAAAACTGTCAGACAACAGAAGGTGGATTCTCCAAACTATCCAGGTAATCCTTTATGTCTGTTCAAGAAACTTTTTTCAGAAAGTTTTTTTACCGCCGGCGAACCTTCAACTTTGTCCTAGAACAGGAACTTTCTAAATCTGTACGCTTTAGATATTGTCGTGGATTTATAATAGATGGATGTATTTGGGATGTTTGGTTCTCCTGATGGATGGTTGGGTATCTGTGATGTATAGTATTCATATGTATAGGTTTGATTGCAAATTTTTTACTTTGTATGTGAATTTTCGACTGGAAAACTTGCATAAAGACAAAAAATATGCAATCTGGACTTTGCTGTACAGTATGAACTTCAGCTGTAAGAGAAGAAATCGGTGTAAATAGTAGCAGAGCTTTACAATCAGTGCTGAGACTGCAAATAGTGATGTCTCTAATCCCCACAAACCTGATTACACATGGAACGGGAGCACTTTACACAGGAATATAGAGTTGTATATGAAAAGGGAATTATATAAGATAAGAAGCACTATAACCAGATTTCCCAAGCAGAAGCCATTTTGGCCGCAAGATCTGTCACAGCACAACAGTCAAAAATAATGTGCATGGCATTGACATGACAATACCTGTTTTAGGGAGATACTTATCAAGAGGCTGTTGTCACAGCAATGTGTCATGGAAGCAATTTAAGGCATATCGGCTCAAAGCCATGTGAAGAGAGGATCCATGTGTATGTGCTCCGCCTGGACCCCCACGCTTAACACAGGGGGTCCTGACGAATCACACACGAGGTGGAGACATAGCCTAAGTGTGTGGCCTTAACGTCACAATACTTTATTGAGTATACTTTTGCAAAATGACCCTTTTCTGGCTGTTGTCGCAGCATTTTGTAGACATTTGTATGACACTGACAATACCTTTTTAAACAACATACATTTGCAAAATGCAATTTTGGATTTACCAACATGTTGGTTTCCTGTTCGAGCGATCCCACTCGAAGAAAGGTGTTTTTTTTTTTGATCAGCTAACGATCACTGTGAACGTGCACAGTGATCGATCATTTGGAAATCGAGCAAAAAATTGACCTATGTATTTAGTTTTAATAAACCATTAAATATTTACAAGTGATGAGTAGAGACGACGGAATTTTCTATCCATTGTTTATGCTTTTATAACTTTTTTAAAGACAATATTGTGCCTTAAAAGTATGCCTAGTCCCTCGCTTTTGCCTAATTTTTTTATGTTACAGCCCTATTCCAAAATGCATTCATTTGTTTATTTTTACTCAGAATTCAATACACAACACTCGATATTCGAGCCGTCCGATGTACCCTGCAGCAGCATGATGACGTCATCACACTACGGTCAGATATCAGAGCAGCCGGGGAGAGCAGAACTGCCTCTCACCGGCTCCTCCTCCTCAGCCGAGTGACCCAGGCAAAGCATCGGACATCGCCGTATTAACGGTCATGTCTGATAAGGCTGTTTTCGAGCGGGATAGATTTGTTCTGCTATAGGGGAAGATTATATGAGTCAGAAAGATGACCGTGAGCGCGCACGGCACTCAAAACGGCCATTGATTTGACCCATATCTTCATGTCCGTACCCTGCTTTAGCAGTATAAAACTATTCTAGTTCTACATATGCAAGTCCTTTTGATTTGTAAAGTTTATTTTTTTTATTACAGCTCCATCTTCTTCTACTCCAAATCCCCAGAAGGTTGCATTCGTGAATAAATATCGGGTGGAACTGATAAAGAACGTATCTAACGTGGCTCCCATCCTGGATTCTCTCCTGTCCAAATCTATGATAACTGATGAACAAAATGACACCGTACTAGCTAAGAACACTCCCCAGGACCGCATGAGGGAACTCTACATTGCCATCAGGGGATGGTCCGACAAAGACAAACAGGTGCTCTATGAAGTCCTGAAGGAGAACTATCCTCTAATCATTAGGAGACTGGAGGAGTCCTGAGATACTTCTAAAGCAAACACCATCTAACAGTTCCCAAACTGGGGGGCGTGAAAGTATTCCAGGGGGGGTGCAGGTCCTCATTCTTAACCTGTGTTTGAATAGGAAGGGGGCTGGATAATGTTGCCTTGGGCCTTGGCAGTGAGCAAGTCATTGGCAACTTTAGTGATGGCTGTCTCAATGGAATGAGAAAAATAGAAGCATGATTGGAGGGGGTCAAGGAGGGAATTCACAGTCAGATACTTGCTGAGTCTTTTGTAAACAAGGCGCTCGAGTAGTTTAAAAGCGAAAGGAAGAAGAGAGATTGGTCGGTAGCTAGAGGGAAGAAAGGGGTCAAGCGATGGCTTCTTATGTATGGGGAGGACTATGGCATGTTTAAAGGATGATAGGAAGATACCAGAGAAAAGGGAGAAGTTGAATAGTTCAGTCAGTGCAGGGGCAAGGGTGGTAGAATGGGTCTTAAATAGTTCAGCGGGTATAGGGTCGAGTGGGCAGGTGGTGGAAGGAGAAGAGCGAAGCAGAGAGGTGACTTCCTCCAGACTGACAGGGGAAAGTGAGAAAAGAGTTAAAGGGGGATGGGATTGGAGGAGTGGAGGTGAGGGAAGAGTTGGAGGAGGATGGGATTGGAGGAGTAGGGGTGAGGGAAGAGTTACAGGAGGATGGGATTGGAGGAGTGGAGGTGAGGGAAGAGTTGGAGGAGGATGGGTTAGATGGAGTGGGGATGAGGAGGGGGAAGAGTTGGAGAAGGAGAAATATCAGTTCAGATGGCTTCAATCTTATCTTTAAAGTATGTGGCCAGGTCTTGGTCAGAGAAGGTGGCAGTGGGAGGAGGAGGTGTAGGATTGAGGAGAGAGTTGAAGGTGGAGAAGAGGCAGTGAGGGTTCAATGCTTGTCAGGATATGAGTGACGAGAAGTAGGTTTGTTTGGCCATGGTAAGGGCAGCATTGAACTTATGGAGTTTGGCCTTGTACATGAGAAAGTCAGTGTTCTGGCCAGACGTTCTCCACTTGGCCCTGCCCTGCAAGCATCTTGTTGGAGGGAGTGAGTGTGCTTACTGTGCCAGGGACGGGTGTTGGTGGGGCGGGTAGAGCGGAGGGTGGCAGGAGCAAGTTTATTTAGGACAGATTGAAGGGTCAGATTATAGTGAGAGGTAGCTTGGTCAGGGGATGCGAGATTAGTGATAAAGTAGGGAAGTGAAGATAAAGAGTCAGAGAATGCAGAGTGGTCCAGGTTGTGGAGGTCTCTGTGCCAACATCCAGGTTGGGTAATTGCAGGGGTGGACAAAGGGCAAAAAGTGTTCATATCAAAGGTTAAGAGATGGTGGTAAGAGAGAGGGAAAGCAGAGTTGTCAAGGCGGGTGAGGGTACAGAGTTTGGAGAACTTAAAGGGGACAGGGCCTCTTGCTGCCTTTGGAAGCATTTCATAACGATATCAAACACAGGAGTCATCCAGAAGAACCTTTCTATGCACTGCATATGAAATTGGCAAATATTTATTTAACTTTTAAGATAAAAGGTATCAAATGTTGCAGAGATCTCTCATTCTCCTCCCTTCATCATTTACATTAAGGAAATTACCCAAACCAAGACATGTGATATATGGGGTGACTATCTTGGTACAGCAAACACAACATCAGACATTCCAGAAGTCGTTTATGTTGAGGTCCTGGGCAGCAGCTCAGAGGGTAAAGAGGAACACATCTATGAGACCGTGGAATAGGGATTGGCTGGAGAATTTCCCAAATGATCATACTAGGTGTCGTCATCCAATAAATCTGACAACAGTAGCTATGGGGAAATTTCCAGAAGTTTCAGAACATTTCATCATCACTTACATACATGGTCTGATCAATGGGATCTTTGGGAACTCAGGTTAAAAAAAATGTGGACATTTTTTTTTATTTTTTGTGTTTTTATTAATTAACCTCCCTAGCGCTCTTGCAAGGTCCAGATTTCTGTACCAAAAGCGCACAATGTGCGTTGTAGGCCTGTAACTTCCAAAAATATGTCCGTATAAGTGTCTTATAGACATCCTGAATATAATAATGTTTTAAACACACAATTATTATAAAAATAAGTACATTAAATTTTTTTTATAAAATGTATCATTTGAATGATAAAATCTCTTGAATACTTATTTGGTATGAAAGATTTCAAAACAGTATTTATGTTTATTCATAATAACATTTTTATTACAATTGGAAATGTGTTTTGTTTTTGTTTTACTTTGAATTGTTATCACTGTATCCAATACAATGGCATTTGGCACCCTCTGAAAGGGTTAACTTCAAAGAGCACTTCTTGAATTGACACTAGGGGTGATTTTCCAGATGTGCTCTTTGAAGATAGCCCAATCTGCATATGAATGTCCCGCGCCCCCCCTGGGGCAAATTGGGCTGGGAGAGGGGTGACATCGGTCAGCTTAGAGCATCAGATCCCCAGCACAGAACAGTGAATATCAGATGCTGCTGGGGGATCTGAGCTTAGCTGGATGGCTCCATCTCGTCAACTGCAATACTGACAAGAATATGCTGGATGAGATGGAGCCTTTAGAAGTGCTAGGGGGGTTACAGTAAATTATGGTCGGAATAAGTAAGGAAAATTGTTCATTTACCTCCCTAGTGCTCTTGCAAGGTCCAGATTTCTGTACCATAGACTCTAATGGAATTTTTGTTGTAGGCCTGTAACTTCCCAAAATCTGTCCGTACAAGGGTCTAGTACACATCCTGAAAAGAATGTTTAAAACACACAAATATGTAAAAATAAAAAAGACATTAAAACATAAAAAGTTGACAAATTTTCTGGACTCTCTTGTATAAAATGGAGGAGTTCATGGTGACCCCCGTAATCCACAGCGTGGTGTCCCTGTTGCTGTTAAGCCATACCATGCCAGAATGACATTGTTTTGTTTCTATATATATATATACGCCTATAGTTTGATTTCTATGCTATGCCATGCTGTGATTTTTGCATATTGTCTTGTTAATAAATTAATAAATAAGTTAAAAAACAAATGACATAAAAAATGATATATATAATATAAGGTATCATCTGAATGATAAAATCTCTGAAATACTTGTTTTGTATGATAGATTTCAAACAGTGTGTATTCATATTTATGTTTTTTTTATATTCATTATACATTTTTTATTAAATTGGAAATATGTGTTTTTTTTTACTTTGAATTGTATTGGATACAGTTGCATGACAAATCAAAATTTCGCAATGGAAACGGAACTTGATCGAGAAGATCAAAATTTAGGGTGCATCGCATTTATTTCATTTTGGCCATCTCTACTGGTATGTAGAAAATATCATGAACTATTCATAGTGTGCATGAGAGGGTAACCCACCTCAATACCTGGTTGGGAGTTGTCCATGATTCATCCAGCCATTTCCAGACTATCCTTGTCCTAGACCTTTGTAGAGGATCCTATGGGTGGATCCTGTATGGAAAGTATATCTCCCCATATTAGGGGCTGTGGTCCTGGCTGTATTCCCGGTAAGGAGTCTGGGAAATTATACGGGCAACCATGGTTGCAATTTGTTTAGTTATTTCGGGTTCCGGACTCTGGAGTGGGAGGGAAGGAACTAGGTTTAATAATTTAATAATGATTTCCAGCCAGACAGGAAGGCTGGTTGAAAAAGCTTTTGTGTCAGAGAGGGTGTGTGTGAATTAGGGCACCTGAGGTCAGGTCTGTGTGCAGTCCAACTATCTCTCTCTGAAGAAAGGTTCCATATGGAAAGCCTGGGAGGGCTCGCAGGACTGTTTTGCCTGAGCATCATTGAAGAGCTGCAATAACTTAAAACCTGCAAGATTTCATTTTGTGTTTTTTGTTCATCATACGGCTGTGCTGGTGATCCTGTAAGAAAGAGCACCGCCCATCTCTAGCACATGGGTGCACCGTACATACTAGGGTGAAACAGGGGACAGCGGTTACCTCGGACTCTCTTCAGGCCTCCATGGGTATACGCCTCTCTTCCTTTCAAGGGGCAGCCAGGCCTCACAGTCCTCTCCTGCAACAGTGGCTGAGCGGGCTTTCTTTTAGTTAGCAGGTCCTTGCACACATCCCCCAATAAAGGTCCATGACACATCAGCTTGGTGTGAATACGGTGCCCCTTTATTGTACATACATCACAGTGCCAGGTACACTTCATTTTCCCCATTACCTCCTCTGCCGGTAGCAGTCTCTACCCTAGCCTTCTTCACCCAGGTGACTCTTCTAGGCTAGGGATGCCCTTACCCCAAACAGGGGGACAAGGGTGAGGCCTCAATCAGGGTTCAGTAGTGGCCTGGTCTTCGAATCTGCAGGTCTGAGGCCTGCTCCCCACTAGATCCATCACACCTCTGTCCTGTTCTCTCCTGTTGCTACGAAGACCCAGCTGCCATCCAACACTATGCTTATATAACCTTCTAGTCTCCTCCCAAATGGCTCACGAGGTCACATCATCAGTACCTTCACCTTGTCACCACCCACCTTATGTTCTGCCCAACAACAGCATAAACACGTTTACTGACATTTCCATTGGAACATGGTTAACCCCTTAATGACAATGGTACATTACACTTGCTTCTTAGTCCACCTTCCCACAATCCCTTCCCCTGAAGTTTACAACTTTTAATCAATTGGCTTTCAATTCTTCCAAAGCTGGTGGATCAGCATCACATGTGGGGATACCTAGGAGGATCTATTAGCAACAACATCTTTTCAATGACCTTCTATGGCAAATGATCACATTTCAACTAGCTAGTTAATTGCAAAGCCTCTGAATATGAGATCATCACCAACATTGCTGAGATGCTAAAGTAAAAAAGTTAAGATTAGAGTCAATTTAACATTTTTGGAGTCAAACTTTGAACTTATTTATGCAAAAACTACACGTGCCCCCACAATCCTTCTCTACATCTCCAGCAATTTGTGATATCATGTTCTAGAGCTTTGCAATCAACTTAATCGAGATGTTTAAATGAACTTAAATTTCGATTTTCCCAATTGAATTTTGATGAACACATTTTCAAACAAATCTTTTAATTCACCACCTGCTGTTCCTGACGGTCCCAGCTCATCCAGCGCTGACCTGTTAGAACTGCAGTAGACGAGCTGGGACCGTCAAACAGACATTAGAGCCACAGGGGCACGATCTCACTGATCCTTGTGGCTCCGATCTAATGAAGAGGCAGCTGCAGAGAATGGATCACTTCCCCCCCAACCACATGGGATGATGTCACATTGCGGCGTGGGCGGGAGTTTTAAATAAAAATCATATTGATTAGTGTTTTCTGCATTGAAAACACTATTTGATATGATTCCCAATGTAAAATACTAACCTGAATAATGATCCGGTGTCCCCATGTCCTCTACAGCTGTCTTCATTCTGCTTCTCTCCCGGTGTGCCAGACTTCTGTTCTGAGGGGCGGGAAAAGTGTGCAGAACTGATTGTAATACACTGACTTCCATGTATTACAATGCTCTCCTATGTAACCTGGCACATCTGCAGAGAAACGGATCACCCCCCCCACCCCATGCTCTCATATTGAACATGGCATCTGAGAGAACGGATATCCCCCCCAGGCTCTCCTATGTACCTGGAACATCTGAGAGAAAGGATCACCCCCCCCCTGTCTCCTATGTAACCTGGCACATATGCAGAGAACGGATCAACCCCCCCCAATGCTCTCCTATGTAAACAATGGAACATCTGAGAGAACGGATCACCCCCCCCCCCAATGATTGTCCATGTAAACTGGCACATCTGCAGCGCCATCTAGTAGGTCGAAGTGTAATGTACATTGAAACAGTGAATTATTCAAATCTTCATTATTGATATGTGAGTTATTCACAAAGCATCCTGAACATGTTATTATAATGTCACCAGACTCCTGTATGGACAGACTTTGGGAAGTTACACGCCTACAATGTAAAACAATTTTTTCCATTAGAGTCTATGGTGTGCTTCTGGTACAAAAATCTGTACCTCAGCAGTGCACTAGGGGGGTTAATATAGCAATTAAAATACATTTTTGCCAAAACTTTGATTCGAATGGCAAGTATGGCAAATGTTTTTGAAAAAGTTGAAATTTCAACTTAAAATTTTGCATTGCAATTTTTTCAACCATCCCTACAACTCATTGTTTAACTAGTTGGCCATCACTACACACAAACATTCATGAATAGGAGAGGGAGATCCCTGGGACCAAATCGTTGCCTCAAGGTAGGTATTGCTCCTGAAATCTTCCTTCTTTAGTATTTATATTGAGGGGTTTACTTGGGTTACTCTCATGCTGGGCATAGACGGGTTGTTTTCCCGTCCACTACCCAGCCGACGTAGCCGGAGTGATGAGGTCATTACGCATGGCGGCTAGTGCCGAGAATCGGCCAGGCACCCTTTGTGCCATCAAAACTAATGGGATCGGCTGTGAATTTACCGGCATGTCAGATCACCGTGTGATCCAACATGCGGCAGATTCTTGGTCAATATGACCAGTTGGCACACCCCATTCCCTGCCGACCCAACTGCCGATCGATTGCAGGAACACGCATGGCGGCCAGAATGCACAATTCCTGGTTCCAAAACCGGAAGTGATATTACTAGAGATGGGGTGTCTCTACCGGGTCTCTAGTGAAAATAATTCTTCCTTCGGCCAGATAGGGCAGTCTAGACCACAAAGTTCTAGCCGGAGGAAGAATTAAACCCGTACTGTTCGCTGGTGAGAAGAAAAGCGAGCATATAATGTGCCGAGCGGACAGTTCAGCCATCACTAGTAATTACCTTCAAAATTTACTTCAAAAATTGTATTTATTTTCACACAATGCATGGTGGACATAGGTGGGGTATGTGTATACATAGGTGGCATATGGGGAACATAGGTGGGGTATGGATGGAGATAGGTGGGTTATAAGTGGACATAGGTGGGGTATGTGTAGACATAGGTGGGGTATGGGTGGACATAGATGAGGTATGTGCAGATATAGATGGGGTATGGGTGGACATAGATGAGGTATGTGCAGACATAGATGGGGTATGGGTGGACATAGGTGGGGTATGTGTAGACATAGATGGGGTATGGGTGGACATAGGTGGGGTATGTGCAGACATAGATGGGGTATGGGTGGACATAGATGGGGTATGTGTAGACATAGGTGGGGTATGGGTGGACATAGGTGGGGTATGTGTAGACATAGGTGGGGTATGGGTGGACATAGGTGGGGTATGGGTGGACATAGATGAGGTATGTGCAGACATAGATGGGGTATGAGTAGACAAAGGTGGAATATGGGTGGATATAAGTGGAGTATGGGTGAACATAGGTGGGGTATCTCAATGCATGGCCATAAGCTTCCCAATGCATAATATCGCGAATATTCACTGCTAGTGATGGCCGAACTGCCCGCAAGGCGGACAGTTCGGCCGCGAACAAGCATGTTCGCCCTCCTTCTCGCTGGCGGACAGTACGGGTGTTCGACCCGCCGTGTTCGCCGGCGAGAAGGATCCCTCTATTCTTCCTCCGGTGGGATCATTAGCAGCGAGATCCCGCCGCAGGAAGAATATTTCACTGAAGACCGGGTAGAGAACCCGGTCTATCAGTGAAAATCCGGCTCGTAAACCCGGATGTGACGTCAGTGACGTCACGTCCGGTTAGAACAACCAGGAACTATGCGTTCCAGGTGCCGGATGTGACGTCACTGACGTCACATCCGGGTTTTCCGATTCAGATTCCCCGCCTAGAGGCGGGGAATTTGAATCTGTCCGCGAACGGGCGGACAGCGGACTTTTTTAAAAGTCCGCTCCGGCCATCACTATTCACTGCCATATTGTGAATTCTTGAATAGCCGATATTCGATGAATATATTCGCAATTCGAGTATTTGAGCTCAACACTATTGATCACTTTGTGTAATCATCATAACTTCTTGAACTCTTGTCAGGTCCCTTCCTGCCCCAATTGATTTGGGTTGTGTACAGTTCTTTTGGGGCGTCTGCTTTACTTGGTGAGGGGTCTCTCTATCCTGTTGCATTCTATTGACAATTGATTTTTCTTTGTCGCATGTATAGCTTCCTGGACACTTAACCTTTTTTTAAGAACTATAACTAGGGCTTATTTTTCCAGCTTCCTAAAAAGTCAACCGTGGGCTTATTTTTAGGTAAAACGAGTAGTTGATGGTAATCCTCTTCATCAGTTGGATCCTGGCCCCTCTGTTTTTTCCGTTCTTTGACACAGATTAAGGGGTGAGGAGTGATTTGCCCGAAGCTGCTTGTAAAGAATATGCAAATGTTTTATGGAGTATGATCTTGGCACAAGTTCACTTTCAGTTCTATCTACTCCTCCCAACAATGTAATACTTTTATAGTCAGAAGGAAATATTTAACACTATGGGAAGATCTGAAAGGTTTCTGGATAGTCAAAGCTCTTAATGGTTGAGGAAATGGATTTTCTAAAAAGTTGGTTGTTTATCAACAGGATTATAAAGGGTTACAAAGTACAATTCTCGATAAAGTCACCCAGAGTCAGCATGTTATCAGGCAATCCCTAATGCTCCTTTTTTTCACTTCAAGTTATACATCAGGAGGACAGAAGACCGAGGACGGATACACTGATCACACCACACCATTGGAGCCACTTACCGCTCTGCAAGGATCAAGAAAGGTATGAAAGAACTGAGCTTATAGGTGGGGTATGTGTGGACATAGGTGGGATATGAGTGGACATAGGTGGGGTATGAGTGGACATAGGTGGAGTATGGGTGGACATAGGTGGGGTATGGGGGGACATAGGTGGGATATGGGTGGACATAGCTGGGATATGGGTGGATATAGATGGGGTATGGGTGAACATAGGTGGAGTATGGGTGGACATAGGTGGGGTATGGGTGGATATAGGTGGGGTATGGGTGGACATAGCTGGGATATGGGTGGACATAGGTGGAGT
>CM070039.1:93093404-93110904 GCA_036250615.1 Ptychadena robeensis
AGACCAATGCTACAAGTATATACAAGACCAATGCTACAAGTATATACTAGACCAATGCTCAAAGTATTGTGACAGGGTGTCCCAGTATGTGCATGGGAAAGTGCTGGATGGTGCATACATTGCACCTAGGTTTAGGTATAGGTTGTAATAGAGGCTCCAGGAAAAAGTGTGTGTCTGGTTTTCCAGATGGTTTGGAGTGAGAGCTGGAGTTAGGGCCCTGGAGTCGGCCAAGGGAAGAGAAGGGAGGGTCCCTTGGCCACCAGGTCAACGATTGGCTCACACAGAGTTCAGGTGTGATTTAAAGAGGAGTCAGTTGCTGGCTGACTGGGGGGGGAGTGTGCAGAGGCACCTGCACCAGCTTGCCACAAACAACTGAGAGCTTGGATTCAAGGTACTGTGAGTACAAAGACTGTTTTGCTGCCAATTCTGTGCTGTACTATATAGGGAGTTAGCTACCTAAGTGAGGAAGCTAGTCGCCCAGTCGGGCTGTACATTTTTGTTTGGATCTTTTGTTTTGTTTGGCCTTTGTTTACCAGGCTGACAATAAAGCCACAGGCGGATGCCTGATATTTGTGTTTAAGGACAGTGTTTCTGCCTCTTCTTCTAAGCCACGATCCCTGCAGCCGCGAGCAATTCCCCACATTGCCACAGTATATACCAGACTAATGCTCCAAGTATATACTAGACCAATGCTCCAAGTATATACTAGACCAATGCTCCAAGTATATACTAGACCAATGCTCCAAGTATATACAAGACCAATGCTACAAGTATATACAAGACCAATGATCCAAGTATATACTAGACCAATGCTACAAGTATATACAAGACCAATGCTACAAGTATATACTAGACCAATGCTCCAAGTATATACTAGACCAATGCTCCAAGTATATACTAGACCAATGATCCAAGAATATACTAGACCAATGCTGTAAAATTACAGACCAATGATCCAAGTATATACTAGACCAATGTTCTAGTGTATACCAGATCAGTGCTCCAAGTAAATACTAGACAAATGCTAAAAGTATATATTAGACCAATGTTCCACATATATACTCGACTAATGCTCCAAGTATATACTAGACCAATGTTCCAAGTATATACTAGACCAATGCTCCAAGTATATACTAGACCAATGCTCTAAGTATATACTAGACCAATGTTCCAAGTATATAATAGACCAATGTCTAAGTATATAGTAAACCAATGTTCCCAGCATATACTAGACCAGTGCTCCAAGTATATACCAGACCCATGCTCCAAGTATATACCAGACCAATGCTCCAAGTATATACCAGACCAATGCTCCAATTATGTTATTTCTCCATATGCTGTTAGTTTGCATCTTCCCACTAATGGCATTACCCACTCATATGGCCCTCTGGATGATGACAATATAGTGATCCCTCATTTATATCATGGGTGACAATATCTTATCTTGTACCCCCATTTGTAGAAACCCCTTACAACGGTACACATTTAATAAATGTGAGAAGGGAAAATTTTATTTTATGGATTCTTCATTACAATTGTGCTGACATGACCCCTGTACAGCAGAGACCAGGACACGAGGTTGGTATCTTCTCCATGGAAGTAATGGACCCTTCATGGCTGGAAGCTGCGCTGAATTTCAGGTTTTTTACTGGGAGCGTAAGGAAGAGCACATACATCATTCTTAAAGATCCAAACATTACTGATGCGGTGTCTCAGTGTACCTTCGGCATCTTCCTTACTGATCTTGGCACCTGGAGCAGAACAACAATCCCGGAAAAACAAGAAGCAGTGAGAAAAATGGGTAAGAGCCACACAATGGGAAGTATTTATTTTTCCCTTTGTCTGATACCTGCATCTGCTTTGATGATGTGATATTTGAACCAAGTATCCTAAACCCATGATATCCCATGTTATGTCCTGAAGGTAGTCACTGTTTGTCCATGAATATGTTTTGGCACAGGACAGAAGTACTATATTGTGATGATTGAGGATGCTGAAGACAGTGGAGATATCCAGAAGGACAAACACAAAAAGGAACTAATTCTGAACAAGATATATGTCAGGGATCTCTTTCTCTTCAGCAAACAGGAGAAGACTTGGGCCTCCATGAAGTTTTGCAATGCTGTTCATGAAACGGGCTTCACTCCCAATATAAATGGTAGGTACCTACCTGGAGAAGGTTGGCAAGAATATGAAGTTGCTGGTGGTGGCTATAGGGCAATTAGAAAAGAGAGCTTGGATATTACATAGGTCATATTACCTATTGTAACTTATTACCTATTATGCTCATCTCAGAGTTAATGGAAAATAACTTTACAGATGATTACATCAAATATTTTTATGCCAGATATGATCACAGTTTCAATTGGGTACAAAATGGTAGAATAATTGAGGTTGGCATACGTGGTTCGATACATGTGCAATTCGAGGAGTATCAAGATTGCATCATCGACATTGGCCACTACCCGCTGTTAGAGATGGTCAAATTTTTAAAAAAAAATTCGACCATTTCGCCGGTTTCGACTTAATTGCAAAGCCCCTGAGCATGGAATCATCACCAAACTTACTGGAGATGTAGAGAAGGGTTGGGGGTATATTACAAAAAAGACAGTAAGTCTCTAACACAAATAGTTTTTTCACAAATTAAATTCAAACTCAAGTAAAAAATTCGAAAATCGGAATTTCGACTTTAACTATGAACTTAATTTATGCAAAAACTACATGTGCTAGAGCAATACTTCTTTTTTCAAATGTTCCTCCAACCCTTTTCTACATCTCCAGCAAGTTTGGTGATGATACCATTTCCAGGGGCTTTGCAATCAGCTCACAAAGTTTACAAGTCGAAAAATTTGACCATCTCTACCCGCTGTCCCCATTAAAAGTAATGGAAATGGAACAAGGTGTCCAACATGTTGGAAACCTGTTCGGCCGAGCTTCTTCGATGGCTCAAATTTTGTGATAGATTAGACAGCTTGTGAACTTTGTTCACCCACGAGAGGCCAACTTTGCCTGTGGGGACAAGCCCTTACAGAAATCTAACATTTTTGTTGACACATCTACAATAAGGAAAACATTAAACAAGAATGGAGTGCATGAGAGGACACCACGGAGGAAGCCATTGCTGTCCATAAAAAATATTGTAGCACGTTTAAAGCGCCTGGATGTTTCACAGCACTGTCAAAATATTTTGTGGACAGATGAAACCAAAATTGGGTTGTTTGAAAAAAACAAACAACAATATCTGTGGAGAAAAAAAGGCACGGCATACCAACATTAAAACCTCATCCTCACTGTAAAACATGGCGGAGGGAGCATCATGTCACAGTTGTACACTGGTTCTTTAACAATGAGATGCATGATGATGTTCCTCTGTGATGTGACTATAACTCTTATATTTCTTAAGCAGATTCCCAAGTGTCCACCCAAGCTCCTCCAATCCTGAATAGTCCTTCTTATTCTGCTTCTGCAGCACACACGATGGGTGAGTATGACATGTATGTGCTCAGTCTGTCTATAAATCCTATTCTTCATACATGTGACTGCTTACACCTAAATCTGATATTTTAGGCATACGTCCCTCATTACCAGGCCCACCTACCCCATATGAGGTCAGATATGTTATTCCTCACCAGGCAGCCCTCACAGTAGGTATGTATGAAACCCAAAACCTCAATTTCTAGATGAATATTTCATATTATTCAGTCAGCTGACTCATTATTACTCATCATACGGCAGCTCCATCTGTGATTATCCCATCATTCCCAAACCAGGACAGACAAGTAGATCCGCCTAAACCATCATACATGGCAGGTAAGTTTAAAACTCAATGGAATGTTTTAAAAATGAGTTGTACTGATAGTAAAGAAATCTCATCATTTGATATTTAATAACATGTCATAGTATCACTCCTATGATGTCATTTCAGTATTGGGACCACTAGTCACTATCTCATCTACTTCCAGCCATGATGGATCTACTAACACTTCCCATCCGGCACAGATGACGAGTGAGTAGGACAACAAAAACAGACTAATCAGGGGGGGGGGGGGGGGGGGGGGGGGGGGTAAAACCTCCTGATGTTAGATCCCTAATGGGATTTTTAAGGTGCTCTATTGGTCAATGGATATGTCAGCTATGGAACGAGTTTTTTGTCATATAATAAAAGGTCTTTATTTAGTCATCATCAAATGGACCATAAAAAAAGTGCATAAATATACAATCGAATACAACAGTATTAAAAAGAGCATTTGCCATACAGGTACAGTTACATATTCTCCAACATTGTCGAATCCATATTGCCACAGTTCATCTTTGAGTTGTTAACGCCTCCGACATGTTTCGCCTTAATTGGCTTCCTCAGGGAGGACTTATATCTACAAGGTGGATATAGTTCGATTCAGTTAGTTAGCCATAGTGACAATCATTGAGTGGCATATGCGGTAGATTTACCAGTACATTTAATTACATTGTACAACATTTTTATACTCATCTAGTGTGTCTCTTACCATTAAAAATAAATAAATAAACAGGTTTAACAACCAATTGTCACCATTGTGAGAGTTCTTAACATAGTGCTATTTTGAGTGATACATAGAATAGGTATGGTAACATGACATTATGTCATCATAATAGCACTATGTTAAGAACTCTCACAATGGTGACAATTGGTTGTTAAACCTGTTTGTTTATTTATTTATTTTTAATGGTAAGATTGTCACTATGGCTAACTAACTGAATCGAACTATATCCACCTTGTAGATATAAGTCCTCCCTGAGGAAGCCAATTAAGGCGAAACATGTCGGAGGCGTTAACAACTCAAAGATGAACTGTGGCAATATGGATTCGACAATGTTGGAGAATATGTAACTGTACCTGTATGGCAAATGCTCTTTTTAATACTGTTGTATTCGATTGTATATTTATGCACTTTTTTTATGGTCCATTTGATGATGACTAAATAAAGACCTTTTATTATATGACAAAAAACTCGTTCCATAGCTGACATATCCATTGACCAATAGAGCACCTTAAAAATCCCATTAGGGATCTAACATCAGGAGGTTTTACCCCCCCCCCCCCTAATTAGTCTGTTTTTGTTGTTTTGCAATTAAGGGATGGTGCAGAAGACGATCAATTTAGGCACCCTTAGGGTATTTTTTGGTTTACGAGTGAGTAGGACAATCAGGAATGTCTTTAGACTAATATCCTTAAATCAGAACCTGGATGAAGGTTGCTGGACAATTCGGGATATTTCCGAGTTGGGACTTTTGGAGGATCTCTTATTAATAGTTATATCTGAGAGTCATTTCTACAAGACAACCCGGGGATGGAGACTCCATAAGAGCAGTATTCCAATGAGTTGTCCGACCCTGTCAACTGCGCATGCGCAGGATGGACCAGTTCTCCTACCCCATTGAGATCTCCCACCTAGACAGCTGCAGAAAGCCATATTTTTGGGGGGTTACAGGGTTCAGCTTATGGGCTTCGTGTGTTAGGGTTAGAGGGGTTAAAGTTGGTTGGGGCGGTGTTTGACTTTGGGGGTTGGTATAAGAAGCTTGGCGGGTTAAAAAAAAACTAATTCCCCAGCTCCCTTACCTAAACTCCTAACCTCCCAACCCTGTAACCCCAAAAAGTATCGACAACTGTCATGGTAGGAGATCTCAACGGGGTAGGATAAGCTGTCCATCCAGCATTCTCAAGGCAGGATATTTGTACAGTTGCAAGACTGAGAGACCTTGATGATTACAGGACTTTGCAGGAGATCTCAGGCATTAGTTAGGTCCTTCACCACCAGTTCTGGGACATGTACAATGTTTCTTGGAGGAATTCTTGATGTCTGACCCTCTAGGTAAATTCTGCTCTTTACCTGTCTTTATCTGCGCAGCAAAAAGTGCTTGTTATCAATTGAATAGTGTGTGGGTTCAGTTGCAAATGGGGCTCCCAGTGAACCAAATCCACACAGCGAGGTCTTTCTTAAGCGCTTCTGCCCATATTTTGTAATAGCACACAGTCCAAACAAGTCACCCTCACTGGGGTTAATATCAATCAAACAAAAAAAAGTTCATGGAAAATGCCAAGCCTCCTGGCTTGCAAATGGATCAAACAAATGTTCTTGGCCTGACTCTGTGTGACCTCTGTGTCTGCTACTCTGACAGTGTTACCCCCCCCCCCCCCCCCCCCCCGCTGGGTCTCAGGGGTCTGGGGGTCCTAGGGACCAAGTGACGCCACTACCAGGCAGTGCCCCCTTACCTGGGAGGTCCCGTGGTGCCAGCTCTGCTGCTGGGGGATCCCAAAGGAGACCCCTAATCCGCTCTTTGTCCCCCTCTCTCTAAGCTGGGTCCGCGCATGAGCAGTGTCTCCCTCTGGCCCTGGATTTATGGCCTCTGTCAGCTATCTCCCATTAGGGGGGCTCTGGGTGTAAGACCTGGTTCTACAGGCATAGACTCCTCTCCCAGATCCCGGTTCCCCTACCCTCTCAGGAGGGAGTGGACTAACAGACAGCCAGCACCGTGTCTCCAACTTCTATCAGGAGCCCTGACTGAATGGTCTCAGCTTCTTTTGAGGAGCTACACCCAGCCATCGTGTTGAATTTCATCAGTTGGAAAACCTGGAGTGCGTACCTGAAAAAAATGGGACGGCCCACTCAGTTCCTTCCCTCCCGTTCCAGAGTTCGGGACCCTGTAACTGAACTAAACATTATCAGCAACCTACTGTTGCTGTCTAACAACCCAAACTCCTTTACAGGACACACATCATGGGACTCTTTCTTTCCATTCACACAGTGGCAGATGAACAGTCTGTCACACTAGGAAACACCCAACTATTGTCCATGCACAGTGTCCCTGTTCTGATTTACTTTTCGCACACAGACAGTGCTTGTAATCTAAGTGAGTGATCTAAGATCTTAGAATTCAGATAAGGGTCAAAAAACAGAATCACAATTTTTTGTTAAGGTCCCCATACACGGGTCAGTTTCCCATCGGATTCCGGGACGATCGATTCCGGGCGCGTGCACGCCAAACGATCGTGACGAAATCGCGTGAAGCCCACCTTTTCCGATCGATCACGTCCGATTGATCGGGGGCCCAGAATCGGATCCGACAGAGAACCAACATGTTGGTCTTTCTGATCCGATTCAGCACACATCAGGGGGAGTTGCCATTTGTGAAGTAAGCGATCGGACACGGAATCATCCAGGAATCCGTTGGACAAGGTGGTATGTAGCGATCGGACACACTTAATTGGGCGATCGATCGGAGCTCCAATTCCCTCTGGCATCGCCGGAATCGATCGGATGGGTGATCGATCGGCCATGGAATCGGAACGTGTATGGCTAGCTTTTTGTCCATAACTGTTCCCTGCTTCAAAGACATCAAGTCACGGCACACTGAAATATTATTTGTCAAAAGACAATCTTTTACTGAGAAATGTTGACTTTTTGAAATTTTTACATAAACATAGTAAAATCATTTTTATATGTCATAACTAAAACAATATCAATATGAAAGAATATAATACCCCACCCTATGGAATATGTATAAAGGTCTTCCTCCCTCTTATCCATTAATAAAGGGTTAAAAAATACATTATTCAAATAAAAAAAAACCTGCTATTAAAATAAGGACATACTTACAATGTATCCCACTGTAACGGATTCTGCACTGATATTCTTTAAAGTCTGTGCTGGATGGAGTACAGGTGCTGGGCCAGGGATGAGCAGAAGCACTCACACTCCTGGACTATAAATAGCAGTATGTGTTCTAGTAACCTGTGTGCGCAGTAGCGGATTCTTAGTGTTACTGTGCTGCTGTTCATGCTCAACAGGTTACTTGAGGTCATATTGTTATTTCCAGGCCAGGACTGAGCTCGGGTGCATTGGTTTCATAATCATTTATTTCTATAAAACTCAGAAATGTTCCCAAATAGGGGATTAATTGCGTGCGAAAATCGACATTGATCACCTCCATTCAGTTAAATGGGCTTGTCCCCACTCAACTGATGGCCGCAATTGTGCATTTTTTCTGATCGCACCCATAGACATGAATAGATGCAAATTTTGATTGCGTGTGGATTTTTTTTTTAAATGGGGGAATTTAAAAAAAAAAAAAAATCGTGGGTGAAGATCACCTAGTAAATCGCACCCGATGGTGTGAATAAAATCGCGAGGCGATTAATCGCTTATGTGGGAACATTAGACTTTACATTTACATTTGCAATTGACAACGTTTTACATGTTGTTGTACACTGGTTCTTTAATAGTGATGATGGCGAATATTCAGATTCCGAATATTAATCGCGAATTTTGGCAATTCGGTAATTCGCAAAGATGAATATATTGCCTAATATTCGCAATTCCGGATATTCAGTATTTTTTTTCCATTACACACGCCTCTCAATGCAAGTGGACGAATGGGAAGGCTGCAACAAGAACTTTCAACAGTTTTGAAATCGAATATTGGGGTGATGTGAATATTGTGAAAATCTGCACTTTTAAAAATTTGCACACAAATTCACGTCATGTTAAACATATATTGCGCGTGCAATAAAAAAAAACCCCGAATATTGCCGAATGCGCATATTTTCCTATTGTTTTCCATAAAATTTGTGGCATGCCACGAATATGAATGTTACCTATGCCGCTCATCACTATTCTTTAACAATGAGAAGCTTGGTGATGTTTCTCTGTGATGTGACTATAACTCTATTTCTTCTGTAGATCCCGCAATGTTCACCCAAGCTCCTCTATTCCTGGATAGACCTCCTAATTCTGCTCCTGCAGCACACATGATGGGTGAGTATGGAATTCATCTGCTCTGTTACGGAGTATTAATCATATTCTTCACACATGTGACTATTACACTTAAAAGGTTCTATTTCTTCAGTAGATCCACCAGTGTCCAACCAAGGTACTCCAATCCCAGATAGACCTACTTATTCTACTCCTGCAGCACACATGATGGGTGAGTATGGAAGTCATCTGCTCTGTTACGGAGTATAAATCATATTCTTCATACATGTGACTATTACTCTTTTAATATCCTATTTCTTCAGTAGAACCCCAAGTGTCCCCAGCTCCCCCAATACGGAATAGACCTAAATCTACCCATACAGCAAACATGATGGGTGAGTATGACATGTATGTATAATCAATATTATACTATGCTCCCATGTGGCCAACATCTAAAAAATATTTGATAAAAGAACAGATGAAGGGATTAACCCATCAACATGGGGGCATGGGCACATTGTATACTCTGTCAGTCTTGGCCTCTGTCAGTCCCCATGCTTCCGTTGTATCAGGGAAAAATGTTGATGATGGGTTTATCCCTTCATCTGTTTTCCTATTGATGACATGTGTGTGCTCAGTCTGTCTATTAATCCTATTGTTTGCACGTGTAATTGCTTACACCTAAATCTGATGATATTTTAGGGAGTGCTTCGTTATTACCTGCCCCACCTGTTATTCCTCCCCAGCCAGCCCACACAGTAGGTATGTATGTAAACCAAAACCTCAATTTCTAGATAAATATATTATATTATTCGGTCAGCTGACTTTTATAACTCATGTGACCGGATTTCAGCGGAAGCTCCATTGGTGACCATCTCATCATTCCCAAACCAGGACAGACAGTGTAGTCCGCCCCAACCCTCACACATGACAGGTAAGATTAAAACTCAATGTAAATCTTTTAAAAATAACCAATTGTGCTGAAAGTAAAGAAATCTCATCGTTTTATATTTTATGATATGTTATATTATTTATGACTCATATGATGTCATTTCAGGAATGGAACCACTAGTCACAATCTCATCTACCTCCAGCCATGACGGATCTACTAACACTTCTTATCTGGCAGAGCTGATAGGTGAGTATGACAATCAGGACGTGTATATGAATATCGTATATCGTTACTAGAATATTATCCTCAAATCAGGACCTGGATAAAGGTTATAGGACAATCCCCTGATATTTCTCAGTTGGGACTCGGTATCTAGTGATGGCCGAACTTCGGCCGTGTCCGTCCGCTAACGGGCAGAGCGGACTTTTAAAAAAGTGCGCCGTCCGCCCGTTCGCGGACAGATTCAAATTTCCCGACTCTAGGCGTCACTGATGTCCCCGCCACTGACGTCACATCCGGCACCTGGAACGCATAGTCAGTGACGACACATCCGGGTTTACAAGCCGGTATTTCACTGAAAGACCGGATTCTCTACCCGGTCTTCAGTAAAATATTCTTCCTGCGGCGGGATCTCGCTGCTAATGATCCCACCGGAGGAAGAATAGAGGGATCCTTCTCACCGGCGAACAGGGCGGGTCGAACACCCATACTGTCCGCTGGCGAGAAGGAGGGCGGACATGCTTGTTCGCGGCCGAACTGTCCGCCCAGCGGGCAGTTCGGCCATCACTACTGGTATCTCTTATTAATAGTTATAAGACAAATAATAATTATAAAGAATATAATCCTCCACCCGATGGAATAATCCTCCACCCGATGTAATATGTAAAAAAGTCTTCCTCTTAGTCCTAAAGGGTTAAAAGAATACGATTTGAGCGCCATGCGTGCTCATGGCCATCTATCTGGCCCATTTCTAGAGATGCTCGAATTTTTTCGACTTGCTAACGAGCTGATTGCAAAGCCCCTGAACATGGTATCATCACCAAACTTGCTGGAGATATAGAGAAGGATTAGGGGGAACATTTGACAGAGCAAGGTATATGTCTAACACAAATAGTTTTTGAATAAATTAAGTTGAATTTCCAAATTTTTGACATTTTGACTTGACTTTGAACTTAATTTGTGCAAAAACTGTTTTTGTTAGAGACATACATTTTTCTTTCAAATGTCCCCCCAACCCTTCTCTACATCTCCAGCAACTTTCAATATCATGATATCATGTTCAGGGGCTTTGCAATTAACTCGAAATCATCAAAAATCTAAAAAAAACTTTGATCATCTCTACCCATTTAATATGCGGCCATCCCTGTTTTCGAGTGGGGCCAATCAATTCCGCTCGAAAACAGGGATATCAGACATGACCATAAATCACGATCGATGTCCATTGCTTTGCATGGAAACCGCATGTCTCCATGCCAAGCCTCGAACTGCTCCTATATCGAGCCGTGTAAATGTACAGGTGGGACTGAGGGAGCTTTTAGGATCAGTGAGAAGTATTGTTGGTAATGACGGCACTTTGCGCCTAGGTTGTGATATCCAGAAGATCTCAGGCATCAGTCACTTCCTTCACCGCTGGTTCTGGTACCTGTAGAATGTTTCTTTGAGGAATTCTTAATGTCTGACCCTAGAATGTACTCCGTATATGTCTATATGTACACTGGGAAAGTGCTTCTTGGGTATTCAGTGACTAGTGATGGCCGAACATAGCATATTCGCTTTTCTTGCCCCGGCGAACAGTACTCGCCCTGTTCTCCGGCGGGAAGAAGGTGACTATTCTTTCGCTGGCCGGATAAGGTTTAGAAAGATCGAGCAAGGGGAAGAATTTCACCAGAGACGGGGTAGAGAAGCCCGTGTCTATTGAAAGAAAACCGGAAGTAATGTCAGTGATGCCACGTCCGGATATCAAAACCTCTGTGATGTGACTATAACTCTATTTCTTCTTTAGATCCACCAGCGTCCACCCAAGCTCCTCCAATCCCACATAGACCTACTTATACTACTTCTGCAGCACACGTGAAGGGTGAGTAAGATTCTATTTCTTTAGTAGATCCACCAGTGTTTATTCAAGCTCCTCCAATCCGGAATAGACCTTCTTATTTAAATTCATCACACATGAAGGGCGAGTATGGAATTCATCTGCTCTGTTACTGAGTATAAATCATATTCTTCATACATGTGACTATTTCTTTTGTAGAACCCCCTGTGTTAATTCAAGCTCCTCCAATCCTGAAAAGACCTAATTCTACCCATGCAGCACACTTGATGGGTGAGTATTGACACAAACCAGCGAGTGTGGACCCACTGTGGCATGAGTGCTACCTCCCCTAAAGGCGTTGTCTAAGTGAACCCAATCTTTCTTCACAATACCCCTGAAGGTGGGGATAGACTTTCCCAAGGGGAAAACCAGGTCGCTACCTCTGGAGGGAGGGTAGGCACATGAGGCAGCTGGTCCAGGGGGCACCACGGAGAGGTGCCAGGGACACTGGCATATCAGCAGGCCAGGTCATAATCAGGGGCAATAGCGAGGAATGAGGCAATAGCGTCGTCAGGCAGGCAAAGGATCAGGGCTGGCAGCAGAGGTACGGATCAGGCAGATTAAAGTATCAAAGTCTCAGAGCTCAGGCAGGAATCAGCAACACAGGAACACAGATAGGCAGAGACGTTTGACACTGAGGCATAGTGGAAAGGGACTGGATCCCTCATATACATGCAGGAGGACCATGATTGGCCAGCCAGGACACATGACCAATCTTTTAAATCTCAGGAAGTGACACGCATTGATCCCCTAGGAAGCACTGCAAGGCAGCATGTAGACCAGGACCCAGCACAATTGACATCACCGTTTAACACAGCGCCCAGGGTTGCAGCAGTAAGTAGGGGGATAGCGGGGAACGGCAGCAGTAAGTAGGGGGATAGCGGCGGACGGCAGCAGTAAGTAGGGGGATAGCGGGGAACGGCAGCAGTAAGTAGGGGGATAGCGGGGAACGGCAGCAGTAAGTAGGGGGATAGCAGCGGACGGCAGCAGTAAGTAGGGGGATAACGGCGGACGGCAGCAGTAAGTAGGGGGATAACGGCGGACGGCAGCAGTAAGTAGGGGGATAGCGGCGGACGGCAGCAGTAAGTTACGGCAGCAACCGTTACAAGTATGACATGTATGTATAATCAATATTATACTATGCTCCCATGTGGCCAACATCCCACAAATATTTAATAAGAGAACAGATGAAGAGATAAACCTATCATCAACATTATTTTCCCCTGATACACCGGGGGCATGGTGACTATATTCTGTCACTCTTGGCCTTTAACCTCCCTGGCACACTGCTAAGTGTAAAAAAACTAATTACATTAAAAAATCTCTAAAATACATATTTTAAGTGATAGATTTCAAAACATATGTGTATTCATATTTTGTTCATAATAAAATTTTTATTAAATGTGTTCTTTTTTACTTTGAATTGTATTGGATGTGGTTATCACTGTATCCACTACAATTCACCCTCTCTGCTTTGGTGTGATGAACACACCAGGGAGAAAGGGTTAACTGCAAAGGGCACATCTGGGCAATCACTCTGGGAACAGTCTTCTCCATAGAAAACTGTTCTGGTGTGATTTTCATTTAATTCTCCCGCTGCCCCGGATGTGATGTCTGTCTATTAATTCTATTCTTCAAACATGTTACTTCTTACACCTAAATTTGATGTTATTTCAGGGAAAATTTCCGTATTGCCTGTCACTAGTGATGGCTGAAAAGTTCGCCCGGCGGACAGTTCGCGGCAAACATAACATGTTCACAGTTCACAATGCCGGTGAACATTATGGGTGTTCTACCCGCCCCCTAAACCTTAACATAGAGACAAAGTGCGACCCCTCACCCTATAGTCAGATGGGACAGTACAGCCAAAAAAACATTTTTCCCTCCTGAAGGACGCCCCCCCCCCTTATAAAAGAAGCAGCCTGGCAGCCATTTTACATTTATCCTGTGTCTCCAGTACTAGATAGATAGGGAGAGCTGCTGCTGATTGAGGGATGGCGGAGCTACTTTGCTATTATACTCCATCCAGTGATCTGTAACTATAGCTAAGGTGTTCTGTTACATGTAGTTCATCATTACTGAGCCACAAAAGTCCTTCTCTGGGGGTGGGGTATGCTGTATTATGCATAGCAGAGAGATCTGACTACATGTGATGTGCTGCATCTAGATGTGATTTCCGGCCATTACACCTGAAAAAACAGCATTTTAAAAAATCTGTATTTTGGAGAAGTTAAGCCATTGACCCCCTCTGGCATGACACTGTCCAGGTGGTCGCACCATTTTGACTTTTTATTGGTATTTTGGCTGCAAATATAACCTGAAGGTTTGAAAAGTTTGTCCTCTATTAAAGTCAATGGAGGTTCGCCGTTCGCATGTTCGCGGCGGGTATTTGCAGAAGTTCGAACAGCCGCAGCTGATGTTCGGCCATCATTACCTGTCACACCTATGCCACATGGTATTCCTCCCGGGGCAGCCCACACCGTAGGTACGTATGGATACCTCAATATCTCAAGATGAGTATTTTATATAATTGGGTCAGCTGACTTATGTGATGATATTTCAGAGGCAGCTCCATCGGTGACCATCTCATCATTCCCAAACCAGGGCAGACAGTTAGATCCGCCCCAACCCTCACACATGACAGGTACGTTTAACACTCAATGGAAACAATTACACTAAAATTAAAAAAAAAAATGAAGTAGTGGCTTCACCCCCAGACCTCTGTTAAGCTAGCCATACACGGCACGGATTCCATGTCCGATCGATTCCGACGATTCTGCCGGGAATCGCAGGTGTGATCAATCGGCCAATTAAGAGAATCCATCGCTGCATACCACCTTGTCCAATGGATTCCGGGACGATTTCGTGTTCGATTCCACCTCACAAATGGCAACTCCCCCTGATCTGTGCAGAATCGGATGAAAAAGACCAACATGTTGGTTCTCTTTCAGATCCGATTCTGAGCCCCCGAACGATCGGACGTGATCGGACGGACAAGGTGGGCAGCACACGATTCCGGCACGATCGATTCACGTGCACGCGCCCAGAATCGATCGGCCCGGAATCAGGCCGGAATCCGACCCGTGTATGGGGGCCTTTAGTGTTATGAAAGGAATTTCCACACGTGCTGGTAAATTGCTAGAGAATAACTTTACTTCTCTTCTAGCAGGAATTATCATCTTTCTCTAATTCTGGTCCCAGGGATGGGGCACAGTCCATAGGGAACAACCTTAGAAATCGTTGGCTGAGGTGCTAACCTGATTGGAGAGCTGCTGATGTCTTTGTAATAACAGAGAATAGTTTTTAATCACAATGTTCTGTATAAGTAGGAGTTCTCTCTACCCAACACCTAGCCCGGTAGGGAAATTACACTTACATTGCAGAGATGATCTTTGCAGTCCCCCAGGCCTGGATGCTAGGCGTCCTGGAAGAAGACACAGGACATGCTCAGATGTAGAGATCTGGCAAAACACCCCAGGCCCCTCGTATCTTTTAGATTTATAACATTGATAACATGTCAGCACCTCCCCTGTACTGGGCAAAACCCTTATGATGTACAGAAAAAAACAAGGACAGACAGATCCGCCCCAACAATCACACAGGGCAGATACGTTTACAACTCAATGGAAACAATTACACTAAAAGTAAAAAAAAAAATCATTATTTTATATTTTATTTCATGTAATATTACTTCTCCTATGATGTCATTTCAGGATCGGGTTCACTAGTCGCAATTTCATCTACCTCAGCCCATGATGGATCTTCTAAGACTTCCCATTCAGCACAGACGACGGGTGAGTGTGACAATCAGGGCTGGCAATGAAATAAAAAATAAATGGTGAACTTCTCATCCCAAAACTTTTGTGGGCTTTAGTGGGCAATAGTTATGGGCGAACTGTCCGCAAGGCAGTTTGGCCATCTGCGGCCGCGAACAAGCATGTTCGCCCTCCTTCTCGCCAGCAGACAGTACGGGTGTTCGACCCGCCCTGTTCACCGGCGAGAAGGATCCCTCTATTCTTCCTCCGGTGGGATCATTAGCTGCGAGATCCCGCCGCAGGAAGAATATTTCACTGAAGACCGGGTAGAGAACCCCTCCCCCACTGTAATCCTTTCCAGGAAGGTGTCTTTCAAACATTCCCATGCTGCTGCGCAGGTTATGGCTATAGTGATATTTCCAGGCCGGAACCTGGCAAGGGCAGAGCAGAAGCACTTGAATTACTGTGGAGGACATTGTTCTTTAACAACATTTTTATTTATTTATGAAATATATGTTATTAAATATAAAAATGAATATCTTTGAGTTGAAATTTAAATTTTTTTGTCATTTTACTCAGAAAATTAGACTTTTGGTGCAAAAGCCTTAAGCTGGGAACACACGGCTCTATATAGAAGGTTCCCTGCAGCAGTGTGATGACATCATCGTGCTGCTGCCCAACATCGAAGGAGCTGGCAGTGCAGCACTGCTGTGTCTCCAGTAGAGATGATCAAATTTTTTTTCAGATATTTGACGATTGCGAGTTAATTGCGAAGCCCCTGAACATGGTATCATCACCAAACTTGCTGGAGATATAGAGAAGGGTTGGGGTAACATTTGAAAGAAAAAAGTATGTCTCTAGCACAAACAGTTTTGCACAAATTAAGTTCAAAGTCAAGTCAAAATGTCGAAAATTCTGAAAATTCAGAAATTTTACTTTCATTTTGAACTTAATTTATGCAAAAACGACATGTGCTAGAGCAACACTTTTTTTTTTCAAATGTTCCTCTAACCCTTCTCTACATCTTCAGCAAGTTTGGTGATGATACCATGTTCAGGGGCTTTGCAATCAGCTCTGAAAGTTAGCAAGTCGAATATTTCGAGCATCTCTAGTCTCCAGCTCTGACGATGCTTTGCATGGAGACCCCGCGGTATATTAAACCCTTCTCTTCATAAGAAATAGAAAACTCAATTTTTAATCTATTGTTCTATGCGTCTCAATTATTTTTTTCTTCCACAGCCTCTCGCACCAGTGTTACTCCAAAGGTAAGGAATGAAATATTGTAAACTGCTATTTCTCCCATGTGAAGGCCATAAGGGTAACACCAATAATATTTAAGTTATAATAAAAAAAAACTTATGTCATATGTTAACCCTCCCTGGTGGTATTTCTGAGTGTTGCGCTGGGTTAATTAATGGTAGAGATGTTCCAATAATAAATAAATAAATAAATAAATAAATAGACCATTTTGACGATTTCTAATTAATTGCAAAGCCCCTGAGCATGGTATCATCACCAAGTGTCACTGTGTGAATGGACTATTAGGTGGTATCTTGGAAGGGGTCCGGGAATGATTATTGCCCATTAGGTTTCTGGTTTTGTTTTAGTTTCCTTAAAGGGCTCCCGCACTCTGGGACCAAAGGGGGCTAAATAATTACGCACACCCCAGTTATTTATTTGTAAGAAATGTTTGGAATCATGTCTGATTTTCCTTCCACTTCTCACGTGTCACCACTTTGTATCGGTCTTTCACGTGGAATTCCAATAACATTGATTCATGTTCGTGGCTGTAATGTGACAACATGGGGGAAAGTTCAAGGGGGCGAATACTTTTGCAAGCCACTGTATGTACCTGCAATGCCAGTTTACTAGTGTATCAAAGGTACCCAATTTTACCTATGGTTAGAGTTTGTTTGTCCATAACTTGTTGTTTTGGTCTATTTTGAACAAAATGAATAAAATAAAAAAATAAAAAAGTATTGAATAAAAATAGTTTAAATGATGTAAGTCCCCAATATTGGGTCGGGGGGGG
>CM070039.1:93128346-93139348 GCA_036250615.1 Ptychadena robeensis
GTAATACATTGAAGTCAGTGTATTACATTCAGTTCTGTACACTTGGTGTTCCCGCCCCCAAAACGTCTGTCACACCGGGAGAGAGAAGCTGAATGAAGACAGCTGTAGAGGACATGGGGACACCGGATCAATTATTCAGGTGAGTATTTTACATAGGGAATCATATTGAACAGTGTTTTCAATTCAGAAACCACTATTCAATATGATTGTTATTTAAAACTCCTGCCCAAGCCCGTGACGTCATTACATGGGGGGGGTGATTCGTTCTCTGCAGCTGCCTCTTCATTAGATCTGAGCCACACGGATCAGTGAGATTGCTCTCCTGTGTCTCCGATCTCTGCCTGAGGAACCCAGCTCATCCACTGCTGTTCTAACAGGTCAGAGCTGGACGAGCTGGGACCATCAGGAACGGCAGGGGGGTTAAACAACCTCATTGATTCACATTCTAAACTTAAATTGAGGTTGTTTTCTGGTCGCTTAAAAGACCAGAAAACGACCTTTCAACGTCAGTGTAAATTTACCCTAACTCTCAATTGTTTCCTGTATTAGTTATCATTAACACTGTTAAAATATTTGTTATTAGATCTCCCAAAACATATCCTAAAATAACCTTTTTTGCTAAATTTCTAAATATCAGCTTACAATTCATATAAACTCTATATAAGTTCTAGATATGATTTACAACTGTTTTTAACATTTGAATGTTCGTATTTAAAATGTCATGGTTCCCTACTACGATTACTTGGGTCCACCTGATTATGATTAGTGATGAGCGGCATAGGCAATATTCGAATTTGTGATATTTCGCGAATAATTCTACTAATATTCGATTCTATATTCGGAAATTCGAATATTCGCGGTATGACCATGTATTGCGAAAATAATATTCGCATCACAAAAATCTTTAAAATGAATGGTCACATGCTATGTTTATTTTCGCAAGGCGAATATTATTTTCGCAATACATGCCATATTGCGAATATTCGGAATTGCGAATATCAGCCACCATATTCGAATTGGCGAATTCTCGAATTGACGATATTCGCGAAAAATATTCACCATTCGAATATTCGAGCTCAACACTAATTATGATTACAATTCATCCAGTTAGAATAATTGTGGACAACCAATGTATTTTTCTGCCTAGTACTACCATCACACATTGGATTTTACTCATCCTACCAATGGAATGAGATGTGATTTGTGATTATTCTTTCTAAACATTTTTTTTTATTTTTTTCTGTTAGGTACCAGAAATATTCCTAGAAGAAATGGAATTACCAAATTGTTACAAAAATTAGGCCATGAGGTATCAATTCATATGATTATTTACGTAATACCATCTCAGTTTAAGACTTGGGAAGGGAAGGGAGAGGGGTAAGGTAGCTAGATTTGGTTTTGGTGGGAGTGTTTCTTGGGTAGAGACAAGTGGGATCCTCAAAAGGTTCTACAATAGTGTTGGCATCTATATAATGGACACCGGCCACTAGATATTAATAAACTTTGTTCTGTAAGCTGCTCATATGAGCCAACCCCTGCATCTGCAGATGTCTGGGCACAGCATCCACAGAGCAGGTACAGTGTATGTGATCCGTCGGGACCCCCACCAAACACAGCGCTTAACCTTACAGATCCCAAAACAAAGTAGAAACATGCCTAAGAAGACAATCCTGCGCATCACTCTAGAGACAATGAAATCTAGTTGTGGGGCTCAAATATTATTGGCTCCGGAATACAAGATATTTGTCCCTTTTGTCTGAATTGTTCAACAACATTCACTCACCAAGAACCTAAATGGAATAATTTAGACAAAAGCTGGTCATATACCTTTAGATCTCTTTGTCAGATATCCTTTAGATCTACCAACAACTATGTAGTGCCGGGTCCTCTGCGATTCAACACAGGTAGACTTGATGGTTTAGAAAGTCCCTCATATTACATGGTTTTGGTAAAACAAAAGGAGATCTAAAGGAAATCTTAAAGTGTATGGGGACCCTTAGACAGATTGGGTATAAATGTCCCGGCCGCCTTTTATTACCAACATTACGAACACAATATAATATATACCAATCATTACACCGACCATTATAGATTACAATGAATGTGCCTTGTTAATCAGCACCCTGTATCTGCATCACCCAATACATCGGCCTCCAGCCGCACTACACCGACTCGGAGACAATTACAATAAAATGCAGATACCACCTTACAGGACTAGTTCCCTGGCACTCCGACATCCTTAACAAAGGGTGGGACTCCGCACCTTTCAATGACCTTTTCCAAGACCAGATCACCTTCAAGGGCCTTACAACCCCCCCCCCCAACAAGTTTTAAACCGGAAAACAAAGGAATTTATCATAGTTTCATAAACCAGAAAGAAGAAAGAGGGAGGGAGGAAATTCATCCAATGTGATGAATTTGAAACTACATGAGGAGTTAATTGCAAATCCCCTGAACAGGGTATCATCACCAATCTTGCTGGAGATGTAGAGAAGGGTTGGGGGGACATTTGAAAGAAAAAAGTATGTCTCTAATACAAATAGTTTTTGCACAAATTCAGTTCAAAGTCAAGTCAAAATGTCGAAAATTCGGAATTTGGACTTTCATTTTGAAGTTAATTTATTCAAAAACTGTTTGCGTTAGAGACATACTTTTTTCTGTCAAATGTTCCCCTAACCCTTCTCTACATCTCCAGTAAGTTTGGTGATGAAACCATGTTCAGGGGCTTTGCAATCAGCTCTGAAAGATAGCAAGTTGAAAAATTCGAGCATCTCTAAACAATATAGCTAAGCATGTTTGTAAGATTTACTAACCCTTAGTGTGCCAGCTCCTTCTTACCTCTGAATGTAGTCCCTCTGCCTCTCTGTCTTTTAGCTCCAGGCCTGTCTTTAATTTCACAACTGAATTTATACAAAACTATACTATATTAATATTATACTGTTCAATATTCTGTACTGCAAATGATATATGATGATACAAAGTGCAGAAATTCATATGGATATTTTTCATAATTTATCAGAGATATGGACATGATGTTGGAATCTTTTACTTGGAGAAGATGGACACAAAATGGTTAGAAGTCGTGCTGAGTTCTAAGCTCAAGGATCAAATTAAAAAGCTTGAATGGATACAATTTCAGGCTAAAAATAAAATACAACCGGCTACTTCTACATTCTGCATCTACCTTTTCCAAAACCAAGACGTAAAGAACCATTTACCGGTTTATGTGAGGAACGCTATGGAAACACATTTGGGTAAGAGACACACACCACTGAGGATACAGACAACCATGATCAAAAGACTTGTGTGGATAAACAAGAACAACTTTAATTGGGAACAGTGGTTCTCATTCCTTCTATTTGGGTTACTTCATGATGGGTTACTCTCAATAGGAGGTTTTGTTGTAGTTTTTGTCAGAAAAAGAAGAGAAAAAGAAAAAATACAAAGATCTGTCCAGGAGCAGATGTGGCACATGTGCATGATGGGTTTAGAGAGTATAAGTAAATAATTTAATTGCTCTTAAGCTAGGCATACACGGGTAGGTCCCCATGCAATCGACCAGCGATCAATCACAGCATGGTGAGTCAATCAAATGGTAATCAATGTGCACCACATTGGCACATCAATTCCTGTTTGATGGGGAGCCAGTTTCCCAGTGGTCTCCCGGATCTCTGCTTCTCCCCAGCTGGAGAAGCAGAGTCAGTCTGTGCCCCCTTCCCTGCCACAGAGACGTACTGACCATGTCCTCTGCCACATTACATTGGACCTGTTTCCTTCGAGCAGGATCCATTAATCTGTTGAACCTGCTCAAAGGAGCCATAGATAGCTTAAATCTTGTAACAGATTAGAGCAACATCGGGTGCCGTAAACATGCACGATGTCTGATGTTGCTCTTATCGGTTTCTTCATCAAGCCAAGTATGCCTGGCTTTAGAGTTTTTAGGAATCTTGATCTTACATGATCTGTGTATTGCCAACAACCACCTGTTGTGAAGTACGTAAGAAGATTTTAATAGGCCTCTATTGTCCTTACTCAGTAGACAGTGTGGTCTTGTGGTCGTGCTCAGGTGGTTCTCCAGGTGCCCAAGAGTCTTTTTTTTCCCATTTCTCTTGGTGGTGTAGATTGGTTTTGGTTGTGTGGTCCTCATAAAAAGAAGCTCTGGTGGATATGCTTGGAGCTTCTTAATACCTTAAATCAGTGGTGGACAACTGAGTTGATATGGAGGACCACAAGTGCGGCCCTTTAGTGATGCAGAGGGCCCTACTTGTGGTCCTCCATATCAACTTGGTTGCCCACCACATAACATTTTCAATCTTTACTGACTTTTATAATGAAAAAAGGACAGCAGGCAGAGCTAGAAGACATTACTTTTCTTTTTTAAATGACACAACTTGTTGTAAATGATACGTCAATCATTAGGGAACACTGTAGAATGGTAATGCACATTTTGTTTCGTATATATCATCAAAGCCCCTATTCTCAGGTTATGTGCCACAATATACAATCATCCCCCTTTCATTGGTGGACTAGTGGGAGCATAGGCACTCACCAGTGTGCCACTAGAGGAGGAGAAGCACACACACAGGCACCATCTCGGTCGCTGATTGACATTTATGCACGCCTATCACGTACGTTTATCACCTCTCCTCCTTTCCCGCTCTAAGAAGATTAGAGGACCTAGGACCTTTCAGCGGGGGATCAGGTGAGTTCCTGTGCCTTATGCATTCACAGCTAGGATTCAGGGGCCGCAAGTGGAGGACAGAGGGGGGCCGCCAAAGAACACCCAAAGGGCCACAGGTTGGGCACCTGGGCCTTAAATATTTCAAGCAGATATATAACATGAACGCATTTTGTGGTTATTCTAACCACTTCATCAGGATGAGAGATTATTCATTAGTTCTCTTGTCTCTTTAAAAGTGCATCTGAAGTTGGAGAACAGTTTCTTCTTTTTTGGGGGACCACAAAACCAAAACCATGAAAAACTTTCAGGTTGTGGCCTTTATTCTCTAAGAGAACCATTGTTATTGTTTGCAAACATTTTACAATATACAAAATGTATCTGTGAGACTAAAGAGAGCTCAGCTCGGCCAGGTTTGCTTTGTAAAACCATTGAAGAGTTCAGGTACACGTTTAGGAATATGAAAGGTAAGGAATATGTAGTGAAATTCTATTGTGTTCTATGAAGTTGTGTTTTTCATGTATTGTTGAAACTTGTGTACATATAGGACAGAGGCCCCTGATTGTGATGATTGTGGATGTGGAAGACAGCGGTGATGCTGAGAAGAGGAAAGTCTTACAGAAGCTGAGCAATGTTGGGATAAAAAGTAACCAACTCTTCCTCTTCAGTAAACAAGAGATATCTACTTATATGAAGGATCCCAATAGCCAGATGAGACTTGCGCCCGGAGGTTAGTGTTCAAACAATTACTTCAATTCAATGTGAAGCATGGACACAAGGAATAAATGTAGTAAATTGCAGATCTGCTTAACTAAGTAATTACGTCTTCTGACTGCGGTGTCTAGATGAGGATATTGTTCTTCTGGGAAAGTTCTTGGTGAATGCAGAGCAGCTGAAGCCTCATGAAAAGACACATTTCTAGTGTATGTTCTTCCATTGCTCATCTGCATGCCCAATAAATCCTATCTAGACCTAGAATGGTCACATCACATCATGTTGGCAGGTGGAAAATTTTCAGGATCTATAATAAGGATCTTGGGTGAGAATGCCACGGATCGATAACTTGAGATGGATCAGCCAAGATGAGATCAAGATGAGCCTGATATCTAAGGAGCTGGTCATTGAGCTCAGCCGATGCTTTGCATGGGGGCTCCATAAGATGTGCCAGATAGATGCTTGTGAGTGAGCACGGCACTTGAAGAGGCCATCGAACTGGCGCATATCTATGCGTGGATGGACACCTTTAGAGGTTGTGTATAGTGTTGAGCTCGAATATTCAAATTCCGAATATTCGCATTGGGATGCTTATGGCCATGGATTGTGAATATAAATTCGCAATGTGAAAATATACGAATAGCACATGTGACCATTCATTTTAAAGGTAATTACGAATCTAGATTCGCAATCGAGCGCATGTGTGCGCAACTGTGCGCGATTGCAAGTGTTCGCAAATATAGAATCGAATATTAGTAGAATCATTCGCGAAATATCACGAATTTGAATATTTCCTATGCCCCTCATCACTAGTTGTGTATCAATATAAGGTATTTTGTGCCATTGTTTTGAATTCTAAATATGTTTGGGGTAATCAAACAGTCATTTCACGCTAGCTGCAGTTTGGTTTTTGCACAGTAACACATCAGTGGTAATGCTACATGCATTACCAGTGTCCATTGCCAAAAAAACCTGGTACCCTGTGATTGTTTCATTCTACATTCAGTACAACTGTATGGAAGATACTTGTGCGGCATCCTCAAAAATGTGTGCTGCAGGATGTTTCTCGCTGGATTGCGCATTACCACAAATGCAAACGAGGGGCACAACAGGTTTCCTTTGTGAACCTTGAGTTAAAGCTATTTTAAACTCAAATGAAAAAAGCATACATACATTAAACAGACACAATACTCACCTGTCAGCCGTTCAGATCCCGGAAAACTGCTACACAAAAAACCCATAACACACATACATTCTTTACGTTCAGTTCTCATGCTGGCATCTTGACTCCTGGAGAAATTAAGCTGCTTCCTCCCTCACTGCCCCCCTCCACTTTTCCTCCCCCTCCGGTCTCTTCTCTGTCGGAGCTGCAGAGCTCCGTGGGGGGGGGGGGGTATGGAGGGGGTAATCAGCTGCTGACGAGTTCCTGCCTGGAAGAGATGTCTCAGACACTACTTCGGCTGGCTAGGAGCTATGTAAGGCAGTGGAGGGGTGCATTCGTAACCAGCTCCCCTCCTGCTGTCAGAATTTTTTTTTTTTTTACAATAATGATCTCAGCAGTATCGGCTGAGCTGCAGCCAATACTGCTGAGTGACCTCCCAGGTGGTAAGTCCGCTTTAAAGGTAGCTGTGCTGTTGGGGTACTGCAACCCAAATGTGGCTAATGTGAATTGTCTCTTAGGCTATGTTTCCACAGCATTTTGGGCTCCATCGGCAACCTCTGCGTTAAGGGCATTCATTGACAAGGTAGCCAACAGAGTCCATCTATAGACATGGCTTACTGCATGGACTGATTCCACACAGTCGAGCCAATCCACCGGCCGGAGGTTGGCGTACTGCAACCTTCCGTCCGGCGAGCCGGATTGAGACACGGTTTTTAACCGCGGCCATTTAATCGTGTGGGAACATAGCAAAACTCGATCATGGGTTAACACAGGAATTAGAATTTGACATTTTAAATTTTGCAATCTTGACAAACAAAGTAAAAGGCATTGATTTTATTATCGATCGTTGTTTCTGCACCTAAAGTACTGTAATGTTGTACATTGTTTGTATCATTTCATGGTAAAAAAAAACTTTAACATATTTCATAGGCTTGGGGAATCCCAATGCAGGAGTGAGAAAATCCAAAATACACAATTCATGGAGAAACTTAAAAAAATCATTTCAAGGTAATTTTGACTTCAATATTTTTGACATTGAGGAGATCAAGAGTTAAGCTGTCCATCCATGGCTTGATACTTTTTATATATTCGAGTAAAATCAAGCAGTGTATGCCTTTCTTGGAGTTGTATCAATTCATCCCCCTTAAAAAGGGTAGGTCGAACCGGCAATGGACATGTCCGTAAATCCCAGTCGTTCTGACAAGCAGAGGGGAGAGCCCCCCCTCCCACTGTAGAGCCTAGCACGGCAAAGTGGGCAGTGCCTAGCACAGCCTCTGCCACCATCCTGGGTCAGGCTCTCCCCGCTGCCTGCAGCTCTCAGACAGAGTTGTGAGGTATTTTTCGGACTATAAGACGCACTGGACAATAAGACACACACAGTTTTTAGGGCAGGAAATCCAGAAAAAAAATATTACGTTTTCACATCAATTTGGTTAATGCAATGAATTCAATGAAGGCAATATTCAATTCAGCCAGCAGGGGTCACTAGCAGCAGTACACTCTCAAGCTCAGCATCTTCACACTGAACACTTGGGAGGAGGAGTAGGAGGGGGCAGAAATCTGCAGCGTTCTCCCTCTCTGCTCTGATCGGCTGGGAAGATCAGCTGTTATTGTGTCCGTGGGAAGTGCCGAGTTATTGCGGTTCCCACTGACACTGAGAGAGGGAAAGATGGCAGTCCATCTCTCACTCTCTCTCCATTGCCAAGCAAAGCTCTGCTGACAGGCAATTTTACAGTACAGCTGAGAGAGCCAACACCAGCCGGCATCTCTCGACTGACAGTTCCTCCAGCTCCCCCGGCTAATCTCCATGCCGAGGGAGTTGGCGGGCAGCCAAGATGCGACCACCAGCGGCCGAGTGCCCGCGGGGGTCGCACATTCGGACCATAAGACGCAGGCACTTTTTGCCCTCAATTTTGGGGGTGAAAAAGTGCGTCTTATGGTCCGAAAAATACGGTAATTTCTCACAACACTGGACCAGGGTCTCATTGAACAGGAGACTACAATCTAATTCCCATTAGATTGACCCACGATCGAGTGCAGCATGGACCCGTGGTTGCGCGTCGATCACATGAGTATTGTCCCGTGGGTGGACACCTTTAGTGTCTTCCTAGGCCTAGGCATTGTATTTGGGTTCACACCTTTGGCCATATACTGACCCTCTACTACTGATACAGCTAGACTCCTCAAATGATAAGAGACAAGGGAGTACAGGACAAGAATGCTTATAGGGAAGCTTACAGTATAAGATAGTATAAATATATAGTAACTAGTGATGGCCGAACTTCGGCCAGGACCGTCCGCGAAGTCCAACGTCTGCCTGTTCATGGGCAGATTCAAATTCCCCCCGAATTTGAATCGGTAAAACCGAAAGTGACGTCAGTGATACCTGGAACGCATGATTCCTAGTTCCCATTGCCGGATGTGATGCCACCACGCTTTGATTGATCACGGGTCAATTCCACAGGAATCTACCTGTGCATACCCAGCTTAAGACATCTGTTTGTGGGGATCACCCATTGTTTCGAATGGCTGCAGTTAAGCCTTATTGTTGATTTGTTTGCACAATAAATGTTTTTTTGGGAAAATTTGCTGAACTCCAACGTGGTGATGGTGAACCCCTAGACCCCCACAGTTCACAATATATATATATATATACAGTACAGGCCAAAGGTTTGGACACACCTTCTCATTCAATGTGTTTTATTTATTTCATGACCATTTCCATTGGTCGGTTCTCACTGAAGGCATCACAACTATGAATGAACACATGTGGAGTTATGTACTCACCAAAAAAGGTGAAATAAGTGAAAACATGTTTTATATTCTAGTTTCCATTTGCTCAGATGACTGCTCAGCGCACTCTTGGCATTCTCTTGATGAACTTCAGCAGTTAGTTGTCACCTGAAATGGTTTTCCAACAGTCTTGAGGAGTTCCCAGAGGTGTGTAGCACTTGTTGGCCCCTTTGCCTTCACTCTGCGGTCCAGCTTAGCCCAAACCATCTCGATTGGTTCCAGGTCCGATGAGTGTGGCGGCCAGGTCATCCGCCGCAACACTCCATCACTCTCCTTCTTGGTCACAGCCTGGAGGTGTGTTTGGGGTCATTGTCCTGTTGAAAAATAAATGATCGCTCAACTAAACGCAAACCGGATGGGATGGCACGTCGCTACAGGATGCTGTGGTAGCCATGCTGGTTCAGTGTGCCTTCAACTTTGAATCCCCAACAGTGTCACCAGCAAAACCCCTACACCATCACACCTCCTCCTCCATGCTTCACAGTGGGAACCAGGCACGTTGGATCCATCCATTCACCTTTTCTGCGTCTCACAAAGACACAGCGGTTGGAACCAAGGATCTCGAATTTGTTTTCTGCTTGTTGCCTCTCCTTAGCAGTGGTTTCCTGGCAGCGATGTGACCTTGAAGGCTTGATTGGCGCAGTCTCCTCAGTTGTTCTAGAGATGTGTCTGCTGCTAGAACTCTGTGTGGATTTCTCTGGTCTCTGATCTGAGCTGCTGATAACTTGCGTTGTCTGAGGCTGGTGACTCCGATGAACTTGTCTTCAGAAGCAGAGGTCACTCTTGGTCTTCCTTTCCTGGGTCGCTCCTCATGTCTGCCAGTTTCGTTGTAGCGCTTGATAGTTGTAGCGCTTCCACTTGGGGACACATTTAAAATTTTTGCAATTTCCCGGACTGACCTTCATTTCTTAAAGTAATGATGGACACTGTTTTTTCTTTAGTTAGCTGCTTGGTTCTTCTCGCCATAGTATGAATTGTAGCAGTTGTCCAATAGGGCTGTCGGCTGTGTAGTCACCTGACTTCTGCACAACACAACTGCTGGTCCCCACCTTATTTATAAAGCATGAAAATCCACCCTGATAACCCTGACAAGGCAAATGACAACCATTTCAGGTGATGACTACCTGTTGACGTTCATTGAGAGAATGCCAAGAGTGTGCCAAGCAGTAATCAGAGCAAATGGAAACTAGAATATAAAACATTTTCAGTTATTATTATTATCATTTATTTATATAGCGCCAACATATTACGCAGCGCTGTACAATACATTAGAGTGGAAATACAAACACACGATAACACACAGGTACAGGTATGACACAGGAGGAGTAGAGGACCCTGCCTGGACGGGCTTACAATCTAATAGGTTGGGGAACAAGGTATACAATAGGTGGGGGGGGGGACTGGCATGGTGGTGTTGTTAGGAATGAGATGATGGGGGGTCAGACTGAAGAGGTGGGTTTTTAGGGATTTTTAAAAAGTGTGAAAAGTAGAAGCAAGTCTAATGGGACGAGGGAGAGAGTTCAAGAGAGTAGGAGCGGCCCTAGAGTAGTCCTGAAGCCTTGCGTGCGATGATATTATGAGTGGGGATGTTATTTGTAAGTCACTGGAGGAGCGGAGGGGGCGGTTAGGGATGTATTTATGTACCAGGTTGGAGA
>CM070039.1:93151882-93169001 GCA_036250615.1 Ptychadena robeensis
GCCCATTGAAGTCTATGGGGTTCGCCGGGTTCGCGTTCGCGAACATCAAATTCCGGGTTCGCGCTACCACTACACTTTAGCTGGCCGACGGATTCTGTGTTCAGACATTCGCCAATGCAGAGTTTAACTTACTGGACTACATAAACTCCTGCAATGGCGGAACGGCTCAGCGACGTGAGAACACAGCATCGACTGAGCAGGGAAATTGTGTGTGATTCGTCTGAACCTCCTACCAAGCACTGCGCTTAGCATAGGGGGTGCTGACGGATGTGGAGACATACCATTAGGTCTGCAGTAAGTGTCAGATGGTGCAGTAAATGTGATCATATCATTGAATGTACAATTTCTCATTGTTCTGTCATTCTTCCTGTCTTTAGGTGATCCCCGCACCTCCAAGTTATGACATTGTTGTTTTCTCCTTACTGGAAGACTCATTCATCCATTGGCTGCAGAAACGTCTGTCATCGGAGATATTTGGACACAGAGAAGTCACATTCAAAATAATTACATTGGATGAGAATGGGAGACTCAGAGAACCAACATTTCAATGTAACTGTGCGATTATCTACCACAGTATGCGCAGCGGATGGTGGCCCATTACCAGTGACGGGGGATTTCTATATCATGGAGTCCTAGAGCAGGTGTCTGCAAAACTTGGTAAGACTCTTCAAAGTACAAACAGACTCATACGAGGATAAGAGGTCATAAATCATCAGAAAGGGACTAACTAGATAAAATTATTAATTTAGTCCCCCAAACCTAACTGTTATTGCAGGGCATAGGAACTTGCTTGTCTGCCCATCTAGAGATTGTCGAATTTTTCTAACTTTGAGAGCTGATTGCAAAGCCCCCGAACATGGTATCATCACCACACTTGCAGGAGATGTAGAGAAGGGTTGGGGGAACATTTGAAAGAAAAAAGTACATCTCTAACACAAATAGTTTTTGCATAAATTATGTTCAAAATTAAAGTCGAATTTCCAAATTTTCGACATTTTTACTTGACTTTGAACTTAATTTATGCAAAAACTATGTGTTAGAGACATACTTTTTTTCTTTCAAATATTCCCCCAACCCTTCTCTACATCTCCTGCAAGTTTGGTGAATATACCATGTTCAGGGGCTTTGCAATTAACTTGAAATTGTCGAATTTCTGAAAGGGGGATGATTGTACTATATATATTGTCACATCCCCTCAGAATAGGGGCACATGACCTTTGAATCAAACACACTACTGTCACAACCCCCCCCCCCCCAGCAATCTGGTTGGAGGGGGTGTGAATGCAATACACTATACAATCTCTGTACAATCTTGGTGTTTATTGATATATATTGGTATATAGCTGCCACCACTTCTTAAAGAAAAAAGAACCCTAACTGAATTATACCTGTGGGAGAAAAAGTTAATTCAAAATAACCTATCTGGAAATAACAATATCTATCACTAGGTAACGTCTCTCCAGGGCTTAGATTCTTTATGGGTCATTTAGAACAGGTACAGACTGAAATAACAAAGGAACAGAGATTTTCTATAGTAAAACAAACGGGGTAAAAATAGGAAAAAGAGAACTAGTCTGAGGAGCAAGAGTTTACCAGGGGAGAGGTGTCCTTAGAAATGAGTCCAGGTATTGCAATCCAGCGGTCCAATTCTGGAATTGTAATGATGGGTATCAGAACTCAAAGACGGCAGTTCGATGTCAGCGAAAGTTGCATAGAAGAACACGGTTTCAGGACAATCCAGGACAGATAATCAACAAAGACCATTAATGAAAAGATGAAGGATGTTTTTAACCCCTTCTTCCTCCATAGGAGGAGTTGACACCAGAGCTGACCAAACCTCTCACCTAGTGAGTAAGACAGCCCCCTTACTGGAAGGGACAGAACAGTCATGTACATATGAATATGTATAACTTGCCAGGAACATGATATGGGTCACATGTTCTTTACCAGCATGGTTTTCCTAATTCATAGAGACCAAACAGGAATAGTTCATGCTCTGCTACTTCTGAAAAGATTCAGATCTCAGTTTTAGAAGGCCACACACACTCGGTCCCGGTTTACTCATATACATTTTCCTATGGAGAGTCACCTCTGTGATTTACCAGTAACATTCATGTATGGAAGTATGGTTTCATTACCAATCTCTCCAATTATTGATCGAAGGGGTAAATTAATGGTCAGATTTCTCCAGTTGCCTGTTTAAACTCATTCACCCCTCCCTCTTCTCTACAGTACAAGACCTTTCAAAGGTTTATTGGGGCTATTGAGTGTGTTATCTCAATGCTCAGAAGTACAGATCTCTGAGCATTACTCCCTAGATGTTTACACAGGTGGGCACAAACAGACATGGTGGACATTCCAAGGTTTTTTTTAGAGAATTGGTTTGGAATTAACTATAAAGGGTCTGGTAGAAATTGAATTGCGGCTTTGGGTAAGATACTGGCGTCGACTGACGCACATTAAAAAATGAAACATTATGTCTTCTAGCTCTGCCTGCTGTCATTATAAAATGCTTCTACAAGTCAGTATAGATAGTAAATGGTACGTGTGGACCTTTATTGATGTTGTGGGCTGTACGTGTGGCCCTTTAGTGAAGTTGTGGGCCGTACGTGTGGCCCTTTAGTGAAGTTGTGGGCCGTACGTGTGGCCCTTTAGTGATGTCGAGGGCCCTACATGTGGCCCTTTAGTGATGTCGAGGGCTGTACTTGTGGCCCTCCATATCAACTCTGTTGTACACCACTGATCTAGTCCTTCCTTTACAAAATGGCTGTCATCTTGTTATGTTATGTCCTATTGGCTGTTCATTAGTGTCATGCAATTATAATCTCCTCTGTGTTTTCAGGAAGAGACAATGTGATTGTGATGATGTATGATATAAAGGACAATAAAGAACAGGAGATGTGGAACTTTTGGAATCAAAGAAGCCTTGAAAGGTTTGCCAGTGATCTGATCCTTATAATAAAAACCGAAAACGTTAATGAAAAACTGAAGCCTATAAAGCAGCTCTACAGTACAAGAGGTAACAATATTCATGGAGATTAAAGAGTCCTTGGAATTGTGATGGATGTTGGATGTTTCAAAGCAGAATTCAAAGACTAGGTCTGAGTGCTAGAGCATTAAGTAGCTTGGAAGTTGGCTTTTTACATTTACATATTTTGAAAGTAAGCCCAAGTGTATCCAAAGATATTGACATTTTTTCTGCATTTTACAGAACTTTTTGAGAAAGAAAACAGAAAACAGCCAGAGCCAAAACCAGTTCCAGTAAGTCAGAATAACTTGTCATTATAAAAATCATTGTAATGAGCAGTGATGGCCAAATATTGTCCAGGTCTGTTTGTAAACAGGAGGACCGGACCTTTGGAAAAGTCTGAAGACCACCTGATCGGTGAACTGATTATCTAATTCAATAAAAATACCGGAAGTGACATCACATATGTTGTCATAATCAAACCTTGTGGTTATAATATTTCTATAATCAAAATAGTCATGTCTGCAAACATCTTTCTGAGTATATCATTCAACTAACAATATGTCTGTCCATGTATCACACCACTTAAGCATCACATGATGATCTAGATAAGATCCCAAGATCAAAGACCCCAATAAAGTGCAAATGTGTCCAAAGTGTAGCAAATACCAGTCCACCAGTAGATGGGGATGAGCCCCCTTCAAAGCGTTTCACCCCCTGTTGGCCTCTTCAAGAGGGGGTAGGGGCCCCTTTTGGTGATGAGGTATACACAGTGATTTCATGGTTGATGTTACAGGTGACAGTCCAATAGTTGATTCTCTAGATCAATATACAAGGTGGGACATTTATATGGATACGCCTTGATAAAATGGGAATGGTTAATGATATTAACTTCCTGTTTGTGGCACATTAGTATATGTGAGGGGGGAAACTTTTCAAGATGGGTGGTAAATGTGTATTGCCATCTCTTCCTAGTAATGCTGTCTGCAAATTGTAAACAAAACATGATCATTATATGATTGAATGTACAATTTCTCATTGTTCTGTCATTCTTCCTGTCCTTAGAATATCTCCACACCTCCAAGTTATGACATTGTCATTTTCTCCATACTGGAAGAGTCACACATTGATTGGCTGCAGAAACTGCTGTCATCGGAGATATTTGGACACAAAGAAGTCACATTCAAAATAATTACATTGGATGAGAATGGTGGACTCAGAGAACCAACATTTCAATGTAAATGTGCGATTATCTACCACAGTATGCGCAGCGGACGGCATATTACCCGAGAGGGGAGATTTTTATATCATGGAGTCCTACAACAGGTGTCTGCAAAACTTGGTAAGACTCTTCATAATACAAACTGACGCAAACCAGGATAAGAGTAAATAAATAATTACAAATGGAACACTTAGACAAAATGAGTATGTACTTTACAGAATGGCCGCCTTCTTGTAGGCATACTTAATACACCATTAAAGAAATATCTACTCATGAAGGGAGCCTAGACTCCTAGACCTGTCATATACTACCAATAAGGGCAATTTGGGAGGAAGGAGCTCCACCCACCAGTGTGCACTGGTTAGTTAGTGATTGTGCAGTGTTTTGTAGTGCGCTTTGGTGAACTACAACGAGCAGGTTCTTCACCACACTTACACACAAAGTACTGTCCACTCAGCCGCTTAGGAGATTATTTACATTTTGTACTAGAGGAAGGTTATTTACAGGCTTCACACCATACCCAATTGCAGAGATGGGGCATACAGCTTAGGGGCTAAAGTTGCAAACATTGCCTAACCAGCTGCTGCGAGTGGGAGGAGGTGGCAATGGCTCTCACCTAAAGATGTGGTGTATCCAAAAGGGGAGTCTTGATCCTGTTGGTGGGGTAGGTGTGGGAGACACGAGTAAACTAATGGGGGGAACAGCTCTCTCTGGAAACCAAACAGTAGTAGCTTTCAGGAGGGTAGTCTTGCAGAATGGCCCAGAAAATTCTGTGAGGGACAAACTTATAAGCTATGGCAAGTTGCTGGCCAGTAGCAGTTACTGGGCAGACTAGGCAATGTAAACAGGAAATGGGGGGGAGCCTTGGCCTGACCTCTGGTAGGAATCTCAGCAGCTGCCTGGCACTTGATAGTTGTGTACAATACACATATATACAAGTTTTAAGTGTGTTTCACTACACTTCACTAGTAGAGATGCTTGAATTTTTTGACTTGCTAACTTTCAGAGCTGATTGCAAAGCCCCTGAACATGGTATCATCACCAAACTTGCTGAAGATGTAGAGAAGGGTTGGGGGAACATTTGAAAGAAAAAAAGTATGTCTCTAACACAAATAGTATTTGAATATATTTAGTTCAAAATTAAAGTCGAATTTCCGAATTTTCGACATCTTGACTTGACTTTGAACTTAATTAATGCAAAAACTATTTGTGTTAGAGACATCTTTCAAATGTTCCCCCAACCCTTCTCTATATCTCAAGCAAGTTTGGTGATGACACCATGTTCAGGGGCTTTGCAATAACTCGAAATTTTTGAATATCTGAAAAAAAACTTTGATCATCTCTATTCACTAGGTTACTAAAACTTGGTGGAGGTTTTCTGATGTTATCCTGAGATTGAAGCAAAGGACGAGTCAACAATGCCAACCATTTAATATGCTAGATTTACTTTTCTTTCCATCAGCATTTACACATCATTTAAATCATATTTTTTAATGAATACATTAATGAGATGCAAATAAATGTAAAATCCTGGACAATATGAAACTAAAAGCTTTCCGGAATGTAGAGTAGTTGGGTAACCACATCCATGATGGCCCCATGAGGAAATATTTAACCACTTTTGTCATTAAAAATGCAAAATAATAATAACTTCAGCCACTTTAATAGATAATGTGAGGTTAGAGTATTTAGACAATGTTGTGCACTCTTATTGGTTGTTGATCAATGTAATTATAATCTCCTCTGTGTATCCAGGAAAAGACAAAGTGATAGTGATGATGGATGAGATAAAGGACAAAACAGAAATGGAGATGATGTGGAACGTCTGCAAGCAGCAGAGACTTGGACAGTTTGCCAGCGATCTGCTTGTTATATTACACAAAGAGAATAGTGAAGACATTATAGAAAAGCTAAAGTCTGTGAAGCAGCTCTGCAAAGCAGGAGGTAACAATATTCTTTGGAGATTAAAGAGTTCTTGGGATTGTGAGATGTTTGATGTTTCAAGGTAGAATTTAATCATGGCAGAGTGCACAGTATGAGCTAAAATTCACCAGTATGCACCATATACCGGCATATTATGACACATTCACCTCCGGGTGTGCCGCCTCCTATAGCATTTTTTTTATTCTAAACTGTCCAAACAGAATGTATGCGATGCATTTCTCAAAGGAAAAACAATTAAATTTTATCTCCTATTAGTTTGACAATACTTACCTCCTTCTTACTAGAGATGGTTGATTTTTTTTCACAACTTCGACCATTTTGGTGATTTTGAGTTGATTGCAAAGCCCCGGAGCATGATATCATCACCAAACTTGCTGGAGATGTAGAGAAGGGGTATGGTACAAAAAAGTGTGTCTCTAACACATATAGTTTTTGCATAAATTAAGTTCAAAGTCAAGACAAAAATTTAAAATTTGACTTTAACCTCCCTAGCGCACTGCTGAGGTCCAGATTTCTGTACCAAAAGAGCACCATAGACTCTAATGAAATTTTTTTTGTAGGCCTGTCACTCCCAAAATCTGTCTGTACACAGGTCTAGTAGATATCCTGACTAAAATAATGTTTGAAACACAATTAAGTTGTGAAATGTACAACATAATTAACATAATTAACAAGAAATGTGTAGTGTTATTTGTAGTTATGGCTGAACTTTGGCCATGTCCGTCCACGAACAGGTGGATTAGACTTTTTAAAAAGTCTGATGTCCGCCTGTTTGTGGGAAGATTCAAATTCCCCACCTGTTCACTGGAAATTTGAAGCGAAAAAAAACCAGAAGTCGCCATCACTGAGGTCACTTCATTCCGGTACCTGGAATACACAGATATCTGTTTTTCTATCCAGATGTGACACAACTTTGACGAGAGTTTGGCTTCTCTCTGCGGTCTCTGGTGAAAGAATTCTTCCGATGGCCGGATCTTTCTGTTCCTGATCCTGAATAGTCCCCTTCTTCCCGCCTGTGAACAGGGTGGGTTGAACACCCGAACTGTTCGCTGGGGTAAGAAAAGCCAACATGTTGTGTTCGCATCCGAACTATTCGTCTTGCGGACAGTTCGGCCGCCACTAGTAATTAGTAGACATGGTAGAATTTTTTTTGATTTGTGAGGTATTTGCAAAGCAAAATATTGTATCATCACCAAAATTGCTGGAGATGTAGAGAAGGGTTGTGGAAACACTACAAAAAAATAAAGCATTGTTCTAGCATATGTAGTTTTTGCATAAATTTAATTGAAATATAAGTGGAAAATGAAACTTTTTTTTACATGACTTAAAGTGTTATTTATGAATAAACTACAAGCACTAAAGCAAAACTTTATTTTGTGTAATATTGTTCCATCCCTTCTCTGCATCTCCAGCAATTTGGGGGTTAATACCATGATCAGAAAATCGTGTATTTTAATATAAATTCAACATTTAAAATGATTAGACTATGAAAATTAGCTCTTCATCCACAAGATGGCACCGTGATTTACCAGTCTCCATAGGAAAGCGCTGTAGTACATTGAAGTCCCCCTTCAGACTGAGGAAGACACAACTAATCCACAATGAGCATCAGTCTGAATATGTGGATTGCTGATCACTAATATGTAAACAATGCTATTTATCTTTTCCTTCCTTTTGCAAACTTAGGTATTTTCACTCTTTTGAATAAACTTCTGGCAACAGTTTATATCTGAATAAGCCAATGAATACTGTGTTTGATAAAATACATTATATAGCAATATATCTTATAGTTCAACATTTCTTTTTTTACAGAACATTTTCAAGCAGAAAACCCAAAACCAGCAGGAGTTCAAGTAAGTGATAATAATTTTTTATTTTCACAAAAATCCACTCTTTTTCTTATTGACATTGAGCATGGTTTATGGCCATTCTAACATACACAGACTGGGGTGGTAGTCTAGGTCAGATTCATGGTCTGTTTGCAGTTAGAATAACATTTTGGATTGGTATTGGGTTTAGGTCAGATGTATTATTGTATATGGTCAAAATGAGCTTGGGTTAGATGTAAGGATTGTGTATTTGACTTGGGCATGGTAGCAAGGAGAATGGGTTAGATCTAAGGTTTGTATGAGACAAACCACTTAAATCATCAACATTGCTAAGTGTAGAGAAGGGTTGTGGGAACATCACAAAAAATAAGTATTGTTGTAGCACATGTCGTTTTTGCATGAATAAACTTCACATTGAAGTCGAGATTATTAACTTTGAACTTCATGTGCTAGGAGCAATCATTTCTTTTTTGTAATGTACTCTTATCTCCATCAATGTGTCGATAATATTATTGTAGAGTAAATCACAGGGTGTGAGGGGCATAGACCATGAAAAAAGTGCCAATTCAAGAAGGCACCTCCTGGATGCAGCTGGACAGGGGACTTAAGTGCACAGGAATCATCCAGACAACAAAGGTGGCTGCTGAAGCTTTAATCTCAAACCTTATGTGAATACCCAGACCCGGGGTGGTCTTGTAGGCAAGAACAATTAGCAAACAAGTTACTGTACTGATAATGTCCTCAGCAAGCAATCCAACTTAATATAGTCCAGAAATATAGCTCACAATGAGTAGGCCCCACTCCACAGGCTGTAGTGTCCGCAGACAGTCCTCACCCCAAGTATGACCAGGGACCACAGAAGAGGTCACCGCAGATGCTGGCGAGCCCTGAGTGACAAGCCGGCTGACTGTAATACTGGGTGCATTTGCAGTGGTTCCATGCTCTCTGGCTGCACACACGCAAGGTAGAACTGGGACGCCGGATTTGCCTCAGAGGAGACGGCATAGGCTTGCTGCCTGCCTTCTTTCTGGTCCCTAGAACTGATCCCTGCTTCCTAGGTTAACTCTCCTTTTAAGTCCTCTGCCCGCCCCATGTCAGGCCCTGCTGATTTGGTAGGCTTTGCCTGTGTACAGCTCCTTCAAGCAGGGGTATACTGACTCTGCATATGTCACTGTAGTGCAATACAAGAGAAGTGTCTGGTACAGGGCTTTCCTGCAAGTACCTGTAAAAAATGTAACACTATCTTACCCCGTCCAGGTGTAGGGGCAAATCCTTTAACTCTAGATCCTTCAAGGGTAGGATTAAACACTGTACTCAGGACTTTGTGGTTCAGTAACACACTGTCCACACACTGGTCTGCTTTAACAGTGAAACCTTTACTGGCAAAAAAGAATGACAATCTTTCACTGTCTATGAGCCTAGAGGAGAGTAATATGAATTTACCAAGATGTTGGATCACCGTGTGAGGTGGACGCACCTGATTTGCGGCCGAGTGATTGCCAGGAACACGCACAGATGCATGGGATGCGCCAACAATGCATGCAATTAATGCAGGGGGTATCGGTGCAGGATATTCAGAATCGGTATTGATCCCTAAACGCCATTAGAACATAGCCTAAAGGCCCCCACACAGGTACCGAGTGAGGGACGACAGATCAGCGGTGGAGTGCAGTGTGGCTGCATCAGGCTGCATTCCATCGCTCACAGCATCGGCGGGCACCCTTCGTGTGCTGGCCGTTAATTTCAATGGGGACACCGGCATCGGCCAGAGATTAACATACATGTCCGTTCTCTGACCGAGCAGCGGATGCTCAATAGGACATCGGTTGGCGGCAAAATCGACCGCCACTCGATCCGTGTGTGGGGGGGCTTAAGTGTGCAGTGATCACATTTTGTAATTTAATGGCTGAGTTGTCTTTGTCACCAACTGCTTACAATTTGTTATAATATCAGTAACAGGAGAGCATGAAACATTTAGACACCAGGAAATGTGAGGAATGGGGATTTAGTATGCATAGACTACTTCCTGAACAAAATACTTGTGGGTTTCATGTAATGATTGCAGCCCACACAAAAACACTACTACTGTTGGGTAATACAGTACATGTACATTTTCCTTTACTATGTCATCCCCTGACGGAAGAGATAACAACTCCAAAGTCAGCTAAAAGTCCTCCTTATGAGAACATCAGGTTCTAGAACTCAATGTAGTGTAATGTGTGTAATTGTTTTGGATGGTGGGAACTCTTTACACTCTGTGCTTATTGTGAAGACCCTGTTGGGATTGTGGAAATCACTAATGTGTGCAACCCTGGATGGAGATCCCCCAAGATAACAGAAGTCCTATATAACCCTCCGTGTTTACTACAAATAATGTGAAATAGTGTGAAATGTCATTATCATAATATTTAGCAGATCTTCCTTCCTGTCCTTAGGTTATCCCCATACCTCCAAGACAAGATATTGTCATCTTCTCCTTCCTGGAAGAGTCGCACATTGATTGGCTGCAGAAACTTCTGTCATCTGAGATATTTGGACGCAGAGAAGTTACATTCAAAAACATGACATTGGACAAGAATGATGGACTCAGAGACAGATCTCAATATAAATGTGCGATCATCTATCACAGTATGCGCAGCGGATCACCCATTACCAGTGACAGGGTATTTCGATATCATGGAGTCCTACAACAGGTGTCTGTAAAACTTGGTGAGAATATTCATAGTACAAACAATAACAAATAATTATTACAAATTATGAGCAATGGATCATATCTGGAATGGATCAAATAGATGAAATGACTTCTTTCATTACAAAATTACAAACATTTTGGTACAATATGTGCCATTGGTGAGGAATGAACTTAAAGCAGATGTAAATTCAAACCCATATACATTACTCACCTACATCCGGTCTTCATCCAGGGACAGTGACCCCTAAAAAGAAAAAATCTCATTACTCACCTTTTTTGCCTGCTCGCTCCTGCATCACCATGCCTGGACTGTCCAGTCCTGCAAGATGGAGGAGCGAGACTCTTGCTCCCTTCAGCACTCCAGATCTGAATCTGGTGACTCTGTGCTCCTCAGCATCACTGAAATCAGATTTTTTTTAACTTTAAAGCTAGCCATACACGGCACGGATTCCATGTCCAATCGATTCATCATCCGATCGATTCCGGCGATTCTGCCGGGAATCGCAGGTGTGATCAATCGGCCAATTAAGAGAATCCATCGCTGCATACCACCTTGTCCAACGGATTCCGGGACGATTCCGGGACGATTCCACCTCCGATTCCACCTCACAAATGGCCACTCCCCCTGATCTGTGCAGAATCGGATGAAAAAGACCAACATGTTGGTTCTCTGACAGATCCGATTCTGAGCCCCTGAACGATCGGACGTGATCGGACGGACAAGGTGGGCTGCACACGATTCCGGCACGATCGATTCACGTGCACGCGCCCGGAATCGATCGGCCCGGAATCCGGCCGGAATCCGACCCGTGTATGGGGGCCTTAAGAAAGAAAGAAAGCAGATGTGGAGGTGGTAGGTCCTCTTAAAGTCACCAGTGTGCATTGGAATTTTAAAAGGAATCCACGCACCTGATGGAAATATAGAAAGACAAAAAGATGTCATACTGGGGGGGGGGGGAGTGTATATAAAAAACACACGCTCAAATTCACATATCATTTGATTCATTATTTTTAACAAAGAAATCAACATCTGTGAACAATGCAGCCCTTTAAAGATTTGAAATAAATATTTTCTTCTGGCAAAGTTCATTGTGATTCCTATTCCTATACCTTCCCGTCTATGGCAAGCTTTAGCCATGTGCTTGGGTTATCTCCTCCCTGTGTTTTGCTCCTTGGACAATGTTTTTGTGAATCAAATTCCAGTCAGCTAAATATACAAGGTTATATAACAATTACAATTATTTGTTTGTTAAGTTTAGGAAGACTTTTATTCCAGTTAGGGCTCTCCGGAGTGTAAAATATTGGGCTAAATCCCATTTTGGTCCATATTACATGGCGGGAATGTGAAATGACTTGCCGTATTTTTAGTACCATAAGACGCACTTTTTCACCCCCAAAATTGGGGGGGGGAAGTGCCTGCATCTCTGCAGCCGATCGGCCGCCGGGTGGTCGCACATTGGCTTCCCGCCAGCTCTGCCGACAGAGAAGAGCTGGCTGCCGTCATTTCAGAAGAAAGATCTAAATTTCGCTTCCCCTGCATCCCCACCAACGAGAACACAGAGGAGAGCTGCAGGCTGTGTTCAGTTCGACTATGGATGGCTCGGCTTGGTGCAGGGGATGCCGAAATCCTGTCATTTCAGAAGAAAGATCTAAATGCCGCTTCCCCTGCATCCCCACATACGAGAACACAGAGGAGAGATGTAGACTGTGTTCAGTTCGGCTATAGATGGCTCGGCCGTTGTGCAGGGGATGCCGAAATCCTCAGAACACTGAAAAGATCAGTGTAGTGTGACGTGTTGAGCTGCATTATCCCAATTGATGTGAAAACGTATTAAATCTTTTTTTTCTGGATTTCCTGCCCTAAAAACTGGGTGCGTCTTATGGTCCGGTGCGTCTTATAGTCCGAAAAATACGGTAATGAAGAACTATGTTCAACTGATTAAATAATTTACTATTGCATACATTGTATATAATAATAACCTCTTCTATTTCTCCAGGAAGGGACAATGTGATTGTGATGATAGATGATATAAAGGACAGTAGAGATCAGCAGAGTTTATGGAACTTTTGGAATGCGCGCAGCCTTGGAAGGTTTGCCAGGGACCTGCTCCTCCTATTACAAACAGAGAAATCCAATAATTTACAAATCATAGAAAAACTGAAGTCACTAAAACAACTCCACAGTACAAAAGGTAATTATTTAGCAACAGATGAGAGTAATGCCCCCCCCCGCCCACGAGTGACCTTACGTCACTCATGAGAGATTCAAAAGTAACTTGCATGAGAACTGTTCAAGTGTGATTCCCACATGTGCCCCTTTGAAGTTAACCCTTCCTCCCCTGGTGGGTGATAACCACTAGTGATGAGCGGCATAGGCAACATTCGTATTCGCGGCATGCCGCGAATTTTCCGGAAAACATTCGGAAAACATTCTGAAAATATTCGAATTCGGCAATATTCTTCTTATTGCGAATATCGGCAGTTTTATGCGATCTTGCGAATTTTATATATTCACGAAAATATGTTTAACTTGCATTGAGGGGCGTGTTGAAAAAAAAAATTGCGAATTTTGGAACGCCATCTAAGTGATTTTCGCGAATTTTCAAAAGTGCCGATTTTCGCAATATTCCGAATATTCGCATCACCCCAATATTGGATTTAAAAACTGTTGATGGTCGCAGGGAGTGTTGCTAAGCTCTTGTTGCAGCCTTCCCATTCGTCCACTTGCATTGAGAGGCGTGTGTAATGGAAGAAAAATACCGAATATCCGGAATTCCGAATATTCGGCAATATATTCACCATCTTCGCGAATTTCCGAATTGCCGATATTCGCGATTAATATTCGGAATCCGAATATTCGTGATCATCACTAATAACCACATCCAATAAGATTCAAAGTAATAAAAAACACATTTCCAAATTGAATAAAAATTTTATTATAAACAAAATAGAAAAATAAATACACACTGTTTTGAAATCTATCATACTAAAGAAGTATTTTAGAGATTTTATCATTCAGATGATTCTTTTTTTTTTTATTATTACATAATTGTGTATTTCAAGGATGTCAGGATGTCTACTAGACCCTTGTACGGACAGATTTTGGGAAGTTACAGGCCTACAACATTAAAATATTCCATTAGAGTTTATAGGGCTTTTGGTACAGAAATCTGGACCTTGCAAGAGCGCTAGGGAGGTTAAATCCCGTTAGCCATCAATAAATTTGTATACTTCTTCTATAATAGTTGAATTAATGTAAACAATGACTTCTGGGGGGATACATGACTTTTTATACATTTGTGAAGGAAGTAGAATGTTTCTGCTGTCATTTTTTCTGGGGTGCACAGCACACAATGAATTCACCAGTATGCTTAATAAATCCTCATATTGCACCCAACCCATCGATGGTACAAGGCTATCAATATGCAACAGCATTCTTCTCCAGCACAGCTAACCTTGTACAATGTACACCTGTCTGTAGGGATAACACACAGGTTGGACTGAGTCCGCACCAATTATGTCTTTGACTGTGTATCTGTATCATGTTTGTTGCTTTTAAATTATGTTTTATTATGTTATCAGCTAGGTGCCACTAACAGCCCCATGGTCACAATGACTTTCTGTCGGTTGAACCATACACCTCTCTTTTTTATCTTTATGCATTGGGGTGAGGCACACCATTCTCATTTAAAACTTTGAGGTTGATCATCAATTTAATTATCTTAATATGTAACCTTGTACAATGGTTGGGGTGTGATATTATGTGTTTACAATGCAATTTGTCTCTTCTTCACCGGAAAAACTGAAAAGACATCATATAAGGTTAAAACTATCAATCTATGTTTTTTATTACAGAAAACCATAAAAAGTCAAGAAAATTAAGAAGATTTAATGCCGGGGAGAACACAGAAAAACAACAGCATGTGAGTCTTACATCCAAGCACTTCTACTTTCACTTGAACTCTTGATCCTCTCCCAGCACACCCAAAGATCAGATAAACACATATGTGTTACACACCCCTGTCTGGCCTTGTGTTTGTTATACCTTTACCTGGTGGTACTGGTCTTTTTCCATTAGTTCTCCTTACTAATGTATTTCATGGTGATCACATACAAGGGCACTCAGATGGGACAGAAGAGCAGATGGTGAAGTGAGCATTCACACATGTGCTTTCCCCATTGAGCACCATTGTGTGCAGGCACTCGGGGAGCAATATAAGATGCTCCCTTATTAAGTAGATGCAACCTTATTAAGTATATTGGGCAGATGCCTGAAAAGTAACAGGGACATGCCTAATGGTGCTTTTTGGGTGACCGGGTGCTGGAAACGCAGCACTTTCAAATGCCCATGCTAATACATACAAGGCATATAATCTTTAAAATTTAAGTTTATATTCTCTCATATTATCTTTTTATAATAAGCAGGGAAATGTTTATTAAATGAAAACATTACAATGTATGTCTCAAAAAGCATAGCATTACATCGTACAGAAAATATAGAACAGTGTTTGGTTATTGTTACAATACAAGTTCAGAGTAGTGATGTCGCGAACAGGGAATTTGCTGTTCGCGAAAGGCGAACGCGAAACAACGCAAATGTCCGCGAACCTGATGAACCCGGCGAACCCCATAGACTTCAATGGGCAGGCGAACATTAAAAATCAAAGGGACCCTTTCTGGCCACAATAGTGTTGGGAAAGTTATTTCAAGGGGACTGACACCTGGACAATGACATGACAGAGGGGGATCCATGGGGACTAACACCTGGACAATGACATGACAGAGGGGGATCCATGGCAAAACTCCCAAGAAATTTTTTTTTCACGCAATAAATCCGCATGAAGGATTTCTACAATGATAGTCAATGGATAGTCACCCTGCTAATGGTTGAACTTAAGTTTGAGCTAGAGTCCCCAAATTTGATATGTAGCTACATGTGGATGAATTTTGGTGTGTTTTGGTGCCTTGGTCCGGGCGTCAGATGATCGCAAAGTCGGCTATTTTCCCATAGGGAATGAATGGCGATCATAATTCACGTTGTTCTCCCGTGGGATCCTAAACTTTGAAGTTTCTGCAATGTTAGAAGATAGGGGATTAAACTCGCCATATGGGTTTGGAGAGTCAAGCCCCAGTGATTTCAAAGGAAATAAAAGCATAGGGGAAAAACAAATTATTCAAAGTAAAACCTCTGTATATCAAGTCTTCAATAGATGACAATGTGTGGTATCTGTGAGTGCAGACTAGATATGATCTTTACCTAACGTAGCCCCTTTACATGCTAGTAAATTGCTGTCACAGTGGCTGATATTTATATATTATATGAAATAGTATTGTATATATGTAATGAGATAGGAGAATATAACTGAATGTTCTTACAAAATAACAAAATAGTTTAATCCATCCAGGTCATTTTATATCTCTTGTGTTTAATTCAAATCAACTGGACTTTCTTTGTTTTGTTTCTTAATAGTGATGGCCGAACTTTGGCCATGTCCGTCCGCAAACGGGCGGAGCAGACTTTTAAAAAAGTCCGCCGTCCGCCCGTTCGCGGACAGATTCAAATTCCCCGCCTCTAGGCAGGGAATTTGAATCGGAAAACCCGGATGCGATGTCAGTGATGTCCCATCCAGCACCTGGAATGCATAATTCCTGGTGTGCTAACCGGATGTGACGTCAGTGATGTCACATCCGGGTTTGCGAGCCGGTTTTTCACTGAAAGACCGGGTTCTCTACCCGGTCTTTCAGTGAAAAGATTCTTCCTGCGGCGGGATCTCGCTGCTTATGATCCCACCGGAGGAAGAATAGAGGGCTCCTTCTTGCCGGCGAACAGGGCCTTGCGGGCAGTTCGGCCATCACTATTTCTTAAAGACGTTTTGCTAGTCAACCGACCGGCTTTCTCAATTCTGGTTAACACATTATGTGTATTGGAGCTATACCCCAGAGTAGCTCAATAGCAAAAAGAAAAAAAACACACAAATTAGAGTCACTGTTGTTTTTCTTATTTTCTTTCTTTAGCTGTTTATATTATCTTCTCCATAGGCAGCTTCTGGATCTGTCATTGGCGTTTTCTCCAAATCAGAAAAGCACAAGTTCAGCTGGCTGGGCAGACTGCTGTCATCTGAAGAATTTGGGAACCACCAAGTCGTATTTCATCAGATTTGTACAGATAATATCGAGCTATATAAGCAAGCTGCATCACAGTGTACATATGGCATCCTGTATCATTGTATGGACAAAGGATGGAGAAATCTCACAGATCTGGAGAATTCTCTGTATGATGAAGAACTTCAATATCTGTCAGGAAGAATCGGTAATTGCCAATATATTATTTACACTATACAATAAAAGAACTTCCAAAAAATTTTAAGAAAAAAATCATAGAGAACATTACTCTACACTGAGTTGACCAGATACATCCTAAATATACAGACATTTATCTGTCCTCCATCCAGAGCCCCCGGTCT
>CM070039.1:93185792-93212062 GCA_036250615.1 Ptychadena robeensis
TGGCTTAGACTCCCTGCTCCTGGTACCCCCGCGCCAACCCAGGACCTGCGGCATAACACCCGTTTAACCAGGCCCCATGTCATATCTCAACAAAGGGAAGACCCCTCGTTAAAGTAAGGGGGTCTATTCCAAACAACCTTGCCCCGGTATTGTGGGGGAGCAGGTAGGGGCGAATTGAGTATTCTACTTCTCACCCATGCCCTGTGGGCGGGGGACTATGGTCATGGCCCCTTTTTTCCTGGAATACCTGACCTTATCCAGCTGGATGTCTGGTTTGCTCTGAAGGGGGGACCCCACGTCCAGAATATACCTGTGTATCCTCCTCAACATACAACTAGAAATGTAATCAATAAGGGTAACATTTACTAATATACTGAATCTTCTATTATCATAAAAGGTGAATGTAAAGTTTAGTTGATGATCTTTTGTTTCCTTCACAGTGCAGAAGAAACATTTAATTTCAAAGAATAGAAACGATCATACAAAGGTGAGGAGCTTTTTTATTTCAATTATTAGAAACCGTGATCAAAGATTGTATCAATGCTTTAGAATATTTTCTAAATACCTCTTTTTAGCAAATAAAGGACATTTTTTATTCTTTTTCTAGTGGTTTACCACTATTTTACCTATAAGGACCCAATTAAAACTAGAGTTTCTGGGAGTATGCACAATATTATCACACATAATATTTGCACCTGGGTTGTTTTAGAAATTACATTATATTATTAAAATATTAGAATATAGGAAACCAATTCATTGTGTTATCACTGCAGAGTAGTGATGGCCGAACTGCCCGCAAGGCGGACAGTTCGGCCGCGAGCAAGCATGTTCGTCCTCCTTCTCCCCGGCGGACAGTACGTGTGTTCGACCCGCCCTGTTCACCAGGGAGAAGGAGCCCTCTATTCTTCCTCCAGTGGCATCGCTAGCAGCGAGATCCCGCCGCAGGAAGAATATTTCACTGAAGACCGGGTAGAGAACCCGGTCTTTCAGTGAAATTCCGGCTTGTAAACACGGATGTGACGTCAGTGACATCACATCCGGTTAACGCAACCAGGAACTATGCGTCACTGACGTCACATCCGGGTTTTCCGATTCAAATTCCCCGCCTAGTCTTGGACGGACACGGCCGAAGTTTGGCCATCACTACTGCAGAGTACCAAGGGCAAATTCAGCAGAACTTTATCTGTAAAACAAAGGGGCCCCTTTTTCTCCTAAAAACACATTATTGAGAACGAGTCTTATATTTGTCTTTCCGTTTCAATCTTAACATTTTCTGAACAAAGCAAAATGGAGTAATAACTGTATAATATAAGATAATATGGCTTTAAATATACGATAATATACACATTTTAACTAAGAATATGTAAAACGTTATAGCCCTTATAAAAGGCATGACAGTATACAATGTCTGTATAACCGCAGGGAAACATGAATAACTATGAAAGGTTGCAGTTAGGGGGGTGACACTGGGAATGTAAATTACAAATCCAAACAAATATTGGACTTCTAAGGGTGTTGGAGATCTGGGGATTAAAGTTCAGAGTATATAAGTAGAGATGGTCGAATTTTTCAACTGGCTGACTTTGTGAGCTGATTGCAAAGCCTCTGAACATGGTATCATCACCAAAATTACTGGATATATAGAGAAAGGGTGTGGAAACATGAGAAAAAAAGCACATGCACTTTTTGCATAAATTAAGTTCAAAATTAAATTCGAATTATTATGCAAAAACTATTAGTGTTGGAGTTATACTTTTTTGTAGTATACCCCCAACCCTTCTCTACATCTCCAGCAAGTTTGGTGATGATACCATGCTCAATTAACTTGATCCCTCAGACCCAGGGGGGTGCTGGTGGTAGGGGGCCCCAAAATATTACCGAGTATGGGGCCTCGAAATACCAACATGTCACCCAAACCCTTCCATATTTCGGCTTTTCCCTCAGCGCTGTGACAAAACAAGAAAAATTACACATTATGAACCTAAAAAAACAGACAATGTAACAAAACAGCAGCAAAAACATTTTACAAAAGGGAGGGCAGGTGAGTGAAGTCTTTCTTCCAAAAGGAGTTGTTCTTCCCCTTCCTCTCCCATTTGAAACCTTTTCTCCTTTCCTACCCACCCTGCTCTGCCCTTCCACCATTTAAAACCTCACTGCTAGTGATTAGAGATGACCATTTCAATGATTTCGAGTTAATTGCAAAGCCCCTGAACATTTACCAAACTTGCTGGAGATGTAGAGAAGGGTTGGGGGTATACTCCAAAAAATAAAGTAAACTAACACAAACAGTTTTTGCACAAATGAGGTTCAAAGTCAAGTAAAAATTTCGAAAATCTGAATTTCGACTTCACTTTTTAACTTTTTCTCAGGCCCTGGAAATCCCAAGTACCTCCAACAATCTTAGAATGAGTAGCTGAAATTTTCAATGTCTTGAAGACCTCACATATTCATGTACATGGACACTGTATCAAGACCCAGTGGAATTTATAATTAAAAGGGGCGTAGGGTTGCCAGAATTCCAGATTTCACTTTTCATTTTCTTTTTTGGGGGACAGTTTACTGTATTCAAATTAGTTGCTTCTAGGTTACTGGTGTTATTGAATGTATAATTAGAATGTCATATTTAGTGATGGCCGAACATCGGCCAGGACTGTCCGTGAACAGGTTGTGATCCTGCCGGAGGAAGAATAGAGATCCTCTTCTCGCTGGCGAACGGAGCGGGTTGAACACCCACACTGCTCGCCGGCGAGAAGATGGGCGAACATCCATGTTCGCCGCCGAACTGTCCGCAAGCCCGAACTTGCGGACAGTTCGGGCATCACTAGTCATATTGTTTTGGGTGTAGTTAAGCACCTTTGTTAAATTTGTGAATGTGGCCAGCAGTGTGTGCCACATACGAAGGTTCCAGTATGACAGTGTAATCTAGTTATGCAGACATTACTGTATTTTTCGCACTATAAGATGCACCCAAAGTTTTGAAGAGAAAATTAGGGGGAAAAAAATAGAGACAGCCATTCAGATATCAATTGAATATACAGAATGTTCCAGCAGAGTGTGCAGGACTGGACCATGCAGTATTCACTCTATATTCCTCCAGCCAAAAGCCCAGTACCAGGAGGGACCCATGATATGGGTCACATGTTCTTTACTAGCGTGATTTCCAGAATTCATAGAGACCAAACATGAATAGTTTATGCCATGCTATCTCTGACAGGTTCATATCTCAGTTTTGGAAGACCACACACACTCCGTCCTGGTTTCCTCATATATATATTCCTATAGAGAATCACCTCTGTGATTTACCAGTATCACCCATGTATGGAAGTATGGTTTTATTGGCAATCTCTCCAATTATAGATCAAAGGGGTGAATAAATGGTCAGATTTCTCTTGTTCCCTGTATGAACTCACTCATCCACCCCCTCCCTCTTCTCTAAAGAACAAGAGATTCGGATGTCTATTGGGGGTCTATTGAGTGTGTTATCTCAATGCTCAGAAGTATGGATCTCTGAGCATTTTACGACCCCCTAGATGTTTACACAGGTGGGCACTTACAGGCCTGCTGGACATTTCATGGTTTCTTAGAGAATTGGTTTGGAGCTAACTATAAAGGGTCTGGTAGAAATTTAATTGTGGCTCTGGTAAGATACTAGCATCGACTGCTGCACATATGGTGATAATTGATTACAAGTTGAACTTTGATTTTTGGAAAAATATGTGGTTATTTCTTCCAATCCAGTATGGTACATGGAGGTCTTCAGTGAGGTGAGTCTGTGATGCTGGGGAAGGAGGCAGATTGCACTTGGGGGGCAAGGAGAATTAGACACCATAACCACAGCTGAGCTGATCAGTGGTGATCAACTTGTTGAGGTAGGGAGATTTTGAGTATTGTAGTTGGCACCCCCTTAGTATAGTGGGGAGAGAACTAGAACCTTGTTTAAGGAGAGCTTTGTGCCTCAAAGTGTGAGGTTGTCTGAACCAGAGGGTGTCCCCCTCTGCTGAAGTAAATGATGGCTCCCTGTTGTGTACCACACACCAATATCAATGTCATTGTTAAATGGTGAATATGACTTATTTAATTTTGCATGGTAAAGTAATCGTTAAAATACATAAAACTTCCCTTAAAACAATTATGCAATTCATCTTGTTTATTCTGTTTGCCTCACCATCTATGCAGAAGTACGTTGTTGGGATCTTCTCCAGATCTTCTAGTGAGGATTACACCTGGCTGACAGATCTCCTGACATCAGAGTATTTCAGAGACCAGATACAGGAGGTCAGACCTTGTTACATCACCCTACAAGGATTCAATCAGCTTGTGAAGGATTTGTCTCAGTGTACATTCGGCATTCTGTATCACAGCAAGAACAGAGGAAGAATCAACACCGACGTCACTGACTCCCTGTATGATCATGAGTTGGATTTTATGCAGGCATCATTAGGTAATATACACAGAACTTTTTGTTAGCTTTGTCAGAGATTTATAAACAGCAGCTTATAAATCTTTAAGGAACCATTAAATAAAAACTGCTAGCAACAGGCACTTTTTAGTTCCAGAGATGTGATGATTATTCCAGATTATTCTTACAAGAATTATATCGGTATCATAGTCATATTGTGCAGACAATAAAGCAGGGCAAGCAATTATGCAAAATATATATAATTTATTTACATACACAGAATGATAAAAGCACTGAAAATCAATTGAACCGAATGATCAACAACATTAAATGTAACGCCAGAAAACTACCACAAGGTGTCTCCAACACACTGGTACACAGTAATATTACACTCAACACAAAAATGAATTTGTGGAATGCAATTAGAACACATTGGCTACACACAGGCAAACATAATATGGATGTCACTTCTACAAAACTATGACAAGATTCTCAGATATGAAGATAATTTCAAACTACTAATTACTAGAGATGATCGAAGTTTTTTTCAGATATTCAACGATTTCGAGTTAATTGCAAAGCCCCTGAACATGGTATCATCACCAAACTTGCTGGAGATGTAGAGAAGGGTTGGGGGAACATTTGAAAGAAAACAGTATGTCTCTAACACAAATAGTTTTTGCACAAATTAAGTTCAAAGTCAAGTCAAAATGTCGAAAATTCGGAAAATTTGCTTTGCAATCAGCTCTGAAAGTTAGCAAGTCGAAAAATTCGAGCATCTCTACTAATTACTGATGCGATACCAGCTAGCAACAATAAATCCCAACAGAGGTTTTACTCTGAACTTATAGATAACTTATTTAATTAACAATGTGCACTTTTATCAAGCAAACTCGTTTATCATAAGTTATCCTAACTGTAATGTCTGCAAAGAGGCAGATGTAACTAGGTATCCTCTCAGTTTTGCTTTGGAGATATAAAAGGTAAAATATTCCTTACCAAGAATAAGGATCACATTGTAGAAGGAAGCGTCTGCTATGGCTCGATGGAATAGAGTTTCCTTTCTGTTGTTCCTTTATCTTCTTTCTTTCTTTTTCTCCTTTTTTTTGTCACCAGGTGCATTACTTAAAGTAATAAAGTTTATCTAAAGCACATGCCTACTGCTCTCAGAATTCTCCAATAGAGATGGTCGATTTTTTTTAAAAAAAATGCGACGATTTTGAGTTAATTGCAAACATGGTACGAACACTATACTGGAGATGTAGAGAAGGGTTGGAGGATATACTCCAAAAAAGAAAGTATGTCTCTAACATAAACAGTTTTAGCACAAATGAGGTTCAAAATTCAAGTCAAAATTTCGAAAATCGGAATTTACATTTTTTTACTTAATTTATGCAAAAACTACATGTGCTACAGCAATACTTTATTTTTTCTAATGTTCCCACAATCCTTCTCTACATTTCCAACAATTGTGGTGATGATACCATGTTCAGGGGCTTTGCAATCAGCTCACAAAGTTAGCAAGTCGAAAAATTCGACCATCTCTATTCTCCAATTACCTTCAAGCAAAGCGGTGTGTCTTAGATAAAAGGTAGGCAGGCCTTCAGTTAAGACATCATGATTAACCTCTTCTTAGCTGAAGCAAGCTGAATACCATATAGCGCTTCCCCACTGGATGGCAATATTGATCAACTAATGAATACCTTAATAAACATAAACAAATCCTGTGACCTTAAGGCTATAAACCATAAACGGAGAGATACCGTAAATCCTTTACTACCAGGACACAGACAACTAGGTGCCTTTTTGGACATTCTCACCCAATAATGTATTCATACCTGATAGTATACAATAGCCATCTATACTTATAGTAAGATGAATATAATTTAGGTGACAACACAAATAAGTTTTGTTTAAAGATGTACCAGGGACAGGGAATCTCCTGTTTTGAGAGAATGAAGAGGCCCATGTTAGATTTTTCCTGAACAAACTTCAGCTTCGAACTGTGTTGACCTTTATAAACACCTAATACAGTAGTGATACAAAATGGAGAAATAGTATAACTATGGCTTCTAAGTACATGTCATTAAATATATAATACTTAGAAAATATAATTAATGTATATAAACACTATACCCCATATGGAATTGCCTGACAGCTAGACAGAACTATAAAATCTTTACAGGTAGTCTAAATAAACAGACTGAGCCAACTCCCCCATTCCTTTCCTTGCCCAGGGAAGGTCACCCTCAGCATACATACACAATATCCAACAGGCATCAGTTGTCTATGACCATCAGTTAATATTTGTTCGTAGCTCCTGCATATGACAATCCACAGTGAAGGAGTTTCTTTTTCTAGAAATGGCTCCGGTATGGGAATCAAATTATATTTCAGGACAGTTACTAATACAATATACATTTGACAGTGAAATATAGAAAGATTATAAGTTATCACAGACATTTCCATCAAATAAATAATTATATACATCTCCTGTGCACATCCAGGGAAGGACAATGTCATTGTGATGATTGATGATCTGGAGGACAGCAGTGATCGGGAGAAGTCTCACATCCTACACAGTCAGCCGAGTATTGGAATGTTGGCCAGTGACCTCCTTCTTATTTCCTCAGAGGATAAAGCGGATAATAGGCATCTTGTAGGAAAAATGAAGAGCATAAAAAATTTTCATCATCCTTCTGGTAATTTCCTCCAATCCTTTTTCTTAAACAAAAATAGAGAAGTTTACAATAATCAACAGTCAGATAGAGACATTGGTGGGGGTCCTCTAAGACTTGAGGTTCAGTGTTCTGGAAGTTTCAAGGAAGCTCATGTTAGTTTGACAGTGTTTTCTTTGTACAGTGCGGGGTTCTGCCCAGCAACAGGGGAGGTGCTGAGGTGATATAAAGGGCTTAATTAATATTGACAGTAGAGACCTAGGGTCTTTTGCCAGTTCCAAAACCTGGTGGGAGTTCCTGTGTCATTTAGGACATCCCTGTGGGAGTTAGGCCTATCATCCAGGCCTAGGAAACTGCAAAGATCATTGTCACGCACCCCCCTAGTGGCCGGACCACTCAGAGGCCTCCAAATCGATTTCAACACACAGAGAGTCCAACTAGGTCGGTACAATCAGTGCGCCGGAATCGCCGGAATTGGGCCACAGTCAGACCATAAAGGGGAGCGTGCAAATTACAGGACCAGAAATAACACAATATTTTGGTATCACTGCCACCATCCCATTTAATTCGGGAAAAGGGAAACCCGTTCTGATTACTATAAACGTCTAGGTAGCGACTCTTCAGAAAGCTAGGGAAGCATACTGCGGTATTCAAAGCAGGTATGAGGCTGAGAGAAATGACTTAAGAGTCATTTATTTTATGCAATACAAGTTATTAAAATATACAATAATTACTAAAATCAACAATTAAAGAGAGTGTAAGCCAGTGTAAAATAATGGGAAAAACTGAAGAAATAATACTTAAGGTTGCTGAAGAAGAGTGTCCGTTCGTAGGGGAAAGTCCAAGAATTAGTCCAAAGTCCAAAGATGGCCACCAGCACTGTGGTTCTCTGCTGGTGCTCTTCAGGTGATGGTAAAATGGAGAACTCCTTAGAGCATGTTCTCTTTGTGTTTTAAGGATGAAAATCCTGGGCGGGTTTTGAGATCCGGCCCTCATGGGCGTTATTATATTTTTGGAGAGAAATGACGTCCCAAAATATGACACAATCCATAATTTGGCCCATGGCCGTGGTACACAGATGATAATGGCATATCCAAACTCCCCAGAAATTATCGGTCACATTAATACCAAACATTAATGAAATGTAATATCCAGTCATGAAGAAAGGTTATAACTTGGAGCCAGTCCATGCCAGAAGTACATATTCTATATCAGGGTATCCGGCTGGGTCAGACGAATACGCTGATATATGTTTCATAACTGTATCAGGTATGATGTCCACTGGACAGGCCAAAATTATAACAGACATTATTAGTGTGGCTGGTGCCGGCTGTCATATGAGAGTGATTGTAGGTTCCTGTGTAGTATAAAATGTAGGGTTACACTTACAACCTTATCTTATCGACTCCCTGGACTATAGGGCAACATAACAGCAGGGTGCTGGAGTTGGGCCTTTGAAGCCCCACTGGGGAATGGCATGACACCTCTATGACACCTCTACGAAATCTACTTGCAGCCATCCCTTTTAAAGCTTACTACCCTCCTAGATTAAAGACCACACTCTATTTACATATGAGGCTTCAGTGTCAATACAGGGAAATATATCATATTCCTACAGATTCAATACAAATATGATATATTAACGCATGGAGGCTGGATTACCTCACGGTTCATCCGTGACAATCATCTCTGCCATGCAAGTGTCATTGCCATCAGACTAGGGGTAGAGGAATCTTTAGCAACTCTGTCCCCTATGGACTGTGCCCTATCGCTGTTATCAGAGATAGTGAAAGACTGTACATCTCCATGCCTAGAGAGAAGTATTTATCCCCTGATATTATACCCGCATGTGTGTGTGGATATGCGTTATTACATCTGCTGTATCCTGTGTAAAGCAATTACTGCTTAACCTCCTGGGCAAATTGCCTGTGGCACTTTTTTTTAACCTTCCTAGCGCTCTTGCAAGGTCTAGATTTCTGTACCAAAATTGCACCATAGACTCTAATGGAATTTTTTAATGTTGTAGATCTGTAACTTCCCAAAATATGTCTGTACAAGGGTCTAGTAGACATCCTGAATATAATAATGTTTGAAACACACAATTTTTTAAAAAAAAGTACATAAAAAATGAATAAAAGGTATCATTTGAATGATTAGAAGATTACCCATTTTGCATTTGAATGACCTGTTCAGTGAAAAATTTCAGTTAATTTGTTATTGATGATACCCCCATTGTAGTCTGGATAGACATGGTTTATAGCGCCAAACCTCGCGTACCAGTTCGTTTTAGAGATGGTCGAATTTTTCGACTTGCTGAGTTTGTGAGCTGATTGCAAAGCCCCTGAACATGGTATCATCCACCAACTGCTGGAGATGTAGAGAATGGTTGTGGGAATATTGGAAAAAAAAGGTTTTGCTCTAGCACATGTAGTTTTTGCATAAATTAACTTTAAAATTAAAGTCAAAATTCAGATTTTCTAAATTTTTACTTGAATTAGAACTTCATTTGTGTAAAAACTATTTGTGTTAGAGACATGCTTTTTTTTGTAAAGTATACCCCCCCCCCATCCCTTCTCTACATCTCCAGCAAGTTTGGTGATGATACCATGTTCAGGGGCTTTGCAATTAACTCAAAATCGTCAAAATGGTGGAATTTTTGAAAATTCTAGATTGACTAGATTTCTACCAATATTACTTCAATGTAAAGACATTAATATCTAACGGTGACTCTTTTTCCTACAACTCTATTTTTCAGAAAATATTCCAAAACCAAAGATAGAACAAGAAAGCCAAAAAACAAAAAATGTGAGTGATAAATTCAAATAATTTGTGTTGTCAAAAACTGTTATCAAAAAAATAAAAGTTTCTTAATACCTATAGCACAATCAAGCCTTCTTAAAACAGAAGGTATTTACACGGCACCATCCCGCACAAATCCCAAAACTTTAGGTGGAAGCCCTCGTTTTGGGACAGTGGGCGGAGCCATGCAAATTATTCCTTTTCGCCCCATCAGCCAAATACACATCTAGAAACCGCTGGTGTACAGTGCAAATATAGCCTTATGGTACAGAGCCATTTATTCCAAACTGCATACAGATGTTTCAGGCTACTTGGCCATCATCAGTGCCGTGCATGGAAACAATGGCTCTATTGCACTGTACACCAGCGGTTTCTGGATGTGCATTTGGCTCTTGGGGTGAAAAGGAATAATTTGCATGGCTCCGCCCACTGTCCCAAAATGAGGGCTTCCACCTAAAGTTTTGGGATTTGTGCTGGATTGGGCCGTGTAAATACCTTCTGTTTTAAGAAGGCTTGATTTGTGCTATGCACTGCTCGAGTTGAGGGCTTTTTGATTCCTTTCATCCCTTCTCACCATAACCTTCATGGGTACCACTCTCTATATACATATAGAAAAGCTTCCTTTGTTTCCAAAACTGTTATTCATTTAACCGAGGGTCTAGGGTTGGATAACCAATGCAACATATTGCAACAGAACCTCTTGTGTAAATTCCCATAATCCCTATAGACTAGTATTATCTCTACTTGGGCTTGACATTGACCCTCCTGATATCATGTAAGCTGCCAAGAAATGTCACATGCTAGAGTTTATCTCTGTTGGGTAATAATGGATAATGTAGCTTTATTGGGGGCAATGCTGAGATGGATGGCTGATTTTGTGGCAGAACGCGGCATGAACCTTTGTGTACCAGCCTTTACTTTAGATGGGTACACTGGTCTGAGTCCCAAAAAATATGGACATGTCCGTTCTCTGGCCCATCGATTTAGAGGCCATTTTAGGTTGGGTGCTTTAGATTTGCACACACCGATCGATTGTTTGTTCAATCAGCCACACATCTAAGCGTTTATGGCCAACTTTACTATTATTTCAACACGCATACCCATGCTCAAGTGGGAACAATTATAAGGAGGGTTTGTCAATAATGCTCATCACCAGGCCTGTTTCTATCACTTAGGGGGCCCTATGCAAAGTTATTTCAAAGGGTCCCCTTTGGCAGGCCGAGTGAGCCGCTTCTCCCACTATGTGCACAAGGGCATCTGGGCACAATGGGGGTCACGTGAGAAATGTCCCTGCTCATCACATCAGACATACCATATATACTCGAGTATAAGCCGAGTTTTTCAGCCCAAAAAAATGGGCAGAAAGTGCTCCCCTCGGCTTATACTCGAATCAGCCGAGGGGGGTCCACTCACCTCACCTGAATCGCCATGCTGAATGCTTTAGACAGGCAGCTTCCCCCTTCCATAGATCTTCTCTCTGAGTTCCTGTGAGATTCGGCCCAACAGCCAGCTGATCGAGATCAATGAACTCCACGCTGCCACCTGGTGGCCAATTCCTAGTAAAGTTACAACACTCCATAGCCTATGATTAAAAAATAAGAATTGCCTTGCACAACCCATCCTGTAATTATGACAATCCTATGTTCTCTTAAATTTATTGAGGGTGCGGCACTAAGATGAAACCAGTTTGATTAATTTCTAGGGGCGATGGCGCTTTCTCTATATTTTCTCATTTAGAAAACTCCATTATCTGACTGCATTTCCCACCCTCCCATGCGTTTTCCCAGTTTTTGTAGATAAAATTAGGTACCTCTGCTTATACTCGGGTCGGCTTATACTCGAGTATATACGGTAAGTATCAAAAAAAGAGATTTCAGAAGAATCTGCATCTTTTATAATCGAAGAACATGCAGAGTCCTTAGCGAGTCCCCTAATTCTTTCTACAAAAAGATTGCCGACATTGAATGAGTCTGTAGCACTTACAGACAAAGAAACAGGATGTTTAACCAATCACCCTTTACCGTAACTGACTCCCCATATTTAGGTGGATTGACGGTTTAATAAATTGTCTGATTGCCTTCTCATGTCTTTAGGACATCCCCACGCCTCCAAGTTATGACATCATCATTTTCTCCTTACTGGAAGAGTCACACATTGATTGGCTGCAGAAACTGCTGTCATCTGAGATATTTGGGCGCAGAGAAGTCACATTCAAGAAAATGACATTGGATGAGAATGATGGACTCAGAGACAGGAGATCTGAATATAAATGTGCGATCATCTACCACAGTATGAAAAGCAAAAGGAGGCCCTTTACCCGTGAGAAGAGATTTCTATATCATGGAGTCCTACAACAGGTGTCTGCAAAACTTGGTAAGATTCTTCAGTACAAAGAGGGGACTAAATCATAAGAAAGGGACCAACTAGATAAAAGTACCGTATAAACTAGTGTATAAATGGCCCAAAAAAATGGGCAGAAAATGCTCCTCTCGGCTTATACTCGAGTCAGCCGAGGGTCCACTCACCTCAGGTGAATTTCCATGCTGAATTTCAGGCAGGGACAGCTTGCCTCTTCAGCTGCATATCTTGCCTGAGCTTCGTGTTTCCCGACAGACAGCTAATCAATGTAAACAAACTCCACACTGCCATCTGGTGGCCGGTTACTAGTTCAACTACAATTCAATTCAAATAATAATAATAATCATGTGTTCTCTTAAATTTATTGAGGGTGCGGCACTAAGATTCACCTGTTTGATTCATTCCTAGGGGCAATGGTGCTTTCTCTATAATTTCTTATTTAGAAAACTCCACTAGCTGACTTTGCATTTTCCACCCTCGGCTTATACTCAAGTCAGTACGTTGTTCCAGTTTTTGTAGATGAAATAAGGTACCTCGGCTTATACTCGAGTATATACGGTATTTCTTCATTTAGTACATGTTTTGCTGTCTAAATTCCAACTTTAAAAAAAATAACCCCATACACATTGTCATTTTGTAATAATGGAGGTATTTTGTTTTTGTATTGAATTTTTTAAATTTTCACAGACACAGAGAATTTTGACTTTCGCTGTAAAAGTAACCCTGTGGAATTTTCAGCTGTCACTCCTAGTCTCTTCCATTTTGCTTAGTTTTCTCTTGAAGAGAGGCCCTGTCACCCTGATATCAACTGGCTAATTAGAAAATAATTATTATAAAAATGATGATAGAATTGTGATTCAATAACTGGTATGTTACTGAAATCTGAAAATGGATACAAACTGTGGACTGATTATTTGAGTTACTGTTACTTACCATTTGTTCAAAGAGAAGTGACCATGAAGGTTATGGTGAGAAGGGATGAAAGGAATCAAAAAGCCCTCAACTAAAACAGAAGGTATTTACATGGCCCAATCCTGCACAAATCCCAAAAGTTTTAGGACAGTGGGCGGAGCCATGCAAATTATTCCTTTTCACCCCATCAGTCAAATGCACATCCAGAACCTCTGGTGTACAGTGCAAATATAGCCTTTTTGGTACAGAGCCATTTATTCCAAACTGCATACAGATGTTTCAGGCTCGTTGGCCATCATCAGTGCAGTACATGGAAACCATGGCTCTTTGGTGTGCAACTTGGAAGCCGAACATTTGTTCAGAGAAAGATTATTGCTTGGTTGAAATGCATCAGCTTGGTAGCTAATAGATTGCTCCAGGAGCTCTGCTGTATGGTGGAAACCCTGGTATTCAGTGTTTTTAAGCTTTTCATTTTTGTAGATATGTAAGATGTATGGTAATGATTTTGTGTCTATTTAACCCCCCTGGCCTTTCTGACAGCTCCATCTCGTCCTGCACTTTCTTGTCAGTTGTGCAGTTGACGAGATGGAGCCGTCCAGCTAAGCTCAGATTTTCGGCAGCACATACTCTCTGTTGCTCTAAGCTGGCCGATGGCCGATGTCACCCCTCTCCCAGCCCAATTTGCCTATGAATGTCCAGCGGCCTCAACGCCCCCACCCAGGGGCATGTGGGGGGGGGGGAGGGACATTCATATGCAAATTGTGCTATCTTCAAAGAGCACATCTGGAAAATCACCCACAGTGTCATTTCAAGATGTGCTCTTTGAAGTTATCCCTTTCAGAGGGTGCCAAATGCCATTGTATTGGATACAGTGATAACTATATCCAATACAATTCAAAGTAAAACAAAAACAAAACCAAAAATTTCCAATTGTAATAAAAATGTTATTATAAACAAACATAAATATTGTTTTTACATTTTTCACCAAATAAGAATTCAAGAGATTTAATCATTCAAATGACACATTTTATAATTTTATATATATAATAAAAAAAAATTCTAATGTACTTTTTTTATAATAATTGTGTGTTTCAAACATTATTATAGTCAGGATGTCTATTAGACCCGTGTATGGCCATACTTTGGGAAGCTACAGGCCTACAACACACAAAAAAATTCCAGAGTCTATGGTGCGCTTTTGGTACAGAAATCTGAACCTTGCAAGAGCGCTAGGGAGGTTAATATGGTGTGATAAAAATAATGCCTGAATGTTTTAATTGAATTATCCTAATATTTGATAGGGGTGTGGTTGGTGATCAATTTAAAGTCTCCCTCCACTAAAACTTAATAAGCATCTGCAACTATATGCTTCTGATATGGAGCAACCTATTAAATAGCCACTGAGATAAAAACATCTAAGCTAAGGCAAACCACAATGAACTGTTCAACAGCCAAAAGGACCATGCATGGGCCTGAGTTCATGAGTTCCTACCTAGTGATGGCGCGAACCCTCCCTGGGGTGTCCGCGAACAGGGCGGGTCGAACTTCAAAGATGTTCGCCGTCCGCTCTGTTCGCGGACATATTCAAATTCCCCGCCTCTAGGCGGGGAATTTGAAACGGAGAAACCGGATGTGACGTCAGTGATGTCACATCCGGTCCGTGGACCGCAACCTGGAACGCATAGTTCCTGGTTACGGCCGCAGGATGTGACGTCACTGACGTCACATCCGGTTTTTCCGCCGGTCTTCTCACTACAAGACCGGCTTCTGTAGTGAAAAGATTCTTCCTCCGGCAGGATTACACAGGTTGTGATCCTGCCGGAGGAAGAATTTAGACCTTCTTCTGGCCGGCGAACAGTACGGGTCGAACACCCGTACTGTCCGCCGGCGAGGCGAACGGCGAACATGCCGTGTTCGCGGCCGAACTGTTCTCCGGCGAACAGTTCGGCCCATCTCTATTCCTACCCAACAAAGCTTTGGTGATATTTTCAGCAAAGTTTACAAACCTAGCAAGATCATCATGGATCTTTCTTTGGATTGTGATAAGGAACCTTGGAAGACAGTGAAACCACTATTAACAATGGTGAAAAGGACTTGGACTTTGCAATACAGGGCATCAGTAAGTTTAAATCATTAGCACCACATCCCAAATACACAAATACAAGAAAATAGTCATGAGTTACAGGAGTATACTCAAGCAGGGGGTGGCCAGTCCCCATGGACTTTAAAGGTGCATAAAGACAAGATAAATGAACAATTAATAAAACAGTAATTTATTAGAGATGATAAAATGGTCCAATGTCAATCATTTTTTTTTATTTCTGTGCAAGCATAGTGCGGTCCTTCATAAGTCGAATCAGTTTGGGGAAACAATCATTTCCTGTTTTTTACACTTTCAACGTGTTTCACCCCTTTCACATTGGGGCTTCCTCAGGAATACCAAGCAATCAACAAGTCAAAATCTTGATGGACTGTAGGTTGAGTCCCGGAGTGATACCCTAATGGTATGGCACATGGTATGCAGGGTAGCCAAATGCAAATATGGTAAGGGGAACAGGAAGGGAGGGAGTCCAAGGACTTGGACTTGTCACAGATCCCTGCAGGTCCAGGGGATTAGTGTCAGTTCAGTAGATCAACCACGACAAGAGGAGGCTGTGGCAAAGCCCCTGAACATGGTATCATCACCAAACTTGCTGGGGATGTAGAGAAGTGTTGGGGATATACTACAAAATATGTATGTCTCTTACACAAATAGTTTTTGCATAAATTCAGTTCAAATCATGTCAAAATTTTGAAAATCGGAATTTCAATGTTGTTTTTTAATTTAATTTATGCAAAAATTTCATAAGCTAAAGCAAAACTTTTTTTTCAAATGTTCCCAGAACCCTTCTCTACATCTCCAGCAATTTGGTGATGATACCAGTTTCAGAGGCTTTGTAATCAGCTCACAGTCAGCAAGTCAAAAAATGTGACCATCTCTAAGCCCTAATAGAAAGGACAGGAACAACGTGCGCACCACCAGTCAGGCCTGAGTACACGGAACTCCCCACCCCACTTGTGTGGCATACTCTGGATGACCCCAGTGAGGGACAGTCGGACTGCAACTGGGTCTTGAAGGGGTAGTGCAGGCTATTCGGTCCCCCGGCTGCCTGCACGCCGTTATGAACGGTAGAGGGCTGTATTCTCAGAGACAGTTAGTATGCCCAGCGACTTCAGTCTCTTTAGGAATCGCGCCTCTGGACTGCTCCTCCTGCTCAAGGGAAGCCACTATATACCCCAAGAACCCCAGGGTCTAATGGGAAGGAGAATTAAAGGGGCCAGTGCCCGTGTTAGGTAGGTTGACTACACTACATGTTCACTTCCAGGTTCCTGTGCTTGCAATACTTAAACTGGTCATACACAGGTAGATTCCTGTGCAATCGGCTGGCAATCAATCATAGCGTGGTGACGTCACCACGCTGTGATTGATCTTGGGTTAATAGAACAGGATTCAATATGCACCACATGGGCACATTAATTGTGGTTAAATGGGGACCCAGAGGGCCAGGCTTTCTACCCAGCCTGTGACTAGAGATGGTCGAATTTTTCGACTTGCTAACTTTGTGAGCTAATTGCAAAGCCCCTGAACATGGTATCATCACTAAACTTGCTGGATATGTAGAGAAGGGTTGTGGGAACATTTTAAAAAAAGAAGTTTTGCTCTAGCACATGTACTTTTTGCATAAATTAAGTTCAAAGTTAAAGTCGAAATTCCGATTTTCGAAATTTTTACTTGACTTTGAACTTAATTTGTGCAAAAACTGTTTGTGTTAGAGACATACTTTCTTTTTTGTAGTGTACCCCCAACCCTTCTCTACATCTCCAGCAAGTTTGGTGATGATACCATGTTCAGGGGCTTTGCAATTAACTCGAAATCGGCGAAATGGTCGAATTTTTGAAAATTTTTTCGACCATCTCTACCTGTGACCAGCAGAAGCCAGAAGCAGAGAGAGAGGCCTGCACACCCCCCCCCTCCCTCCTCTCACAGAGAAACGTGCTGGCTCCGCCCCATGCAGCTAGCTGATCACAGCTACCCGTTTGTCATTCAGCTGGCAGCCTGTCCATTACATTAGATTATTGGAGATTACATTAGATTATTGGAGATTACATTAGATTATTGGAGTCCTGCTGTCCTGTTGCTGTTGTGCCTTGTATACGCAGCTTTATTCTCTGATTTCATGGCTTTTATCTTTCTTGCCCTATGAGCTATCTTTGTTTCATCCTTTGGTACATAAGAACAAACTGAGTTCTAGCATAATGCCCGGGAGGATAATAGATAATGTATGGTTAGAGTATTCAAACAATGTTGTGCACTCCTATTAGCTGTTTATCAATGTAATGTAATTATAATGTCTTCTGTGTATCCAGGAAGAGACAATGTGATTGTGATGATAGATGATATAAAGGACAGTACAGATCAGGAGATGATGAGGGATTTCTGGAATCAGCAGGAACTTGGACAGTTTGCCAGCGATCTGCTTGTTATATTACACACAGAGAACAGTAAAGAAATTAAAGAAAAACTGAAGACTGTGAAGCAGCTCTACAGTACAGGAGGTAACAATATTGATGGAGATAAAAGAGTTCATTGACTTGTGATGGATGTTGGATGGTTCAAAGCAGAATTAGATCATGGTAGATCAGACTGTATGGGCTGAACTTTACCAGTATGCACCATATACCGGCATATTATGACACATTCACCTCCCGGTGTGCCGCCTCTTATAGCATTTTTATATTCTAAACAGTCCAAATAGAATGTATGGGATGCATTTCTCAAAGAAAAAAAAATTATATAATCTTCTATTAGTATGGCATACCTCCTCACTCTTTGGTTGTAGCACCTTCTCAAAGTTGTTCTTCAGGAGGTTCTTGATAGCCCATTCTATATCTTCATTGCATGTAGAGGGAGGTTCTTCTATTTTGACACAGAACCACACTAAAAAATACACATGGAATCCAAACTCATGGCCGACTGCCTGGCAGAAATCCTTCCTGCTTGGACTCACCTGGCGCAAGCCAGTTTTGTCAAAGGTAGGTCGGCGGTATACAATATAAGGGAAGTCATTGCTGCATTGGAGTACACTAAATCCTCTCCACTTTGACTCACCTGGCACAAGCCAGTTTTGTCAAAGGTAGGTCGGCGGTATCCAAATAAACTTCATGCTGAACTAGACATATGCCTTTCATACACACGCCGATAAATGACCGATTTTTCTGTTGAATGACGGGCGTTCGCGCTCGCGCCGTTGGTCGGTGGCAAAATCGGCCACCAATCGGCGTGTGCCCACATGGGGCGTCAGATCCCTGTCGCCCCACAGCTCGGCCGGCCAGAGAACGGACATGTCCGATGTTCTCTGGCTGATGCCATTAACTTCAGTGAAGACCGACGTCTTCATTGAAGCTAATGGCCGGCACACAAAGGGTGCCCAGCCTATTAAAGCAGCCCTAGAATGCACCAGAATGCAACGTGATGACATCATCACGTTTGCATTCCAGAGCTCATCGGAGCTCGTCTGTCTGCACCCGTCTGTGGGTGTATGGCAGGCAATAGCCATCTTGTCAGAAAAGGCCTTCGACAAGTTTCAATGGCTCTTCACGGTACCAGGACAGATAGGGTTTGCTGGCCCCGTCCTTTATTTACTGCAACAGATGTACTCCCAGCCACTAGCCAGGATTGGTGCAGCTGTCATATTGTCACCAACCTTCAAGCTCCAGCAAGGTACCTGACAGGGATGCCCTCTCTCCCCTCTTTATTTTAATCTGGCCTTAGAACCGTTGTCTAGGCAGCTGTTATCCACTCTTTCCTTTAGGGGCGTACCCATTGGTAGGGGGTTTTACATGCAATGTTTGCAGATGACATACTACAATTCACTGCGGACCTGACCAAAAATTTATCTATTATTACCCAGACCTTACAGAATTATGCACTATTGTCTGATCTAAAGATTACTCTAAAAGTGAGATCTCGCCCCTCACTGCCAAAAGACACGGACGATGGTTGCTTTCCACTCCTTTTTCACTTCCTTGACAGGGATAAGCAAAAAGGGATTAAAGACCCTCTTTCCCAGTGGGCAGAGATTTGCCGGTTTATGCATAATGCACCAGTGGTTGTCCCCACACCCTCCCTTCATACAGTATTTGTGTGGCTCTCTCAAAGAACTCTTCAACATTGAACGATTGGCAGCAGACACCCTAGGTGATGCATATGTCACAAAATTCTTCCATAGATGGAGGAACTTTCTGCAGAACACCCTTCTCCCCCCAAGAATGTGAACAACTAATGTTCCGATTCCGACACTCCGCATGGTATGCCCCGAGTGACCTTGATATCTGGGTAGAGATGGTCGAATTTTTCGACTTGCTTTGTGAGCTTATTTCAAAGCCCCTGAACATGGTATCATCACCAATTACTGGAGGTGTAGAGAAGGGTTGTGGGAACATTTGAAAAAAAAAAGTTTTGCTCTAGCACATGTAGTTTTTGCATGAATTAAGTTAAAAAATTAAGTCGAAATTCCGATTTTCGAAATATTTACTTGATTTTGAACTTCATTTGTGCAAAAATTATTTGTTTTAGAGACATACTTTCTTTTTTAGAGTACACCCCCCAACCCTTCTCTACATCTCCAGTAAGTTTGGTGTTGATACCATGTTCAGGGGCTTTGCAATTAACTCAAAATCGACAATTTTTTTAAAAAAAATTCGACCATCTCTATATCGGGGATACTGAAAGTGAGATAAAGCAGGATGCTAACTATGACCCGCACTCTCTCCTCCTTATTCTTTAGACATGGTACACTAAATTGTGAATTGTGTATGGTACTAAGACTAAAGGCCCCCATACACGTCTAGATTTTTCATCCAATCAACTTAATTGAAATCAATTTTTTTGGTTGATTGATTGAAAATCTATGACAGCCCACATGGTTAGATCAACCTAAAACAAATAAAAAAGAAAAAAAATTATTGAAAAATGATTGGACGTGCTGGCAAATTTTAAATGGTTGTATTGAAATGCATTACACTTTCAGTCGATGCCAAAAAAGTTGATCAAATATCTGTTACTACAGGTAACAAACATACAATCAATCACCAATTTCCCTGACCTAAAAAATATTTTTAAGTTGATTGAACAGAAAATCTAGACGTGTATGGGGGGGGGGGGCTTAATCTTTTTGTTAGTTTGTTATTTGTTTTGTTTATTGCAAAAGCTACAAACCCAATGGTTACATCTGCAAAAGAGTCTACATCTGGACTAGCCTTGTATGGCACCACACTTGATTATTCTCTCTATGGTTCTACCTTACATAAGGCTATTACACATTACTACTACAATTCACCTGTTCTGTATCTTTTCAATGTAAAATTGTTAAGATATTTAAAAAATACACATGGGCACTAGGTCTTGGTGTAAGGCACTTACCCAGCCGGTGATCCAGCATTGGTGACCACAGGGATCGCAGACTGTGTCAGTGCAGCAGGCATCGGGATAGGGATCCATCTTCCCAAACTACTTTTTGGTAAAGATGTCCGAATTTCGACAATTTCGAGTTAATTGCAAAGCCCCTGAACATGGTATCAACACCAAACTTGCTGGAGATGTAGAGAAGGGTTGGGGGGTATACTGCAAAAAAGAAAGTATGTCTCTAACACAAACTGTTTTTGCACTAATGAGGTTCAAACTCAAGTCAACATTTCGAAAATCGGAATTTTGACTTTATTTTTTAACTTAATTTATTCAAAAACTCCATGTGCTAGAGCAACACTTTTTTTGCTTCAAATGTTCCCAAATCCCTTCTCTACATCTCTAGCAATTTTGATGATGATACCTTGTTCAGAGGCTTTGCAATCAGCTCACAAAGTTAGCAAGTCAAAAAATTCGACCATCTCTACTTTTCGGCCAAACAGCATCCCAGAATCTATGCGAATGTGTTCAACACAATACAGACAGAGCTGCATTCCGAAACACTATGTGGATTTATTAAACACAGCACAACCCAGATGGACATGTTCAGCCTAACCAGCTGCAGGAGAATCAGCAGCTAATTGTTCCCTATCCTTGTAGCACCAGGTGGCACAATGGGATTGGGCAATCTGTCCATTTAATGAGGATCTGTCATGCACACCGTTGCCTGTTATACCCTAAGTATAGCAGTGTTATTGGATGTCTTAAGGTGGGTTTACACCTGTAGATTTTTTCCTCCAATCAATGAAGAACTAATGATTTTTTGGTTGATTGAACAAAAAATCTAGAATGGCAAATTTGTTCGATGGATTAATTTTGTTGGATCTCGAACAAAAAATCGTTCAGAAGGTCATGTTGGTAAATTTTAATCGGTCGTCGTAATTTTGAATGTATTTTCATTCGATATCGGGATGGACGAACAAAAAAATTGAATGTTACATTCGCTTAATGGATGAACGATGTTCGACAAAAAATCGAACGAATCGAACGAACAAAAAATCTACATGTGTAAACCCACCTTTACTGTTATTGTTTACCTGTCTGTCTGTGAGTGTCTTGTTGCCAACAGTGACCCGGCCTGATTTTGGATCTTGCTAGAACCCTCCTTGCCCTGACTTTTTCTTTCTTTACGTTCATCCTTACTTTACTTTCTTGGACTGATCTTTGTGTATGACTCTTGGCTTCTTTTCTGGATATCTGGTGTTGGTAGAAATTATGCACCCAGATGCATTACACATGGAAGTGGCATTTTAACATTTACATATTTTATAAGTAATTAAAAAGGTAACCAAAGATTTTTACATGTTTTCTGCATTTTACAGAACATTTTCAGCAAGAAAACGCAATACTGCCAAAATCAAAACCAGTTCAAGTAAGTCAGAATAAGTTGTCATTACAAATATCAATTCAAAGAGTACAGATATCCACAGGTTTTCATCTGTCACACAGCCAGAAAGTATGGAAATCGCTCTAGGAGATTTTCCTTGGCCACAGACCCCCTTAAATGTTTCACTCCTTGTTATATTGCAGCCATTTGCTAAAATATTTGAAGTTCTTTTTGTTCCTCATCAATGTACACACAGCACCTCATACTGACAGAGAAACACAGAATTGTAGAACTGAGATATCACATGGTCCTAAGTATTCAGTTCCTTTGCTCAGTATTTAGGAGAAGCGACCTTTTGATCTAATACAGCCATGAGTCTTTTTGGGAAAGAAGCAACAAGTTTGTCACACCTGGATTTAGGGGTCCTCTGCCATTCCTCCGTGCATATCCTCTCCAGTTCTGTCAGGTTGGATAAAACAGCTGATGGACAGACATTGTAGCTCTCTCCAGATATGCTCAATTGGGTTTAAGTCAGGGCTCTGGCTGGGCCAATCGAGAACAATCATGGAGTTATTGTGAAGCCACTCCTTCATTATTTTAGATGTGTTCTTAGGGCTATTGTCTAAACCTTTGCCCAGTTTGAGGTCCCGAACACTCTGGACAAGGTTTTCGACCAGGATATACCTGTACTTGACTGCATTCATCTTTCCCTCAAGTCATCCTGTCTCTGCAGCTGAAAAACACAGCATAATGCTGCCACCACCATGCTTCACTGTTGGGACTGTATTGGACAGGTGATGAGCAGTGCCTGGTTATCTCCACACATAAGGCCAAAAAGTTCTATGTTGGTCTCATCAGACCAGATAATATTATTTCTCACCATCTTGAAGTCCTTCAGGTGTTTGTTAGCAAACTCCATGCAGGCTTTTATGTGTCTTGGATGAGGAGAAGCTTCCTTTGGGCCACTCGGCCATAAAGCCCTGACTGGTGGAGGGGCTGCAGTGATGACTTTCTACAACTTTCTCCCATCTCCCGACTGCATCTCTGATGCTCAGACACAGTAATCTTTGGGTTCTTCTTTACCTCTCTCACCAAGGCTCTTCTCCCCCGATAGCTCAGTTTGGCCAGACGGCCAGCTCTAGGAAGGAAAGAAACAAGAAGGAGATCCTTCAGATGTCCCCACCAACACAAAATTGTGTGGGCAGGTAATAGGGATTTTTTAGGCATCTGTATAATGTAAATAAGCAGTAAAATATAGTAAAATGAAAAACAGTCAATTTAATAAAGTTCCATTGGTAGTTCATCAGGAGATTTTTTATGGAACATTACATGAGTCTAGGCTAGGATGAGAGAAGAGGATTGAACTTTAGTATAAATAGGTCCAGGGTGGGTGGGGTTAGATGGACCTATGAGGAAACAAAAAGAACGTGAAATATTTTTGCAAATGGCTGCAATATAACAGAGTGAAACATTTAAGGGGGGTCTTATACTTTCCATACCCACTGTAAAACTGGTACTATACGGAAAACCTTCATGGGTATAGATGAGATAGTATGAGTCCAGCTATACTCATTCATAAACTAAAAGGGGGGATTTTGAAGGTACTGGTGAGATCAATGTACAAAGTAATGATTACAAGCTCTGTATTTTTTTACAAAATGAGGACCAGTACTACATGTACACAAGTTCTATAATACAAACATGAATGTGTTTGGATTGCCATATTGGGTCTAACCCAGGCAAACTCTACCGTCCATATGTGAGTACCATGTAACATCTATAAATATGTAGATACCATTTTGTTTTAATTGAGCATTAATTGTTATCCAGTACTTTATATGCCTACATATGTGCCTTATGAAGCCAAGATAATTGGGTGAAACGTGTCAGCCTAGGATCTAAGTACCATACTGATCGCTCTGTTATACCGCTATAATTGGCTAATGATCATGTTTGTGTTGCTAGAAGTTATCATGGTACTACATTGAATAAAAAAAAACACATTAACCTCTCTAGCGGTTAAGACAAACCCAGCGTTCGTTCGCTCTGGACATGCACAAAGAATCACTAAACGAACTGGGTTCATCCCCTACTGAGAGGTTCCCTGCAGCGCTGGCTGTCCTGATCCGGCATCTGCGGCGGCTTGGGTCTACTGTGGCAGGCTTCTGGGAAGGGAGCACATCCCTCACCCCCCCTGTGTGACGTCATTACGCCCGTGACACCAGGGGAAGAGAGGTATCCATGGCGCGATTTGTAACTTCAAACCGCTCAGAACACAGTATTCTATTTAGAGTGGTTGGGTTGTGAAATCTCAAAGTTTGGAGAGAGTCCTCTCCTCCCAGGCTGGTGTCATGTCATTACTTCCAGGACTCTCCCGGGGGGGGGGGGGGACTCTTTTCCGATCTCAGAAGAAATTTGAAAATAGAAGTTTGAAAATCTGCTGTTTTTATTCTGAGATCGGAGCAGAGTCCTTCCACACGGGGTCCCAGAAGTTATGATATGGCACCAGCCTGGGAGGAGAGCACTCCGATCTCAAAGCAAACAGTAAGCTTTCACAATCCAACCACTCAGAGTGGTTAAAGTTTGAAAACATACTGCTTCTTTGAGATCGTCATCTCCTCCACCCTCCTGGTGTCACAGATGTAATGACGTGACACCAGGGGGTGGAGGCATTCGCAGACGGGGTGATTTTTCAAATTAGACTGAATACAGCTTTCGGCATAGAAAGCTGGATTCAGTTCAAATAAAAGTTAAAAACATAGTGAAATAAAGGCTCTGGTGCCCCCAAGCCCCTGTCATTTAACTTACAATGGGGGTGGGGGCGCCAAATTCAAAACAGACTTGTATTGGATACAGTGATAACTGTTTTCAATACAATTTAAAGTAAAAATAAACACAAAAAAACACTGTCAATTGAATTAAACTTTTATTATAAACAAATATAAATACATACTGTTTTGAAATCTCTCATACTAAAGAAGTCTTTTAGAGATTGACCTTTTATTTTATTTTTTTAATTACATAAAAACATTTAATGTAATTTTGTTTTACATAATTGTTTGTTTACAGCAAGTTTGGAGTTCAAGTGATACCGTTTATTGGCTAACTGAAGTCATTATACATGATTGTTTGTTTAAACTACTAGTCCCTTGTACGGACATATTTTGGGAAGTTACAGGCCTACAACATCAAATAAATCTGTACCTCAGCAGAGCGCTCCTCTTTTTGTGAACAGTAGACCTTCTAATCATTGCTTAACTACTTTGTACGTTGGTTTCACCAGTGTCTGTTAAAATCCCCCTTCAGTATAGCTGGGCTCATACCCATCTATCCTCATTAGGGTCTTCAGTACTTGGGATTGGCACTATTATTTGATCTTAAAATATTGGGTGTATTGTCTATTGTGACAGACTGGTCATCTGTCACTGTGTGTATGGACCATTTGGTGGTATCCTGGATATTATTGCCCAGTACAATTAGGTTGCTGAATGTGTTTTGTTTTCTTAAATGGCTCCCGGACTCTGGGATAGAGAGGATGGAATTGGGTGGGCCTCTCTATTCCCCAGGATCCACTAAATGGTTAAACACCTGGTTTGCTGGTGAATGGAGCCAAGTGTGTCTCCACAAAAGGAGCTCAGACCACAGTGTCAGGGCTGCTGACAGAGTGGACACAGCTCCCAATGTAGTTGGAGACAAGGCTTCTGACCGAGTGGAGACAGGGGGCACACAAAGAGTGTGGGGCTTAGGCTTGTGGTTACGGGGGAAGCTGCTACAGGGGGCTCACAGAGCGTGTAAAGCCCAGGCCTGTTGCTGCTGGGAAGCCAAAGACGCCTTTTTTTATTTGGATTGATCTTAACCCCTGTGAGGGTAACCCTTTGCTTTGGACTTATTTGTGTGCAAATAAAAACGGGCAGGAGCCCTTAAAGATAAACAATCGTGTGGATTGATACTTTAAGAGCAACCATTTGGAGCTGATCCCCCACACTATGTAAACGTATAATTCAAAACCGATGTCGAAAATCTTCTGATTGTCGACCATGAAACAGAGTGTCACATGTCATTATGAATCCACTTCTTGCCTTCTCATCTAGATTTCTTTCCAGAAAAACTCAGTCTGGTCAGTGACAAACAAGGTGAGTGCTTTCATCAAAACATTCGGGTAATGGAGACCCGCTAACAAGGTTTCTGAAGTGGAAGTATGATAGCTGACTACTGGTGGATGCAATACTGTGACTGTGTGTTCAAATACAGTGTATAAAAGAAAGTCGCACCAATAGTAAAAGCCCCCCCCCC